>VZRN01002471.1:137777-157290 GCA_013397935.1 Dasyornis broadbenti | reverse complement strand
GTGCTGTTGTTTGTTGTGTGTTGTTTCTCCCTGCAGAAAATACCAATTTCCCTGCAAGGAGTCTCTCTGCAGCTTGAAACATTTCATTGCATGGACTGGGGGTTTCCTTCTGGTTTTAAGAAAACATTTCCCCTCAAAATGTCACTCAGGGAAAGCTGCTTTTTTTCACAGTAAAAGTTTGTGATGACATTTTAAGTGGAGAAGAAAATTGCTGCTTCGTTTCAAAATGTCAACTTTGAGTGGGGTGGGCTTATTTTTTTTTTTTTTCATTTCACTGTTTCCCAGGGGAAAAGCAAAATGGTTTTGTTAGACTTGAGTAACTGTTGCCCCCACCATCATCCCCAAAATAAATCCCTTTTTTTTTTTTTTTTCTTTAACCTGTTTGCATTTTTGTAACAGGGAAACTTTTGCCAAGAGAAGTTGTGCTCTGGTGGAATGCTGCCTTTGGAAGGGACAACCCTCTTGCATCCAAACCTGAGCCCTATATGGCAAATTGTCTGCCATATATATACACCAGACTCCACTGGGGACCTGTGGGAGAGACTCCATTGCTGTCGGCTGGCTTTGGTTGCTGTGGGAAGGATTAACAGCACATCCAGGTTTTGAAGCTCTCCTCCTCGTACTTTGCCTCTGTCTCATGCTCCTGGTTTTATTTCATACAGCTCTCCTCGAAAATCACTTGTTCTGGATTAGGCTAGAGACTGGCGTTATCTTCCTTTTATTTATTAGGGTAATTATACCTAATGATTCACATGCTCGGGAAGAGTAATTGCTCCCAAATACAGCACTGGCAGTGTTCTTACCCAGCCGGGGTGCAGTGATTCACAAACACATCTTTTCCTACAATTCATCAGCTGATGATCGCGTAATTGCTGACTTGGTTTGGAAGCAGTTAAGGAGCGACTGAGGATCCAGCGCTGCCATCACAGTGTCCAGTTCCCTCCTGTGGTGTGATCACTTGTATGTGTTTCCTCCCTGCTACCATGAGGCTTGGCACCACTTGCCTCCTGTGTGGATTTTGCTGGGGATTTTGGTTGGTTCAGGCTCCTCAAGCTGTGGTATTTGTAGAGTCACAGTGCCTAATCTTGCAAAGTCAATGGCACAGCCTGGCTGAGGGAAAGCCAGGGCTGTCCCCCTGTGGTGGGAATTACCCCTACATCCTCCCAAAACGTGCCAGTGGTGTGGTTTGACCTCTGCCTCCTCACAGCTCTTGGAGCTTAGGAAATACTGATGTGGAAAGCCAAACCCTTCAGGTTTTGCACTGAAAAAAGCTTCTGTGTGGGTGGATTCCCCTTTCCTTGGGTGTCAAGCAGCCCCTCGCCTGCACTGCCCCATAGAAGGGACATGTGGGGATCCTTGCTTCAAGACTCCTGCCCATCCACCATTCAGGGTTGGCAGGGATATCCCACGAGGGATGATGTACAGAGTCCACCCTTCTGCACAGCTCCAGCCCCTGGAGAAACCTGGACACTGGGGGTGGAGGAAGGCTTTTGGGAGTGTGTCCAAGAATGTTGATGTTCCCAGTGCTGCCCTGTGGCATCGAAAGGTAGCCTGAGGCTTGAAATTCCTCCTGCTGGCTTAAGGGGAGCCCAAGATGATGGTTCTGTGGCGGCTCAGCCCCTCTGGACAACACTATGGTGCTCAGCTGGAGGCTGCTGGTCAAAGCAGCAAAAGAGTTTTTTAGTGCTGTGAGGCAACCAGAGAGTGTATTGCTACTTTGTTGAGAGATTTTTGTTGTTGTCTTGGGGTTTGTTTGTTTTTTGGTTTTTTTTTTTTTTAGCTAGAAGCAGGTCTTCCTTTCTCACTGTGTGTCTGGGCTGGACTGCATGAGCCTGCACCCGTCCCGTCCTGCCCTGGGCACTGCTCCAGGTCTCCCATTCTGTGGATGCTAGAATTGCTGCCGGGATGTGAGCAGAAAGGCAGGAGGAGAGGAGGCGGCACAAATAGCCCTTTTTGCTGGCCACCCCTTGGCTTTATCCCCAGCACTGCTTGGGTGGGCTCCTGAGGGAGCCTGCCCTGGTTGTCCCCCACCTCAGAACATGGGTTTATGCCAGCGCTGCTCAGTGAACATTCACTGAAGGAACAGTTTCCCGGTTTCCTTCCACCCACATCCACCTCCTTAGTGGAGGATCCATACTTATTCACTCTAGTGACTGGCCTTCTGTCCTAATGGGCTGCCAGGGGGTTTGGACTCTGACAGCCGGGTGCTGACTGCTCGCTCCAGCTGCCAGGCTCATCTCTCCCTGGTCAGATGGACAAGGATGCTCTGGCCTCCACAGGGAGGAGGCTGGCTCCTTTTCCTCTCCTCACCAGGTGTTTGTGATGGAGGGTTGTGGTACCCATTGCTTTGGTGAGGCTGGTAAAGCCTTAGGGGACAATGGTGGTACAAAGCAGAGGGCTTCCAGGAGGAGCTGCTGCAGGGTGATGGTCCAGGATGGGGATTGTGAGAGGGGAGGAGGTCTGAGTGTACCACAGAACAAGTCTTGTCACAGCTCCCAGCACAGAGTTGGGATGGGAGGCCCTTGTTAGCTGGGACAGCTGGGAGCAAGTGCTGACACCTCCTGGGGCTCCCTCTCCATCAGCTCTGGGGCTTCCCAAGCTTTCTCCTGGCTGACACATCGCCTCTCTGCTCTGTTTGATGCAGGGCTCCTCTGTCTCTCAACAGACCCCATACAGGGGCTGGGGGGAATCTTGGGGGCTCCCTGGGGTCCAGCTCCATCCCAGTGGGGGCCGTGGCAGCCACTGCAGAGGGACTGTCCCATCACCCGCCAGCTTGGAGCATCTCACAGCCTGCCGTCTTGTATGGCTTTTTATTCCTATGTGATTATACATCCCACTTCATATAGGGATTGAAGCCGTGCAATACGCCGGGGTCCTACAGCGGAGAGCAGCCCCTGCACCACAGGAGCCAGCCTCAGAGGAGCCACCAGAGCTGTCCCCTGGAGTGCTGGAGAATTGCTGGCCTCAGCCTGGTCTGACTCCGTCCAGGCTCCCCAGCCCTCTTGGGATGTAGCTGAGCAGTGCCAAGCTGCCTTGGGGTGAGGCCAGCGCAAGCCCATTCCTTGCATTGTGTCCCCTTGCAAGGGTGGGCCTGGTTCTGCACCACATCTGCTTTGGAGAGCCCTGGTGACTTTGCTGGTGGGCTCATCCCTGGGGAATCTGCTGCTTTGGTTTTGTCCACCACTATCCTGGGAGATGAGCAACAGCCTCTGGCAGCATCTGAATGCAGACACTACCAGCTGCACAGGGGAGGAAGAAGAGGAAAAAGATGCTGAGGAATTGCCACGGCACCTAGGGCT
The DNA here is from genome assembly GCA_013397935.1 of Dasyornis broadbenti. NCBI lineage: Eukaryota > Metazoa > Chordata > Aves > Passeriformes > Dasyornithidae > Dasyornis > Dasyornis broadbenti. The sequence continues at coordinate 153,991 of VZRN01002471.1, read as the reverse complement.
GCCCCAGGCACAATGTTTTTCAAGGTTTGTCAAGAGGCCTCAGCTGCTCTTTCAAGGTTTGTGTTGTATCTGTCACATTAGCGAAAATAGTGAAAATCATGGCTTGTGGAGGAGATGAAAGGCAGCCCCTTCCAATGCCTCCGTAAAGAAGGGCCCATTAACACCTAGTGAATTACTTGCCATTAATCAGGCTCCGTGCAAAATAAAACCATCCACATTTATCATTATTGGATCCTTAATGAAGTGATAATGGGAATGCTGGGGAGCTGTGATATTAATGTCTTCTAAGAGGCAACAGCAGAGCCAAGGGCGGCAGCCAAGATTTTTAATTCACTGCCAAAAGCTCATGCTGTTAATAATGCCGTTACTTCTCCTGGCCATTAGCACTGTTTGGCTACGAGCTGCCTGCTTAGGAGAGCAAATAACCCTGAACATACCCAGACTTTGTTCACCCGCTCCCCACCCAGCATCTGGGCGTGTTTTTCCCACCCACTGTCCCAGTGTCCCCTGTTGGTGTGTAGGGATGTGGCCAGGGAGCTGCTGGCCATCTTCACCCAATTGCCTCCTTCCTGAAGGCTGGCTGATGTAGAAAGTTTTACTTTTCTTATAAAAAGGGAAGGGACTGGGAGCATCAAACCTGAGCGGCTCTTTTTGTACTCACTCACTTACTCAGTGACTTTTCTCCTTAGGCAGAAGCACCCCAGAGCCAGGGTGGCGTGGAGCTGGTCCCAGCAAAGCCCACACACTGGGGTTGCTCAGTGTGACCACAGCCAGAGTCTGGTTTCTTCATTTGCGCAGCTTTACTCCTATGAGGCCAATATCCTATCCAGGATGAACAAGCTGCAAAACCCTGTTCGACTGTGGGAAAAGTCATTGCTCCTGTCAGGCCCTGACAGCCCAGAGACAAATTGTTACCAGGCAGGTAAGCAATGCTCTCATGTCTTAAGTTTTGTTATCTCACAAATCCTGCTAAACCTGACCAGTGTGGGCCAAGTGTATGTTGGCTCATGCATGAGGCCTTTTGCCCTTTTGTGAAGAGACTGCAGGTCAGAGGGAGCTGGCTTTGGGCTGGAGCAGTAACAGACAATTAATTCCCTGCTGAGCACTGTCCAGAGGAATAAGATGATGCTTTGTCTGTGAGGGCTGTGCACCTTCCAATGCTCCTTTTGTCCCTAGGTAGAAGTTGCACAAGATCCACCCAAGCAACCCCTTGGAAATGTAGCTTCAAGTTATCCAGGTAGAAGCATTACAGGACTATTTCTGTAGCCTGGGTGTCCTTGCTGAACTTCCCCCTGGCCTATTATCTCCTTATTAAGAAAGAACAGACAAGAACAAAATCCATACATAGTGGCCAAGCAAAGGTAGATTTGAAATACGCTTCAAACAGCTCCTTCCTTTCAACAAACCTTTTATTACACTTCTCTCCTCCCCAACACACATTGTTTAATCGTTATGAAAAGCCACCATTCAGGAAGCAAGGACACTGCTCAGAATACCTGGGGTAGACATTTCCCAGGAGAAGCCAGGCAGCACTAGCCCAAGCTCCTCTGAACCTGACTTGGGGGCAGCACAAGCAGCAGCTCCAAGGGTGCTGCTTAGCACTGTGGCAGAGCTGTGGGCAGGGGGTTATGGTGAGCTCATGGCAGTGTGCCCAGGCAGTCACACTGGAGCTTTGCTGAAATGACCCTTCTGCCAGGCACCCCAGCCTGAAACAGGAGTCACTCTGCGTTCCACTGGAGCAGAATAGTCCAAGAAACATTAACCATATGCTCCACGTTGTGGAGCCAGCTTTAGCCAGTTATCCTGGCTGCAGCCCATATGTCTGGCTGTATTGCTGCCTGTGTTAGTGCCCCTGTAGAGCTTCCCTGCTGGGCATAGAGCAGACGACCTGCCAGCTACCTCTGGAGAAAAACACGCAGCACAAAGCAGCTTCTCCTGCACAACCACCCCCTGACATTATGGGGGCACAGCGAGCTCTGTAATGCTGGGCAGATTTTCCCCAGCGGATCTTGGAGCTGTTTGCCAGTGTGAGCAAGTTCAGGCATGTTACAGAGGACCTTCAGACTCCGAGGACAAATGAGATGCATGGATGAGCTTAAACTACCGAGCAAGACTGGGGTTTTGAAATTCCCAGGGTTGTGCCTTACTCGGAGCCTGGGCTGTCACCCAGACAGTCCAGCTGCCAGCCTGGTATTGACACTGGGCCCCATGATGGTCCTGCTGATATCCCTACTTGTTAGATACTGGCTTCAAAACCAAATTAGGAGGTTTTGCATCCTCCTCTAAACCCCACCCTCTGATCCACCTTGAAGTAGAGTGCAGAACGACTGTTCAGTGAGATACCACGACTCAGGGTGTTGGCACAAAGGTGTATTTATGTCACGAGATGAGATCAGCCACACGGAGTAAGTCGGTCTGTCTGGAGAGTCTGAGTCAAGCGTGTCCTATTACATTAGAGCTGGATTTTCAAAGGAGCTCAGCTCCCAGTTAGACTCTGTAACAAACAGACGGATATTCAAAAGGAGTCAGATGTGCTGGGTCATACTGGCTGCTGAGCTGAAGTCCTTTAAATATCCAGCCAAACTATCAGTGTGCGTATTGCTACAGGCAAAGCCCTCCTGAAATCCAGCTCCACTGTGGGCTCCACGTCCTGGGAAATCAAGCTCATTTCTGCTCTCCCACATATCACACTGCAGTAGATGACAAAAACACGATAACCCCTGTGTCCTCACGCATGTCGGGGGAGCACTTCCCTGCTAGAGCACAGTTCTGGCAGCATTGCCCTTTGATCAGCTCAGCAGTATGGGTCAGGAGAGCTGAGCGTGAAGATTTCCTTGCCTTTTGTTCTGTGGAATTAGCAGAGTTAATCAGAATGACAGCGACTTCTGCCTCAGCGCAGAGGAAAGGTCAGTGGCTCAGGCTGGATGCACAACTGTTTTCTAGACAGTTGGAAAGCAACACCATGAAAGCTCATGGCATACATGCTGCTGGCACAGCAGCTCTCCCAACAGGGACCAGCAGGGAAGACGTTCCTGTGGAGGAAAGGAGGCTGGAGGAGGACTCTGCTTGGCTGGCTTGTCACCGCACTTCATTTGTCCCTTTCCTTATGCTGCATGGTGAAGGTATGCCACCCTCTTTGTCACTGTGCACTGCTTGTGTCACCAAGCTGGTATCAAGAACTTTTCTCTGCAAATGTGCTCCTTAGCCACACTCCTGGGTATGCATCCTGCTGGACTCGGGGACTCTGTCACCTCAGTACCGTGGTATGGGAGGAGCTGCAAGGGCACTGTGCTGGCACATGGAGCAGGTGCTGCGTGTCCCCTTCACACCCCATCCCTCAAGCACGTCCATGCTTCAGGTGAGCAGGCCTTGCTGCTATTGCTTTAACATCCTTCAGTCACTGTAATTTGCTCCAGTGAACCCCTGAAACCCCACTGATGAGCTGCTCTTGAGCTGGGGGCACTGGAAGTGCAACAGTGCAGCAAGGGCTCTCCACAGTAGCCCTGCTATGGCCTCAACTTCGTATCTCTTAAATTAACTATAGTTGAAGTAGTCACAAGTCTTAAATCCAGTTTCCTTGTCTATAGTGTGACCTCTTACCTTCCTCTGATACCCCCAATTACAAGTGCTTGTTTTTGCTGTGGACATCCACTCACGTGCCTAATTAGTGGATTCTTTCTGACAAAGACACTAGCAGCCTCAACAGTGAGCCCTAATTTAAGTAGTTTGCATTTGTCCACAGCATTGGTGCTTTCATTTACTCCTGGCTCCTAATTAAGTGCATCTGGATATCTGCAGAGGGAGTTTTCATGATCTCTCAATGGCTCTAATTAAAATGGCCTGGATGTCCATGACATTGGTGCCTGTCAAGCCTGTCACCAGGAGGTGATGCCCACCTTGGAACTGGCTGAAGAATGTGTAGGAGTCGTTGTTCCTGAGAAAGGCCTCCACATCCAGGCCCTCTTGAAGTGCCTCAGCCACTAGTGCTGGGCTGCAGAAGGCTCCTGCTGCATCCGTTGGCCCATCCTGCCCGTCTGTTCCCCCACTGAAGAAGAGGATCTCACACCTCCCTTGTGGGCTGCTGGCTCCCATGGCCTGAGCCCTGTGCAGCCCCAGCCCCACATGCAGGGCCAGCTCCTGGTTCCTTCCTCCCTTGCCAGTTCCTTGGAGCTGGACTGTGGTTTCTCCACCAGCCAGGATGCAGACTGGTCTGTTGGGCCCTAATCCTCGCAGAGCCTGTAAAAACTCCTCAAGGTCCAAGCCTGGAATCTGTAGTTCTGCTGCCAGCTGCAGGAGATTCCCCCTCAACTTGTCACTCAGGGGCCCTTCTCCGAGGCCGGTTAAGCCCAGGCAGACCAGCTGGATCAGCTGGCAGTACAGCGTGGCAACACGGCCAACTTCCCCATGAACTGCTGCACTCAGGACCAGAGCTGCATAGCCCAGGCCCTCGGCCTGGCGTTTGGCCTCTTCCAAAGCCAGCGTGTTTGATCCAAGGATGATGTTGGAAACATGGGAGTAGTTCTCTGGACCAATGGGCGTGGTGGGAGAGCTGGAGAGGACCGTTTCCACAGACTTGGGCAGATTATGCAGCAGGTTGTATTTGGTGAGTATCTGAAGGCAGTCTTGGACACTGTGGGAGCTGGCAGCAGTGGGCCCACTTGCTATGATGTCCAGGGGGTCACCTATCACGTCAGACAGGATAAGACTCACCACCTACAGAAAGAAATGCCCATAGATTATTGCAGGAGGCAAAGACAGGTGACCACACAAGAGCTCTGGCATAAGCACTGCTCTGAGTGCCACCCCCACATCAAAGCAGACAATTGGGGCAGGTCTTGGCCCATTTTTCTTTCATGGTCCTGTGAATGTCACCCTGCCCTTCTCAAACCCACAGATTTACTTTTGATGCTGGACCACCTTTGATGCTGGACCATCATACTGGAAGACATAACCTGTGACACTGCACTTGTCAGGCCCAACCTAGTGTGGGTTCAGCAATGACACACACTGAGAACAGCCCCCAGGGGAGCCACGGGTCAGAGCTAGCCTTGAAAGTCCTGTGCTGAAGCACCAACACTTGGAAGTGCCTGAGGGGAGATCCTGTACAGTGGGCTGGGGTCTGCAGAGAGCAGCGTGATGGGATGGCTGATGTTTCCTAAGTCTGAATTCCCACTCTTCCATCTCTGTCTCCCTGAGAGTCTCAGTCCTCAGTGAAATCTCAGCCAGAGAGCCCCAAAACAGTGTGCAAAGTTACTCACTCACAGTATGGAGAAAAACCCTGCAACCCTGCAAGTTGACTAAATGTCTATTTTGAGGGTAAATCGGTGATCTCTGGGCAAGTAGGGGCTTTCCCTTGATTACCTGTGCAGGATGTGCCAGCTGGGCAAGCCCTCCACCCTTCAGCACGGACAGAGTCTTCCGGACAATGTTCAGCTCCTGTATGACAGCTCCTCGGGAAGCCAGCATCTTTGTGAGTTTCTCCTTCTCTTCGAGGAGGATGGGAGGGATAGGAGCAGGCAGTAGGGCTGATCCTCCCCCTAGGATGCAGAAGAGATGGCAAGGACATCATGAAAGCAGGAAAAAGAGGACAAAGGAGAGTAAGGCTTGAGCCTTTTCCCTTGCCTCACCAGTGTCTGGAGGGAAGGCAGAGGTGATTGGGGACCTAAGCTAGTATTTCTGGAGAATGCAGTCATCTTCACCAATGGGTTTTAATCACTGCTGTTCTGCAGTCTCTGTAGTCAGCTACACTTTACCCAGACAGTGTGAGCCTGGCTGGATGGGGGTACCACATGCCTGCAGTGTTCTGGGGATGACAGAAAAGGGGCAGCAATTACCATCACCTCTACACTGGGCTACAAGTGGGTCCTCAAACTGATATTCAAGAGCTACCTGGATGGGTGAGCAGGGAGCATGGCCTCCACAGCTCACACAGCTGTCAGTGCTGTGCACATGGGGACACTGCCTGCTTTTGTGGCTCCATTTATTCAGGATAGTGTGTAAAAACACTGGCTGTGGATGCAGCAAGATTGGAAACTGCTGAACTGCACTTAATCGAGGTCTGGGAGGAAAGAAAAGTGGGGACAGTAATGCAAAGGACAAAGCATACCCTGAGTCCAGGGTGATAGCCTCACTGATGGGAATTCTGTCTGATACAAGCAGGCATTGGAAATGTGGAAAAGAAGGGAAGGTTCTAATGGAAAAGTGGAATGGTTGGAAAATAGGAGAAAAGAGAAAGGTCTGTGCAGAGAGTGAGCATGCACAGAAGTACAGCTGAAAGCTACTGTCAAAATGCAAAGCCTGCTCAGAGGTTTGAGACAAATCAGCATCAATAAAACATGATGAGCAAGAAAAACAAATGCAAATGCCTGTGTTTCAGTCAATAGCCAGGGATCTCGCTGAGAGGCAGGAGCAGCTGGGGACCGGCTGCTGTGTGGGCGTGCACATGCATAGGGCGTCACAGCCACGGGGAGATCCTGTACAGGCTCCCTGAAGGGCTGAGGAGTCTCTTGGAGATCCCTGTATCCAAAAGACAGGAGGAAGCCCAGGGGAATCCCCAGAAAGCACAGCTAGCTTCCAGTCCCTTGGGTTTTTGCCTAATGGCACTGTGCTCTCTGAACCAGATCAGGCTTCAGCATCCTCAGAGGAATAAACACTGAGCAGAGGAGACCCAGGTGTTTCTACAGAGCTTCTCCAAGCTCCTGCATGCTTTTGCCCTGTGACACACACTACCCTGCTGAGCTCAGGCTGCAGTGATGTCACTGCATCCCTCTGATGCACCTCCTGACACAGCCCTGCATCTGGTGACAGCCTGGGGGCCAGCAGCCAGGCTCTGGTGATTGCAGAGCTGCCCCTGCAAGGCATGCAACTCACTCTGTTGGTACGTGGAGGCCTCATTTCCCTGGCTGGGAAGAAGCCAAGCCCTGGGATAGGTCAGTCCCAAATCTCAGCTTTCAGACTCACACTCCTGCACAAATTCAGAGCATGTAAGTCCACTTTGCTTCAGCAAGTCTGCATTCCCACATGTAAGGAGGGGGCAGGAAGAAAGTGTCTTCTTGCCAAGAGGTGGGAATAGCTGCCAGGCTGCAGCCAGCAGTGCCACCTCACAGTCATGGCACAACCACAGGACCCAGCCTGTGCAGCTCAGTCTCTTCCCAGTGCTGGGAGATAGCGTGTCCATTGCAGCAGGAGGAAGCTCTGTGCTTTCTCTTATTGCATCCCTGGAGAAAGGATGGCAGAAGGGAGAGGAAAAATCACAGAAGTGCAAGTGTCCATGCTGAAAGGGCTGACACAGGACAGTGTTCCCTTGCTGTATGGCCATGAGTGGGCAGGCAGCTGGGGGCCCTCAGCAGATCCCATTCCCTGGGATCTGCACGCTACCTGAGATGAGCACAAGGAGCAGGTCATCTGCAGTCAGACCCTCAGCCAGCTCCTGGATGGCAACTGCTCCCTTCAGAGCCTCTGCATCTGGGAGGTTGTTCTTGGCGCCTTCGATGACCTGGATTTTGCTGTGTGGCTTCAGCAGCATCTCCCTGGTGAGGTAAGAGAGGCAATCACACTGTGGATCTGTGCACCCACATAGGCAGCCACGCTGTCATTTGCAGGTGCCTGGTGTACCAGTGGCACACAGTGAGTGACCAGAAGAGGGAGATGGCCTTTACTGAGTATCTCTTCCCCACAGGCAGAGAGGAAGCACATCCAGCACAAAAGGTGGGCTGTGACACTGGTGTCACTGGGACATGATGGTGGTTGAAGATGAGAGCGGTGGGGTGGATGGGGTGGGCAACAAAGCAAGGGCAGCTGGAAAGGACCCAAAGTGTTCACAGCAACATCCGAGAGGACAAATTTGGCAGCCTACATCCCTCCTTCCTGCTCCCCCAAATTGTTCAGAAACAGTCCTTACTGCATTCCTGCTCTCTGCAGGCTCTCCTGGATCCCTAGCGGCACACTGATGATCCCCTGAGTGAGGTGATCTCCCAGGATCTCTTCTGCTGCTGCGGCCATCCCCAGTACAGCTTTTCCGAAACCCACCAGGTACAGGTCCTTCTTCACTGGAAAGGTCTGGCCCTTCACCAGCAGCTGAGGGCACCCATCTCCCTGGAGCTTCACAGCCCTCTTCAGCATGGGAGCTGGGCAGACGGTGCCCACGGCGCTGCGGAACAGGGACAGCGCATGCTCACGGAGGGACATGATGTACAGGCTGGCAGGGCTGAGCCACTCTGTGTTGTGGGGTGGGCTTGTGCACTCTGAGCCAGCACTGGCAAGGCCTCAAAGGCTGGGACAGCCAGCAGCCTCCAACCTGCAACGGAAAGTGAACATGTTTGCTAGTAGTACAAGAGACAGGGCTGTCACAGAAAGAACAGAGAGGTCAAAACACGAATTGTGGAACTCTAGTTCCTGTTTCCCCTAGATTAAGGTGCCATATGAGCAGCATTTTTTAACTTTTCCCCAGGCAGGGAGAAGGGTAGTGTTACATTCAAACTACCTGTCAGCTTGTGATTCCCCTGCAATCTCATCACCTCCTGCTGGGAAGGTGAGCTGTGCCAGCCAGCTTTTCCATCATTGTAGCTTTGCCACTGGCAAGCCATCATTTCTATTTGCTTAGCATTTGACACCTTTCCAAACTGTGGAAGCTGCTCTCTGTCCTGGAGAGAGCAGAGCATCTGGGTGGAACAGCTTTTCACTACATTAACTCCCTTCCTCATGCTAGCCAAATGCTGATCTCATCCTCTGGCTGTTAATTGTCCCATGTGTCCCTGCACCATCAGACACTGACTTAGGAGAAACAACAGCCTTGCTGGCTGCTTCATCCCTTGCTGCTGGTGGCCACAGAGAGACCAGTAATGAGGTTTCCTCACCAAACAGCAAATTAACATAAGGCTTCATTTGCCTTTCTCTTTTAGTCCTCATTATCCATTAAAATCACGTTTAGAGCCCGAGTAAGACTTCATATCCAGGCAAAGTTGCCAGCCATGTCTGTGAAAGCCCATTTGAGCTGTTCTCCACTGAGCATTAGCATTATATGCAACAGATCTGTTCATGGACCGAAAGATCTCAAGTGCTCAAGGGCAGATACTTGTCTTGACAGAGGAAAGGTGGCCCCTGCCAGCACACACACATCTATTCCCTCCCAGCATTTCTCCTTCCTTCTGTTAACTGGCAGCAAGTTCACTGCTGGTGTGTGAGGATCAAAGATCCTTGTGATCTGCATCTCTCCTGCTCACGGCGTTCAAGGCAGGGTGCCAGGAGGCTGAACGAGCCAAGGCAACACACTTGATCACAGACCCATTGAAATTTCCTGAGAGAGTTAATCCTCTCTCTAGTAAGTGGACGTGTTTTGTTGCAAGGGCTTTTAGGAGAGCTCAGGAGTCCAGAGGTCTCTTTGTCCTGACACTCCCCTAGCATTGCAAGGTGTTAATCATTAAGCTCGATAAGCTTTTCAACAGCTCCTCTGGGTGTAAATCTGCTTTATTTTGCTGCAGGGACCCAAAAGATCTACACAAAAAACCTCTACGCTAGCACCTTCTCAGGCATTGAAACTTGGGCACACTCTGAAATCTTTGGCCAAGGGACTTGTAGGTAAGGCTGTATGGAGAATAAAAGTTTTGTCAGAGAAAGAACCCCAAGAATCACTGAAGTGGGAAAAGACCCTTAAGAACAAGACTAACAGTAAACAATTTAAAGCTTAGAAGAATAGATTTTAAAGGCAAAAGCCAAGGCAGATTAACTACCTATCTGTACTCCCTTTAGGTGCTGGTCAGAAGGACTGGCTTTTCAACTTCGAGGAGAGAGGAGAATAAAAGACAGGGTGCCCTGACCACTTTGTTACTAGACTCTTAAACTTTCATGGCAGTTGATGCTGCGAGCAGTTTAAATCACTGACCCCACTTCAATGAGGGCCAGAGTAACTGTGCTGACCGCAGTAAAGTCAGCTGTGCACCTCTCAGGAGCTGAGATAAGCATCTCTGCTCCCAGCAGGTGTCTGATTCACCTGGCAGCACAGTGGGATCACAGAAGGTGCTACAAAGCAGAGGTACCTCACACCCCAGCTCACCTCGTCTGAGCTGAGATATAGGGTTTGCAGGAATGGTTGAACAAAAAAGCTTAAATGGAGCCAGGAGAGTTTAAGAAAATAAAGCCCCAAAGTTTTTAACAGGCTTTGTCTCTGCCATGATGTTTCTGCGAATGGCTGACCCTGAAGCCCCGGGGGAATTCAGGACAATCAGACCTGCCTGCAACCGTGGCTCCTGTCACACATGCCCTCCTGGCAGCCCCATTCAGCTCCAGCTCCAGACACGACACAGCAGGCCTGAGTTCTTTAAAAGCAATCCTCTCCTACTGGAGCTGGAAAAACTAAATGCCAACTTAATTCATCTGGCGCTTGTGTACATGCTGCTAATGCTTACTCTGGAAAGCATTTCAGTACAATACCAGGCATGTCATCTGTTTTCTGCACTCTGAACTCAGATTATATTTTAACCACTGAGACCTGATGCAGAGTCTGTGGAAGTCAGCAAGTGCCTTTCCATCGCTTTTCAGGATTTCAGGGCCCACTGCCTGACACTGACCTCAGAGCACAGGTGTAAAGGCAGAGTAAATACAGTGTAAAACCCCCTTGCAGTCAGAGGTGATCCAACTTTATACCAGTGCAACAGAGAGCTGAATTTGGCACAGATCCATTTGCTTTAGATGTCTCAGTGTGTGACTCTCCTCCTTGTCAGCTCTGATTAGACACACCGACTCACTGGAGGCTCCCCTTGGAATGGGGGTGCTGCTAATGATACCACAAATCCATTTTTATGTAATTTTTTTATACTGTCTCAGGCACTGGGTACTAAATGTCATCAGGGAACAGCTATAAATCAGTGCTATGAAATCCACTGTAGATATTAACAAAAAATAAAACTCCTACTCATTTTACTAAGGCTTTGAAAACAAGATCAAAAGAACTGAATATCACCCCAAAACACAGGCAGTTGTGGAAAGAAAAATAACCCAAATGGTAGCTCTTAGGCTCCCTCCCCAGATGGTGGGTTTAGAAGTGGTGTAATTGCCTGTTAGCTGCTACATAGTGCACGAGGGGCAATTACACCCTCACATTCCCACATTTTCCTCTTCCCACTGCCGGCTGGGAGGAATCTGGGCTGGGAGAAGGGGCTGATGGTGTGACTCATATTGCTTCATGCACTAATCTTAGTTTCTCAGGGAAATCACTTAGGGATGAATGAGCCCTCTTCTATTTGGATATAAGGTGACATGCTATAGCCACGAGGGGGGTTCAGCTTTCACACCTTTCCTTTGTCCCTAGTTGGGATAACTTGGACTTGGGATATAGACAGTCTTTTGAAAAGTTTTCTATAAGTTCGCACTAAGCTTGGGATGAAAATGATGCTAAGAATTGCCTGTTCCAAAGAGAGCTGGAGGATTGTAAGGGGCTTAGATTAATCCTCTTTAAATGAAAACTTCCTCAGCTTTCATTGATGAATAATCTACACACTTATAATAATCTACACACATCATTATAAACCCTTTCTTCAGAGGGCTCCTCCTAAGCCTGCAGAAATTTCCACTCTTAGCTCTCATACCAAAAAGCAGCAAAACCCCAGCTTCTCATTTTCACCTTCTCTGGGAAAGAGAGAGGGAAAGGAGCTGGACTGTGATAAAATACAAGCAAAACGCTCATTTGCATTACCTTTCATTAACTTTTTAATTAACGCAATTTTGCAGGCAAGGAGCCAAAGTCAGAGGGAGACAGAAACAATCCAGCAGTAGGGGCAGAAATGTGGTAAAGCCGCCAAGTGAATTGGATGGTGGAAAGAGACCAAAAGCATGGACATGGTGGGGCAGAGTCTGAACCATAAACTTGGAGTCACACTGGGGAGGAGAACAGTGAACAAATGAGCTGGCCATGCCTATGCAGTGAGAAAAATGAGCCAGCACCTCACTCCATGGCAGATATTTGAAAGCCAGAAAAATACTCCTTTCTAGGGGCCAGTCTACCATCACTGGGCAGAACTGAGCCATTCCAGATGCTGTGGTTGGAGGCTTGTTCAAGGATTTGCATCTTGGGCTTGTGGTCTTTTTGAAGTCAGGGCAATTGAACTTGTTGCAGGCCAACCCAAACACACACACATCCTGAGCTTTTCAGGTGCTATGAAATCAGAGAATGCTGTGTCAGAATGCATACTTCAACTGAGAATGTCAGGGACTTAAGTTACTTTAGCTTCAATGCTGTCAGGATGCTTCTGGATTCCTTCCAAGACTGGTGGCTGGCCCACCTGGTACAGGGGCAGCTTCAAAATCCCTGAGGGGCTTGGAAAATATTTGAGATGGCACTGGATTAAACCCCACTTGTTTGAGGATAATTTTGATCTTAAGCTCTAAAAGACAGATTACAGTAGTAAACTCCCAGACACCGCAAGTTTTAGTAGTGTCTCTTGCTCCTCGTTTTTCTTGCTGCACGACTTTTTTCTGGCCTCTCGGCATGTAAATTACTGACAGACTCACCAAGGCTCCCTGCTTCCATTTCTCCTGCATCACCAGGGGAATTTACCTACGAAGTACAACAGAGTAGGGATTTTACTGCCTGAAACTCCCCCGTTCCCACTTACTGACACATCTTCTCTATAATTTGATATATCAACCTTAATACACCTGGTGAGCCCTACTCAAACCCAAGCTTGCTGCTCCACATGGTCCCAAAAGTATTACAAGAAAATTTTCCAGGAGATGCACTGAACCCAGGAGGGAAACAAAGCAGTGAAGGCTTGTTCCAAGTGACTATTCTGGGAGGATTAGATGGGGAATTTTTCAAGACTAATCTCTTTAAATGAAAATTTCAGAATTTGATTAATTTTTTAATCTGCACATGGATTTGCATAAAATTACTGCACTGCCTCATTCACATTTGGTAAAAGAGAAACTGTCTGCAGCAAGGATGGGCAGCTATGAAAGGTATGGTGCATGAGTGGGTGTGAAGGGACAGGGTGAAAGCCCCTTTGCCCCCACTCATTGCAGTGCTCCTGCATCTGTAAGTGGGAAAGAGGATGAGAGTGGACATCAGCAGTATGATGAGGCCAGAGGGTTTGCCAGGCAGGAAAGGGAGAAAGTAGGATGGAGCCTGGATACCTTTGTTTTAAGAATATGCTGAGCTCTGCGAAATCCAGGAATCCTAGTTTCCAATACATTGCTTTCTATATGTTGCTTGGAAAAGAAGTATGTTGCTCTCATGACTTGATTTAATCACCAGGAAAGTGTCAACTGGGTCTCTTTCCCTTTGACAGGGAATGTGGCTTAAGGCCAAACACAGGGAAGATAAGTGTTCTATTCAGCATTTTATATATATAGATCAGTATCATTAGCAAAAAAAAAAAAAAATTAACTGGATTTGACATATGCATCTTACTAGTTTTTCTAGGTCACATTCCCTTCACTCCCTATATACTTTTTGGAAATGATTTTTCCATGCACTGGGGATTGTAAGGAAGAAAAATTTTTCACTAAACATTCTTCTGTAGCTCAACACAGAATACTACTACTCTGAAGCCAAGCCCACGCCAAGTCTACTTCCTTTCATGCTGTAATTTCTCATACTCCCTATTCTGAATCAACTTGCCATCAAAGATGAGAGTAATTTAAAATACAGCGAAGGATCACAGTATCTCGAGAAGATGAAAAGATGCAAGCTTTGAGGCCTGGAACAGTAGAAAGGGGTCAAAATTCAGTGCTGCAAAATACAAGGTCATGGTCTTTGGGATTAATAGCAGAAAATTATGAGCTCCTCAGCTGGAAATAACATAAGAGGAAAAAGAGCCAGGAATCTTAATGAGTCACAGGATGACAATTACAGCTGCCCTCTGGGCTGAGACAAGAGGCTATGGGGAATGTGGAAAGCAGAAGATGTGAACTGCCTGGACTTTGCTGAGGTATTTGACATCATTCCCATAAGCACGCTGGAGGGTGGGCTAGGCAATCACAGCCAGCCCTGCTGGAAACCAGACTGACCACTGGGCTCAGAGGGCAGGAATCAGTGGCTCAGGGTCCAGCTGACATCTGGTAATCAACAGGGACTCTGCCGGAGTTTGTGTCACCCCACGGCTTCATTAGTGACCTGGAGGGTAACACAGAGTGCTTAATTCGGGGGAACTGCTGATGAAGGCACCTTCTAGAGGAACTGTGATAAACTCAAGGTCAAGTCTCACAGAAACCTCGGGACCCTTAGTAGGGAGAAGTGTGAATTTTTGCTGCTAAGCAAGCACAAGTCCCTGTATTGTGCAGATTCCAGTGGTATCTAATACAGAAATGCATAGGTAGAATAACTGTATTTGATCAATATTACTCAAGCAGCAATTACACGTTTTTTCCATTAACTAATTTTGCAGGGTCATTATCCATAATTCCTACTTAATATGACATTTTTCTAGGAGATCCAATTATCCTGCCACCTAAATTCCAGCTTGGTATAAACTGACAAACTAAGTTCTAACGATTAGGAAGAAAGGCAGAAGAATAAAAAGGAAGTGACAAAATATCAAATCAACAACCCACGGTGTTACACAACTCTAAAACTTAGCTAAGTATTGTAGGTGTTTTGAAGTAAATTGTCTTATGATATTACTGGTGAGTCACCTCCAGGCCCGCGGGAGATAATCCAGGCTTTGATCCTGCAATTTAGAGTGTGCAGGAGGCATGACATTCCGAGCTTTGCTAAAACCTCTCATCACACGAAAATCAGTTGTGGGTTTTGAACTGGCTGAACAAAGGGGCAGCTGACCCCAAGACCCTAAGGAGTAATGAGGGTGTTTTTTTAGTCTCCCTGGACTCTGGTGTGAAAGTCTTGTCTTTGTTTCAAAATAAAAAAGGTAAATCATTCTGAGGAGCCAATCCCACTACAGCATGAAAGCATGAGTCAGGTGAAATCTCTAAACATCTAACAGGGAGGTCCAGCAAGCAAACAGCAAGGGCAAGGAATCTGAGAAAAGGCTTTTATTTAACTAATTCATAAATGAACACAAAGTAATTCAGCCTATTTGAAGGACGTGCAGAGCTTTAACAGTCCCTGGACTTGCTGAGGTTTGACCACAGGAGGGCAACAAGAGCCAAATGCAAAATGAAACTCTATTCTGGACACACTGAAAGGAAAATACAATTAACGTTCAGGAAGGCATTTAAGGTTTATTTTTATCTTTTGATTCTGAGTTTCTGGGGGATCGAAGTGACAAGAAGATCTGCAGGTGTTCTAAACTTAAAATAGTAGAAATCTTTGTGGGGTGAGATTCTCACAGCTACTGTTATACTCCAAGAACAGCTTTTTAAGGTAAGAAATACACAAAAACATGCACACTGAGCCTGTCATCAGGATTCATGATAGAAAAAAGCAGTTCCAAGGTGTGTGTACTGGAGCAGCAGCCTCAAAAGCCACAGTGTGTTCTCAAAGCCTGAAGTGTGAGATGCCCACCTTTACCTGAGAGCTTATGTGATGTAGGAGCATGGTGCTATAGCTGTGGTGTTCCTGTAGTATTGCCTGCAAGTTTTTAGAGGAATAAAAAAATAATGGGAAATAAAATTCTGCAACAACTGGACTGAAAGTAGGAGGGGAAGGGTGAGAAAGTGATCACGGTGTATTTCAAAGGAGGAGGAGCTGACTGACGCTCCCTGGCCACCTTAGGCTGTCCAGAGGCTGTTCTTTCCAGGCTCTGCTGAGAGGCCAGCACAGCCTGAGTGCCCCATAAATGATTTCACAGTATCAACTATGTTGGAAAACAACCCTGAGACATCAAGTCCAACCTATGACCCAACCCCCCAATATCAAGCAGACCATGGCACTGAGTGCCACATCCAGCCTTTCCTCTAACACCTCCAAGGACAGTGACTCCACCACCTCCCTGAACAGCCCATTCCAGTGTCGAAGCACCCTTTCTGTGAAGAAATTCTTACTGATGTCCAGCCTAAACCTCCCCCGACACAGCTTGAGGCTGTTCTCTCACCCTGTCAGTGGTTGCCCGGGAAGCCAACCAGCATCCAGCTATAACCTCCCTTCGGGGAGTTGTAGAGAGCAATAAGGTCACTCCTGCAGCCCCTCCAGGGTAAATACCCTCAGCTCTGTCTGCCACGCCTCATAGGACTTATGCTCCAGACCCTTCACCAGCTCTGTTGCCCTTCTTTGGACCTGCTGCTGTAGTTAAAGTTCCTTTCTGAACTGAGGGGCCCAGAAATGG
>VZRN01002471.1:110600-136990 GCA_013397935.1 Dasyornis broadbenti | reverse complement strand
CTCCCGCCACCGCCCGGAGCCCCGCCCGGCTGCCCTCAGCGCCGCCGCCGCCCTCGATCGGCGCGGCCCGGCGGGCGGGATGAAGCTGACGGACAACGTGCTGCGGAGCTTCCGCGTGGCCAAGGTCTTCCGCGAGAACTCGGACAAGATCAACTGCTTCGACTTCAGCCCCAACGGCGAGACCGTCATTTCCAGCAGCGACGATGACTCCATCGTTCTCTACGACTGCCAGGAGGGCAAGTGAGTGGCGGGCCTGGGGCTTGCAGCTTTCGGCGTCTGGGGCAGTCCCTGGGGCACGGGGATGTTAGGGGCCGGGTGGGCTGCCCACGGTGGCGTTTGGGGACAAGCTGTGTCTGACCCTGCAGGT
Source organism: Dasyornis broadbenti (assembly GCA_013397935.1). NCBI lineage: Eukaryota > Metazoa > Chordata > Aves > Passeriformes > Dasyornithidae > Dasyornis > Dasyornis broadbenti. The sequence goes on along the minus strand of VZRN01002471.1, from coordinate 136,623 downwards.
CTGGCCGGTGAGCTTTAGCTTGTGCTTCTCTCCTGTTGTTTTTTAGTGTAGGTTTGTGAGTAGAATCCCAATGGCAGGGATTGAAGCAGCGTGAGTTTGTCTGCTCTGCGGGTATACTTGGGATCTTGGTAGGCTGGAGACAGCGACAGCAGTGATAATTTCCTAAGTGTAAGCGAAAGTTTACTTCTGTGAGAGCTAAACAGTTGTTAAGCTTGAAGGGTTCAGTCTGGTCACATTTCAGGTCGTGGGATTGCTGCAGGTATGGAACTGACTTCTCAGGCTTCTCTGGGCGTTAGTTTCACTAAATAAAAGAGAAATGATTGTTACGAGCAATGTACAGAACGCTTTTAAACGCCTCATTTGAGTGTAATTCTTGGATAAATGCTTTAAGCCAAAAGGTACAGATGATGTGGTGTGTATTACTATAACTTCTTAAGACCTGATGATGTTTTCCATAAGCCTCAGTTCCTAAGTGGTGTCTTGGAATGCTGCATGCTAACGTGGTCCTCTATGCTTTAAATCCTTTTCTCTAGTGTCCTTATCTGTAAAACACAGTTAAAATACATGCATTATTTGCATGTGTCTTCAGACATTGTCTTAGTTTAGATGTAATCAATCAACGTGTTTATTGATTTCTGTTACCTAAGGGTAATGAGCTAAGTGTGTGTTTCTGTTTCTCATTTAACTTTCCCGTTTTATCTTTCTTCTTCCATCGATCACATGGTGCTTGTCTTGTTTTTTGGAAAACCCCCCAGAAATTTGCAGAGCACTTGAAATCTGGCGCTCCTGTTCAGAGGACGGAAACCTACACCACGGGCATTTGTAGTCTATGAGAGTTGGAAAAAATTGAGCCAATTGGTGTCATAATTCCATTAAAATATTTCTCAGTTAGTACAAGTGTGCGTTTGTCTGCTTTAAATTCCTTCACATTTTAAATTTTACGTGTGCTTATTGGTGTAGAGATGTAGTGCTGAGGTGATTTTTTTTTTTTTTTTTTTCCTGTAAAGTCAAGACTGGGAAGCATCACATCCACGCAGAAAGGGAAAGGAAAACAAGTATGTATATTATACGACAGGGAATAAAAAGGACAGAGTAATGCAGGAATGAAAAAGAAATGGCTTGGGAATATCAGGACAGAGATGTGTCAGTGTTGTATATGTTTTCGAGTAAACCAGGTATTCCTAATCTTCCTGCTCTTCTAAGCAGACCAAAACATCATACTTGCTGGGAGGAAAGATTGCCTTCTGCATAGTCTCTTAATTTTGTGGGACATCTATTATATATTATTTTAAATTTCTATTTAGTTTGTTTGCTTTACACATTAAAGTCGTTGGTGTTTCTCATCTGATAGAATGAGCTCTGACATGAAGATATTTAATTTTTATTTATGTAAGAACAGGTAACTCTATACATATGGAGTGTGCCATGGATTGTATCCCAGATCCTAATTATATACAGTAGTAGCAGGGCTGAGTGATGTTAATGCAGATGGTATTAATTGCTCTTCCCCTTTCAAACTTGTAAAGAATAGTTTGATGGATTGGGAGGCATTTGGCCCTTTCATTCCAATCTCCATCGAATCCTGATGTGCTTTATAGTCAGAGGGTTTGTTTTAATTAAGTTGAATGTTTATCAGTGGTCCTCTACTGTAGTGCTGCAGGGCAATGAGAGTAATTCCAAGGTAACTCCTGTGTCAGGATGAATTTCTTTAGTGGTTATAAAATTTTAAAACTAATTTGAAAGTTTCTCATGTACTATCAACTGGCTTGAAAGTGTAGCTGTGATTTTTAGAGGTAAATAGGGATGCAGGGCACACTTGTTCTCTAACCTGGAAAGTTTTAGCTCTGACTTACTTTGTCACAGGAAATTCATGTGAAGATGAAACATCAGGTCTCTGAATGATCATTGTTGTGGCAGTTTCAGGCCTGTGGTTGGTTTGTTTTTCCTTACAAATCACAGTTTCAACAGTCCAGAACTCTCACCTGCTTGGATATGTCATTGCTAATGACCAGGGGGAAATTAAATGTCCTGCTTGCTGGGTTTCGGTGTTGGATACCCCACTTCATTGAATGGCCTGAAAATTAATGCCTCTCCCTGTGTAAAACTGGGAAAATTTGATGTGTGTCCTCTGTTAATGAGCACTTCTGCTGGTAGAATTAAAATGCAGTTGTTTGGTTGTACTTTAGGTGCATCCTCACCTAATTTGCTTTGTTTTGCCACACCAAAATGAATTGTACAGCTCTATGGGAGGATGATCAACCCCGTCTTGGTGAACTTCATCTTCTGACTGTGTCAGGACAGTTGAAACAGTGCTGTGTAGCCAAGGGCTGACAGGACAAGATTATCTCCTTATCATGTATGTTCTGGGCTTAGGCACCTGCTTATTCATGAGCATTCAATAATTTTGGTCCTGAGATTCCACTTCTATTTCAAAGTGTGCAAACAACTAAATTACTAATTTTTTTAATCCATCCTGCATCACCAAATCCCTCCACAGTAGACTGGCTCAGAAGCATAACTGAGAGGCTCACTGGAGTCTGTTGGAATTTAAGGAGGGATTCTGAAAAATTGTAGGATAGTTGTATGTTGGGATGTACAGCAATTCCTGAGGCTATGAACAGCCTGGCTGCACATTGGTAACTCTGGTATGATAGAATGGTGCTCTAGCAGAGGTTTAGTTTGTGTTTTAGTGTATATTAATGGTGTTTTACTGATACAAATAAAGTGATGGATCTGGACTGCTGCACAGCTTTGGCGTTTGCTGGGCACATCCATGTTCCTGGCCGTGGATGATATTTTACCTATAGCAGCAGTGATTGAAATCAAGGCACAGATGATACTACAAACCTCGCCTGTGTTTTTCATCTTTGTTGCAGATTTGACTGAGATCTTGTAAAGTATTTTTCTTTGTCAATATTGCTTGGTTTGCAGGTGGACTGGATAGATTGACCTTGATCTTGGAATTACGTTTAGTGATTGTGATTTGTTATTGAAAAGTACTTCGTTTACTTGTTAGTGTTTAAAATAGTTGATTGGCAACAGGTCTTGTGTGCAGTGGCACAGCTGTGTTTGTATCAGTTTACATGAAAACTTCACTTTTCCTAAAACACAGAAATCTTTTTCCTTCTTTTGAAAGGAAATGGTAAATGTGCTTTTGACTGTCCGTCCATCTTTATTGTCTCTGTCTATATTAATTTATTCTAAATACACTTTCTAAGCTTTAAACTTGTAATAGAAAGGGAAAAGCCAAAGTAGGCATGGGAGTATTTAATATCTGTTTTGAGATTGGGATTTTTTTCTTGGTTTATTTTTTGTTTTTTTCCCCGTCCAGTTTGGTCAATGGCATAGCTGAGGTACCTTCAAAAAGCAGTGTGGGGAGGTATATCAGGCATAATGTTAGAGTGTGTCAAAATTTAAATTAGGTGTGTTGTTTTTAGTGTGTGGCATGTTTGCATCTGAAGAACAATTTTAAAAACTGCTGGAGGAGTTAGGGAAGAATCAGTCGAGACTTGGCCTGTGGTACAGGTGGTGTGTGGGTTGGTGGTGTGCGCTTGCTCTGTTGGCTTTCATTTCACGGGAGCTTGTCCCCAGCAAGTTTGTTTGAAGTTAAAGCCCTATGACTTCTGCTATTTGAGAATTAATCTTTAAGAATGAATGTCTGGTTTTGTTCTGATAGGAAAAGTCTCTCACTTGTGCTCTTGTTTGGGTGTGTCAGTTTGAGGCTAATGAAAAAAGGAAGAAGTCAAGCATATTAGAAATACCTTGTCTGAGGGTGTAGTCCAATAAACTTTTCTCTTGGCAGCAGCTTTGGTTTCGACTGTTCCTGCTGTTTGTTACCATTCCCATGCTGTCCTCTTTGGTTGTGTGGGTAAAATATTTTGTGGGCCTGTGTAATAACCAGAGTTATGAATCTGGATTAAAAATAACTCCCAGAAGAGATGGTATTTCTGGTGTTGATCAGTACCCTGGCTGGTTGACTGCCCAGCTCTGAAACCTTCATGCTCCACCAGCTGAGGATGAAAGGGGAAGGATGGTGGTGGAGACCTTGCACTGCTCAAACAGTGCACCACTATTATGAGATACACTTATTAGCCAGCTGCTTCTAAGCTTACTCTGCAGTTGAAACTTCTGGTACTGCAGTATATCACCTGCTTACGAGACCCCTAAAACTCCAATTCTGTAGGTTGTGTTTACTCTCACTAGAGTGTCTTTCATTCTGCTGTAAAATGCTAAATTTAAGTTTCTTGCCTTAAGATTGGATACCAGTATAATTCTTCAGTGGTTTGGAAAAATCCGTATGTTACTATGTCTTTTGTAGTTGACTGGTACATAGATGTGTTTAGGTCAATACCCTGTGAACGAGACACCCTGTTCTAGATTTTGAAGTAACAGAGAACAAAAGGACAAATTACACTCGATCTAAAATAGGCAGCAGATGAATGGGAGATTTGAATGGGCAAGGCAATGAGGCAGTGCTGCTTGCTGTGCTCATTATGTTTGCTCCTTTTCTTTTTGCAGTAGATGTCATAGGAAAAGGAATTTTTGGAGGAGACAAGTGCTTTTTATAGGTGTTACAGGTAATTCCTCAAGCCTAGGGATAGTTTTGGAGAAACACCAAGATCCTTGTTTGAACATCAAATACAGAAACTTTTCTTTCTTTGTATAAAAACATCTGACTACTTGAAACAATCATGTAATGCCTCAATGGGAACAGGCCTTGTTGATGTGAGTTTAGTTTTGAGATTTTTGTTGCAGAGAGTGCAATTATTTCTGCTTCCTCCTGACAGACCGAAGAGGACCCTGTACAGTAAGAAGTATGGAGTAGACCTCATCAGGTACACACATGCTGCCAACACTGTCGTGTACAGCTCTAACAAAATAGATGGTAAGTGGTCCACTGGAGTGGAACATATTAATCTCTTTACACTACATGTCTGGATAATTAGGTCTAAAGATTGGGGGAAAGTTACAACTCTTCAGTGATAAGAACTCTGTCAGAGGCAGAGGAAGGAGTTAATGTCCAACACTAATGCACAACTCAGTGCTAGTCGCTAGAGCACACTGCTGCCATAACTAAGGAGTTAAACATTGTTAGAGAGATAAAACTTGGATTCTTCATTGCACTGTTCACTTGGTATCTGTTGGTTGGTATCTGTGCTGTCAGTTGGTGTCTGCACCTTCATTTCTTACGTCTGAGTGAGGTGGAAGGAGCAGCTGGGATAAATGCTATGGCTCTGTCTGGTACATGCAACTCAGTTGCAGAGAAAGGGAGGGCAGGAGGTTCAGGTAACTCAACAGATCACCAGCCAAGCCTGGAGGAGGTCACAGAGGTCAGTTTTGGTTTTGTTAGTCGTGGTTAGTGTCTGAGAATTTTGCAATGACCGAGTTTCTTAGCACAGCACTTTACAAATGGCTTTTAATGGAGTTGTAGACTCATAATTTCTGGAGTTTTGGTTTGACTTTTCCTTTGCAGAGATGAAGATTAACTGTAGAGATGCTGATACCTTGTGTTGTGTGCCAGGTTACTAAAGGAATTCTGCTGTGAATTTAGAGAAGATGAAAGTTAAGAGTTAGGAAGTCAGGTTAAACTAGAACAAGCTGGGCCTGAAACTAGAGGAACAAGGAAGTCTCCACCAAAATTGGATTTAATGGTGTAAAAGGATTAAGAGTGTCACAGGAAGCATGTGTCTTTTTAGTCTGTTTCAGAATCTGTTTATTTTTTAATTATTGTTACTTTGTAATAAATAATAAAATAATAAAATTATTTTTTATTTGACTGTTATTTAATATACAATAACTAATAATTAACAATTTAATGAAGCATTTTTAGTGTAATTTGGATACTGAGTTTTTGTTTATAAGCACTGGTAAGCCTCAAGATTTAAGTCTTCATGCTCCAGGGTAGCATTAGGGTGAACAAGTAATTAGAAGAAAAGAAAAAGATACAATGTGACAAAGATTGCTGTTACAAATTGAAAGCTTAATAAACCCAGGAGTGTGTTCTGTAGGAGTCCAGATGCTCTGTAGGCCCTAATGCATGTGGTCATGGGCAAAGTGCGTTATATTAACCTGTTTTGCAGGTATTGGGAGGGAAAATTATCTGAGGAACATGCTATAGGAATGCTGATGCTTGTTTCCAAGCATTTTTTCTGTTGAATTGCTACCAATCTACTTGTGAAGATTTCTTCAAGACCTCTTGACTTGGTTCCTGTTGCCTGATTCCAGGCTGAGGTAGTAGTTTGTACAGTTTGAGGGTCTATGATACCACCCGGTACAGGAGATAACTGTACAGGCCACTGCCTTGCCTGGGACAGAGCACTGCCAGCAGTGAGGATCACAAAGCAGCACAATTCCCCAGTGCTTCCTCTTTAGCAAAGGAAGATGGAATTCTGCATGAATACTTCGGAGATCAGGTAATGACAGTTCATGCAGGAAAAACTAGAGATGTGTCTTAACAGCAAGTTTGAAGCATGTTGGTTCTATCCAGTGTGGGATGTGACATTGGTGTTAGGAATTTATATGTTGGATAATCACCACAGATCAGTTAGAGCCTTTAAGAACTGTGTGTCACGTTTCCAGCTTGTTCAATCAGTTCAGTTTTCTTGTCAAATACTGGAGGGTGGTTTAGACCTTTGATCTCAGCTTGATGAGCAACCTCAGACAGAAATGGGAACTTGATAATTTTTTCACAGATAGAAAATTTTGCTGAATGAGCCTTTCAAAACACTGAACACAGTAGCCCTTCTGTCTGTCAAAACACCCAGTACATGTTGCATCCTCTTGGCACTTGTTCTTCTGAGTCAAAAGTAAAAATGTCCTTTTCCCTCAATTTATCTTTGGACCCTCAGCAGGACTTCTTGTTCCAGCAGTACAGAGTCTGCAGATAAAGATTAAAAAGTGGCTTCTGTCCTTTAATAATTGTTTCCTCTTAGAATGATTTCTTTTAATTTTGGGAGAAAGTCTCAACAGCATCTTCCAGAATTGTGGGTTACTCTTGGTGTGTCCACCTATACTCAGGATAAAATTGGCGCTTGAGAAATGTTGTGGTGCTGTTCTCATCTATTCAATTTATGTTTAAGGTTGCTTGAAGTGTACTAAGCTTTAGATTACTCCTCTGTCTGCTTCTTAGAGCTTAGCTGCTCTAAGTACAGAGAAAGTGTGAAGCTGTTGATTGTCAGATTAAACAAAAAGAAGAGAGATTTGCTAGTTTTTAATGGTCTTGTCATGGCTTTGAAGTTATGGGTTTATCTTTTATCTTTAGCTGAGTGCCAGAATTTGTATATTTCCTGTGTATAGTGCTTAGTTGGAGATTTGTTTGCTGAATGTGTATGTAGGAAAGAGAGCAAGATTCATGCTGCAAAGCAATACAAAGTGGTAGCATCAACTGTAAATTTGATACTCTCCATTTTGTGAGAGTGATGGAATAAAACCCGCTGCTACTTAAATTTTAGCACCTTTGAAATTACCTTGCATAAATCACATGACAGTTGTCTTTAAAATGTAACATGACTTCAGACTCTGGGAAGTATCTTTCTTGTTGCCTGATTTTCAGTTCTTAAGAACCGAGTTTGTTTATGTCTGTTTCTAAGCTGATTCTCTTTCGTCATCTGACTTGAAATCAAATGACCAGACTTCAGCACTGTGGTGAGATTACTGTTGCTCTTGGGAGCAAGTTACTGTGTGATCACTTTCAGATATCCTTGGTCTCATGGTACAGTAAAGCTTATGGTTTGTTTATGTTTTCAGATACAATCCGCTACCTCTCCCTGCATGACAACAAATACATTCGATATTTCCCAGGGCACACAAAAAGGTGAGATGTGGCTTGGGGACAGGACAGGAGAAATTGAATAAAGACTGGTAATGGGCTCGAGTTCCATTACTCTTGGTTCATGCTGTGTTTTGCTTTGTTCAGCTACAGCCATGTACACAACTGTTGGGGTGGGTGTTGCTCCATTCACTTCTTTGGTTTGTCTCTGATGCATGTGGATTTCTGTATTGCAGAGTGGTTGCTCTTTCAATGTCTCCAGTGGATGATACTTTTATTTCTGGATCTCTGGATAAAACTATTCGACTTTGGGATCTCCGCTCTCCAAATTGCCAGGTAGGTTATAAAATTCGTGTGCACAGTGTGTTGAATTTTCAGTTGGAAGGATAAAAAATGGATGTGTGTTTGTAACAAACTAAAAATACTGCCAGAAGTGTGTGCTGGTGATTTAGTGTTGACACCTTCCTGAAGGAGCTCGGATCAGGAATCTCTGTGTAGTGTGTGTGTCACATTTTGTAACACCACTTGCTCTCACCTATGTCTCTGCTGGAGAGGTGCTGGGGAGAGCAAGAAATAACACCCACAGCTGATGAAACAAGGCTGGGTGTCATCAGCTTGTTCATCAGGCTGCTACCTTATGCACAGGGTGTTGTCTTGGAGCTGGCATCCCTCCTGTGTTGAGAATTCGTCTTATGTGAGTGCTTGTAGTGTGTATCTAAAATTGGTGCCTTGATGCAATTAAATTTGATGAAGAAACTGATGATCTAAAGTAACATAGCAGCCATATGGTCTACCACTTCTTTGCATCACCTCTGTTCATCAGAACTGTTTGTGAGCAGGTTTGACTTGCTAGCAAGACAGAACACTATTTGGTTTTGTTTACTTATTTTGCTGGAATACTTTACTTTTTTTTTTTTTTTTGTGGAAGGAGGCTTGTAAGGGCTGAGAAGAATACAAGAACTGGCAGCAGTGGCAGGAATGAAAGACTGGAAGTAGAATCTCCACCTTTAGTGGTAGTGAATTGTTTTGTCCTGGTATCCAGATACATACTGTTGTGCTCTCATATTTCCCCCGGGGGAAATACAGTCCGCCCTGGGACCATTTTGCTAATGAGAGAGGGCTCTTTGCTTATTCCAGATGATGTAACTGTAAATGAAAGAGAAAGAAAAAGGTTACATTTCTTAGAAAATGTTCCCGTCTTTCTCTACATGAAGCCTTTTCTGACAGATCTTAATTCTGCCTTTCTTTGGGAGTATGCCTTTAAAGCCAGTATGTAGGTTTCCCTTGGGATAAATCTCCATCTCCAAGTTGCTGCAGATGAGATAGGGTTGTAAGTGCAGTAGCAGTTCTGTGATTTGTGCTAATGCCTGAACTTGTAAGAATGGTAAAACTAGGACTTGTAACTGGAAGCTGCATCCAGCCAAGTTTGGGAAACATGTTTAGAAAGTGTTACTTGTAGTTTTCCGTTGGTCCGTGAGATGGCAGCCATACTGCCTGGAAATACTCCCGGGGAATGAGAGCTGGTCCACGCACCAGAGCACTGAGCATTGAGTACGCTCACTGCCTCACCTTCAGAGAGCACAGGGAAAACTGACTGAAGTGGGGAAGAAGAGAAGTAGTAAAGTCTCTAGATTTTACCTAGAGGAGAGTGCAGAAAGAAAGAAAAATGCAGAAACTTGTTAAATGTACTATGGATTTAATCAAAGATGTGTTCTAGTTTATGTGCATATAGTTACATAAAGACATTTGGCTAACATGTCTATGCTAACATGCATAGACTGCCAGTCAGCATACAGAAAATTACATCTTTTGTTGGCTTTTACCAAATTTTCTCAAGTGTTTTCTTCTATGTGACTTAAAAACAAGGTAACATTAAAAATAGGCACTGGTAGTAATCTGCCAATTTTAATATGTAATGTCTGTTGGCTTCCAGCAGGTATGAATTCTCATTAAACAGGCATGTAAAGCTCAGCAGTGGCACTCACTTGCTTTCAAAGTACCTTTTTTCCCCTCTTTTGCAGCCGTAAGTGATAGAGCATTGCTGTTGATCCCAGCAGCAGTGTTTTGTGGTGCTGCCTGGTATGGTTATTAACACAGCCACATGAACCTCCCTTCTCTGGGTACTTTTGAAACCCATGACACCTTGAATGAGGTTTTGATTTGTTTTGGTGTAAACTTTGTCACTGAGCAAATTGTATGATGACCTGAAGTTGAGAAAGCTGAGTTCTGAACCTTTGTAAAACCTTGCTATTTACAATTTAAATGAATTTCTTCCACCCCTAGTATGCTGTCCTACTAACAGTGGGCTCAAAGGGTGGTGGTAGAAATGTGAGCATCAGTCTTGCAAAATAATTTTGGCTATTTCTGTTTCTAGGGTTTAATGCATCTCCAAGGGAAGCCTGTGTGTTCTTTTGACCCAGAAGGGTTGATTTTTGCTGCTGGAGTCAATTCTGAAATGGTGAAGCTTTATGATCTCCGTTCTTTTGACAAGGTGAGGTACCCTAACTTCCCTTCTTACACTTTTTGTCTTTCAAGAAATAGTCTAAACTCAGGGCTCAGAGGCTGGATTTCTGTACTCGAGCTTACTGTCTGGGGTGCCTCTTTAGCATCCAGAGAGTTCTCAGTAAGCACACATCTCACAGACAGAAAGGGATACAAATCCTGAGGCACGCTCTTAACTAGTGTTAAAGTGCTGACTCTTGAACCTGCTCCAAACTCCTGTTTAGGCTCCTTGTTGTGCGGTTTTGGGCTTTATTTTCTTGCTGCCTGTTCTGGAAGAGCACTGGCAAAGATTGAGCCAGGATTGTTAGACAGAATGGAAATTTCAAAGGTAACTGTACTTTCGTGGACAGCTGAACTGAGTAAGCACTGAGCGTAGCTAGGTCCATGATTTTCAAAACTCAGATGTCGATTACTGGCTCAAACTCTTCTCTAACTTTATTTAACAGCCTTGTTTGAAAACTTCTCCCTACCTTAATTTAATTTCTGCTGTTGGTGATGGTAGAGTATGAAACTATTGGATTGAAACAGCCTATTGCACTCTTTTTTTGTTTTGGAAACTGGATACATCCGTTGAAACATTTAGATGCAGTGATGTGTTTGCATTGCCTTTTGATATCTTAAGGCTCAGGATTTCCTTTTAAGAAATCTGAAACGTTTTCCTGCACTAAGGTTAAAAGCAGATTGTTGTTAATAGCAATGCATAGTCTTCTTCATATTTCCCATTTTCTCACTGCAGGGGCCATTTGCTACATTTAAGATGCAATATGACCGAACATGTGAGTGGACAGGCCTGAAGTTCAGCAATGATGGGAAACTCATCCTCATCTCGACGAATGGCGGCTTCATTCGGCTCATTGATGCCTTTAAAGGAGCTGTCCTGCACACGTTTGGGGTAAGCCTACTGCCTGTGGCACTTGCTGGAAAACTTGGTGTTAGTTTGGGGAGCAGCTGCCCTTTGGTTGTGAGATTGCTGTGGACACCCTCTCTGCTACATATTCTTCTGTTTTGTGCCATAGGGTTATAACAATAGTAAGGCTGTCACGCTGGAGGCATCATTCACACCAGACTCTCAGTTCATCATGATAGGTAAGATAATTCTTGGCAAGAATTTCAGTGCTCTGAAATTAGGTGTGTTATGTAGGGCAAAAGCTGTGTCTGTTGGGAAGCAGAATGTATTTAAATAATACAATGCAGCTGTAAGCTTTCTTTGCACTGATAATGTTCTGTTTTGTTAGATTGCTCAGTGTTCTCTAGACTGAAATATAAAAGAGCCTGCAAGAAGACTTCTTTTTTCCTTTCTATATAAATGCTGTTCCAAAAAAGATAAGAAACCAAGAAACTGTTGTAATAGGGGAAGACCGGTCGCATAATTTGTCAGTGGTCCTCACCCTGTGTCTAGGATGCATTCATGTGCTGCCTCAATGCATTTTGTGGCTGTGTTGTGGCCTGTTTCCTGATGACCAAGGCACCTGTTTGTGTTTGGGTGACTGGTCTCAGAGCTTGGTGCATTTGTGCATCTCCAGGGGTGTTCCTGCACTGCTGGGGCAGCTGCAGTTTGTTCATGTGGCTCCCAGTGTATGATTCCCCTGGCTCTCTGCAGGATGGACTCCTGAGGGAAGTAGGTGGCAAAAAGCAGTTTAAAACTCCTGTGCAACCTGATGCTGCACATTGGGCTCCCCAAAATAAGCACTTCAGTGACCTGCTGCCGAACAGGACCAGTGGACACAAGTCAGATGAGTCTGTGTGGTGCTGCCCCCTCCTAGAACTTTATTTTTTGTTCTTATTTCTGTGTCTAATATATCAAATATGTCAAATATATTTAACTAAGGTGGTAATTTGGTATCCAGATCCTCATTTTTCCTGGATGAGTGATGGTCTTGGCAAAACTTCTTTTCTTTTGTTCTAGATGAGAACTTCTTGATTGGAGAGAAGAAGGGTGGGGTTTTTTGTTTAGTCTGTCTCTGGAGACTACTTTATTGCACATATTTACCTTCCTGTTGTGCTCTTCCAAATTCAAACAGCAGTAGAAGTTTCAAATCACTTGTTCCTGTTCAGTGTTTACATACATTTAAGTTGTACCTTGTGCTTCTTAAGTTTTCTTTCCTGAAACACTACAGGCATAAATACAGAAGCAGAAGAAAATTCTTCGCTTTTTTATTAGGAATCCTATTTAAAATTAGTCTGAAGCAGAACTGAATTATAAAAATGTAAAGTTCTCAGCTTCACAGTTTGAAAAATGCCATTTTAAAGTGAAAAACTTGTCCCATTGTATCAATGTGGAGAGTCAATATCTCCAGAGCAGCTTCTGGTATTTGGCTTAGTGCATTGAAATCTGCTTACTTTCCATGGGCTTTGGTTTGATTCTGTGCCCACTGAGTGAGACATTTACCTGTGTCTGAACTGAGAACTTGTGTGAACAATGACTCTTTCCCCAGCATTTCCCTGCACATTGGTGCAGGTTGGCCAGGGTCTCTCCTCCATAGCTGGAGATGTCAGCTCTCCTTTCCTACTGGGTGACAGTAGATAACATCTTTCTCTGAATAGTGTTGCCCTGTTGTGTAGTTGAGTCTCTGCAATGCAAAGGTACAAACCTGCTGTTTGGATACAGGTGTGTTAACTGTGATGATTTGTATGTGCCCTTGTGACACTTGGAAAACTCTAAAGGTTGTGTTATGAAGTTGAGACCTGCTCATTCCTAAAGTTCTGACAGAAAGAAATGTTCTTCATTTCCTCTGCTGATCTCTCCAGTGCATCTTGCATATCTTGTTTTCCACTCCTACCTTCAGGTTCGGAGGATGGGAAGATCCATGTTTGGAATGGGGAAAGTGGGATGAAGGTGGCTGTCCTAGATGGAAAACACACAGGTCCCATAACCTGTCTGCAGTTCAATCCAAAATTCATGACTTTCGCTAGTGCATGTTCCAATATGGTAAGTAAATGGGGTTTAAGTTCCTTCAAGCTTCATGAGGTGCTGACCCTTCCAGAGATGAATCTGAGAAGGCTCAGTGCCTTGTGTACTTACAGAAGGTGACAGCTCCTGCAGGGTGCTGTAGGAGAGATTTGTGTTCTGCCATGAAAAGATATTTTCTTTCCTCCTCTGTAGGCCTTCTGGTTGCCAACTATCGACGACTAATTCCTACGCTGCAGCTGCTGTCGGGTGGCTCCCATACTGCTAAGAGCAGCACGTCATTGCAAGCATTGTTTTGGAATTGACTACATCTTCCTAGACTGTGTTCTGTTCCTGCGTATTTTCCATGTCTTACCTTTATCTACAGCATTCCGTTGTGAGGACTGCTCCTCTTGGCCTCCTGGCACGCTCAGAAGCAGCATGCTACAAGTTCTTACCTTCCAATTCATGCCCAGCAGGCTTTAGCCCAAGATGGAACAAATACAGTATTATTTCTTAGAGCAGTGAAATCTGTTTTATCTACAAAATGTTTGTGGCATTTTTTAAAGCTGTAATTATGTGTTTTCCTGCTGTAAGTGCACAAGGCTATTGATGTTCCAACATGGAACGTGCAGTTCCTTCCCATAAGTGCATGTTTTTAACATCTGGGATCTCTGGTTTCACTGCAGTCCACAGATGCAAATACTTCTGTGCCAAACGTGAACACTGACAGTTTTCAACAGCAGATGCTGGATTCTCTTGCAGCGGAACACACACCAGAAGCGTGGGTAACTGAATGTACCTCATACATCTTGTCATCCTTTTTGGCGATTTAGTGTGCAACTGCACAGGTTTCATCCACTGTCAGAGGTTGCCAAAGCCTCTGTGCTGTTTGCTATGTCAGCATCCTGGAGACACAGGCAGCACTGCTGAGGTCTGGCCAGTGTCCCAAGCAATAAAGGAGTCTGTCAACAGGAAGATGGAGAAACCACACTGAGACTGAAGGCACAGTGTGCCTGTGTATCTTCCTTATGTACCATCTTGGCTAATCTTACTTGTAAATATATGGGGTGGGTGGGCAGTGGGAATGGGCCATATTTTTTTACTTTTAGATATAAAAGAATATGATGTGGGCCAGTATTGTGAGGTGTCTAGGCTGTTTACTTTCACCAATGCAGTTTTCCACCCCCTGGTCTGTAAATAAGTTCCATGAAATTCATCCCACACCAGGCTTAGACCTGTATGCCTTTGTTGGTAAAACGGACATGTGGGTAGTTCATCACACAGTTTGTTACCAGTCCGCAGGTATCCAGTGATAGCTCCAAAAGAACAGCTTTTGTCAGATGGTGTCTTCAGAAATGAACTTTGAAAATCTTAGGCATGACTGTGCTGACTCTGCTTTGCTATGCCCCTGCTCCAAGGAATGCCCCTGCAAAGAGACAGGGAGCGACATGGTCTGCTTCAGGAGCTTGTAGCACAGAAAAGCTGGCAGGCTGCTCTTCAAGCCCAGTTCCAGTTTCTTTTTCATGAAATGCTGCTTCAGTGGAATGCATCCACCAGCAAGCTGAGACAGGCCTGGCGAAAATGTAGTGTTCACTGTATTCTTGCCTTTCCAAACATGTGGGTTTGTGCTGCGTCACACCTTGCGAAGTCTGTTCTTTCTCTCACCCAGTCACGTGTGCTTCCCTGCTCATAAATACGACAAGCTGGCAATGTGACAAAACAGTAATGAGCATGTTCTTTCTGCTCTCCAGTGCCACTTCAGACAGGCAAACTGCTGGAGCATTTTCCTTAGGTCAGTTGTCCTGATGGTCCCCTGTTAAAGCAAAGTTCATCTCACCTGTATACAATTCAGATCCTGACTCCCTGAAAAAGTAAATGCTTTGTAGAACAGCTGTTTCTGTTTTTCTTGCCCTTTTTGTTTTCTCCCTTCCCAGTCCTTGTCCATCGAAAGATGCTGTGCTAAGGGCTGGTGATAGGCACTGAGCATTTCTGCTCTGCTGGTTCCGTTCAGGTTGCAGAACACTGCCCACACGGGGCAGGCTCACATCATGGTGCTCAATCTGTGCTGTGGTTGTGGCTTGTCTCTGCTGCTGCTGCCGCACAGGGCATTTCTAACCACAGGTCTGTGATGCGAGTTTACTATCCTCCAGGATGGTTATTGATGCTTTCCCTCTGCCACACAGGCCTGCTGCTGGAGATGCAGATTAGAGGTTCATGCCACCCCTCTTCCTATGCTGTCCCACCATCGCCTGTAAATAAAAGTGCCCTGTGCAAAGGGAGGTGGTTTTTTCAAGCTTCAGTCACTTTAAGTCAGCAGTGTTGCATTTCAGGCTGCTTGGTGCTATTTTACCTGCTTTGGTATTTGCAGTGCTTTGTAAAATACAGGTATTTGCGGTTTGTAGTGTGTTTTAACAGACAAATTTCAGCGTCCAGTAGTAAATCATCTTAGAGGTTTTTCAAGTCTTTTGCCCGAGGAAGTGAACAGATTCTGGCCATATTCCTTGTCACTTTTCACAGGGAAGCATTTGGAAGTCTTTTATTCTACAAAAGCTCTGTTAATGTGGTTTGAGCGCTTGTCTAGAGGTTGTTGTTCAGCTCTCTTCTGCTTGCAATGTTGTAAAACATGGTGTTGTGGCATGGAATGTTTAAGGAAAAGGGAACCAGAGGAGTGGTTTAGGAGGACACACACACAAGCACATCAATGGCTTTCTGGAGTGAAGAGGGTTGTTTAGGCTCATGCACACCAGCAGCAGTGTTCAGTTCAGGATGGCAGCTGAGGGCTTTCCCAGGACCCACTGCCATACAGGCAGAGACATTTCTGTTGACGTAGCATGGAGTGCTTTCCAACTGCCTTTAAAGGAGGGGAATGTGCCAAGTGTTGTCAGGTAACTTGAGGATTGTGTGTTTCAGACAGTTGGACAAGAAAGGTGAATAAAGTTTTTAGCTTCCAGCTTCTACTTACTTCTCCAGGAGTCTCAGGGCTGCAATTCCTGTACTCTTTAGGGCCACCAGCTGATGAGAAACAGATCTGATGAAAAACAGCCCTTCCAGGTCTGACAGAGTGGCCAAGCAGGAAACAGCATTCCCCCTCCAAATCTGACATTTAAATCTCCCCCATGTCCTTTGGGATGAAGTAAAGACCTTTCTTCAAAACAAAGGGGAAGCAGCCCACCTCTAAGATAGCAGTGTGGTGGCTAAGCACATCTGCATGGGCTGTAGGAGATTCTGGATGTAATTCTCCAAGTGAGTCTTGAAAGATCTTTATTACTTTATTGAAGCTCCCAGGTGCTGGATTGATGCCCCAACCCCTGCTTTAGAGAATGCAGGAGCAATTGAGTGACAAATTTGGAAGCAGCAGTGTATCTTTTCCAATGCCTCTTGGCTGTATTAGCACTTTAAGAGACTTCACCTTGGTTTTGGGTTAGGAGCAGGAACCTGGTGAGCCTTTCAAAAACTGGTCTCTGTGGTCGTGAGCTGCTATAGGGAGTTGGACTCCTTGATGGTATCTGCCAGTGAGTATAAATACATGAAGTCAAATTATGCTTTGTCATAAAATATTACGTACGTGGAGAATTCAGTGTTGTGGCTGTGACCAATAAATATTTTGTAGAGAGACCACTTGAGTGCTGTAAATTCTGCATTTGTCCAGTGTGATACAACTTGCTGGCTTCATAGCTTAACTCATCCATTTTTTAAAAACTTCCTTTGTTTTGAAGAGTCAGAAACTATAGTGGAAATTGTGATTATTTAAAGTTACCTGTCCATAAATTGCCCATTTTAAGAGGTTCTTTTTGCCTGTGAATGTATTAGGATAGGGAAGCCTTGTGACAGCTGCTTATGGAGGTATGGTGCCCTAGGTAAAGAGGTGTTCTCAGCAGCCTGTGCTCCGTAAGGAAGAGCTGAGCTCTGTCTCAGCAAGAATGTGAGAAAATAACTTGTTGGATTTGAGTAACAGGAATCTTGGATCCTTACAGTCAATGCATATAAATTTAGTGTTACAGCTGTTGAAGGGAGGACAGCAGCCAGCATCATTAACATGGGTAAACCCTCATGTGCATTGTTTTCAGGTCGAACTTCAGAGGATGGGGGAAAGTGATGCTGGAGAGAAAAGTTTTTTGTTCTACCCCTTGCTTAAACCATAAGCAGATAGCTGAGAAGGCTACCCCATTCCTGGGGGGAATTCCCTCCCACTGCAAGAAATCATCTTTTGACAACCAAGCCCATGGGACAGTTCTGGGAGAGGAATGCTTCTAGTGACAAGCAAAGACAGATGAAAAGCAAGAACTCCCCTGTGATTTTCTGAGCCTGTTTTTCTCCAGCCCAGGTCTGCGTAAAATCCGCAACAGGAATAACACCACAGTAAGATGCATGGTGAAAAAAACAAAGTACTTTTATTTGGACTTTCATCCTTGTGGAACTTAAACACACTCTGGGGTTTGGCTGCTTCTGTAGGGAATCTTAGAACCTGTGTCATGAATAACGAAGACCAGAGTGGGGACTCACGGAGATGGGAAGCTTATCCAGACCTGAATTCGCAGGTTGGGATGCAGATCCTCAGAGTTTAAGACAACTCTGGTGTGTCTGCTGCACTGTGTTGCTGCTGGAATGAGAGTAAGTGCTTGAGATTCAGCACTGCAGACAAATTGCAACAAACTGGTTTTATTGGAGCTCTTCTACTGAATCGGCTGATGCACTGAAACACCTCGGTTCTCATCAGTGCTATTGCTGCAACAAAACTTGTTCTACTGTCAGAAATGACTGGAATAGAAAAAACGTCAGCAAGTGTGGCTTAAGATTTGTTAGAAATCTGAACATTGTGTCACTTATACACTTCAGTGTTCAAGAGTAAGGCATATTTTGCACAGGAAGCTCATGTACACCAGGGTGTAGTTTTACCTGGCTACATCCTCTGACTTTGAGGTGGTGCTGCCTACAAATGGCAACTGTCTCAAGAGGTCTGGGCTACTGCTCCAGCATTCCAATGCCACAGGCATGGCTGTACCCAATGCTGTCTTGGCAGCAGCTCCCAGGTTTTCAGCACATCTCACGTTACAGCAAATGGATACGAGAGATGCTTTAGCTTATGCATCCAGTTCAACTTAGTTCAAGTCTGATTAAAAGCCAGCTCTTCAGACTGGCTGCATCACAATTGATCCTTACTGTTCAATAATGAAAAGGAAGAGGGATCAGTAGAAATATGGATTTGAGTGTCACTGTACTGCAAAGATCTTAGAAAAAGTGTCCTTTGGCTTGTGTGGCCCTCTTTGCAGGTTCTCCTTGGTCCAACAATGAGAAAGGGGAGTGATTTGTTGCCCACTGTGCCTCTCTTGCATGTTCTTAAGGAGCTGATATTGTTCATCCTCTGCCAAGTGCTAGTTGTGCATTTTCAGGTTCCACTGCAAATGGTTTTGTTGGAAGAGAGTACGTGTGCAGCAGAAATCCCTTGAGTGTCATGTTGATGCTGAATGGCACCACAGTAAGGGAACACAGAGATGCTTTGTGTCATCCTGACAGTCAGTCCTCTTCCCTGTTGTGTAGTGGGATGACAAATACAGAGATGTCATCATAGGATGCCTCGTGGCTGTCATCCAGCATCCACTGGTGGCCTCTCTTCTTCCCCCTTGCTTTGCATACCAAGCACTTGGCCAGTTCTGAAAACCTGTGGGTAGAAAAATGCAAGGTTTGGGTTAAGATGGCAACTGTTCCCCTTAAGAACAATGTTGAGATGTGGCTTTATGTTGTCAAAATAGCAAGTTTTTTAAGACACCAGCTTTATAGCTGTTACTGTAGGATGAGGACAGATTAGCAGGCAGTTTCCAAAGTCCTAGAAAAGAGTGGTCATGCCAGAGCTGACCTGGAAGCAGTGGGATCTCAGCCTGTTTTATGTCTGACCAGGTTCTTTGGAAAACAGAGGCAAAGCTGGTATTACCTTTGAGGATCTGTGCTGTTTTCTGCAAGGAAGCTCCTGACCACATGGGCCACCTCATCATTGCAGAGAACATCCCAAAGGCCATCAGTTGCCATGATGAGGACATCGTCTTCCTTAATGTCATGCAGAGCAAAGTCAAATATATTCACCTGCAAAGCACAGGAGTACATCTGTGACAATTCCTGCAATGTAGCAGAGGGGTCAGGGAGATGAGACTTCTCCTGAGAGATGAGACACTGGGACCAGGGTGCTTGGAGAAAGGAAATGGCTAAGACCTGCCAGGTCTGTAAAAGGTGCATGCTACAGAGGAGCAGCTTGTTTAATTCCACCCTACAATTCCCATGTGCTGCGACTGACCTTAGGAATGCAGGAAAGGAAAGGTTTGACTTCAATGTTGGTGTCAATGACTTTGAGCTGATGATCCCCCAGGCCTCGAGAGACAGCCAGAGTCCCCAGCAGGCGAGCCTGGCCCCAAACAAAGCAAAACAGGATTGAAACATCGGGGTCTGGTGTCTTTAAAGGCTGATGTGTGGCTTGTCCTAACTGATATATGTGTTGCCTTTCGGACCCTTCTCCAAGCATCACCCAAAACAGTCTCTGGAGACTTTGGAGACAGAGGAGTGATCAGAAGCAATGGCCTGATGGTAGTGTGGAGGCAGCCTGCCTGTGGATGGCTCCTGGTGGCCCATGGTGTGCTCCAGAGTTAATACATGTACTCTGGGTAATGCTACAGACCTCAGGAAGCCCATGGTGGCATCTGGTCTTGATATAATGTGGCTAGAAAGACAGTTGGGTTGGTTTGGGGGTGTCCCTTTGTCCTGGTAAAGGAGGTTCTGCACTGACTCTGTAAAGGGGGCAGCGTGTGGGCTGTAGTGCTGGGGGAGGTGATGGGGCTTCCTGCTCAACTCCAGCAGGCAGATGCTGGATGGGTGCAGTCATTGCTTCCCCCTACCCCCTCCTTCCCTCTCCAGGCTCATTTCTCAGCCTCTCCTTGAGGAAGACAGTTTATGGGAAAGGCTCTAGAGCTAAAGGAGACAGTCCCAAGTGGGAGCTGATGAAGTAAGTTCTCATCTGAATCAACTTATTGTATGCAAGGGGACATGAGGAAAGGGCAGGTTGCCTCAGGGCTGCTGTCTGCTCTGCTGTACCCTGGAGGAGGATGCCGGCTCTGCTCCAGAGGGTTCTGGGTTACACCAGCCAGGCCACAAAGGGAGTTGCTGTATCTGGGCTTTGGGATTGCACCGTGCTGCAGAACACCAGAGCTCCAGGTCTGCCGTAGTGCCCCAGAGTGTGACATGAGTGACAGGGACCCCCAGCAGACTTGCCAGTGCCTTCCCAGTGTGTAAAAGCATTAAGCTACCTGCTTCCCATGACCATGGACAAGAGGATACTTGAGGTCAGCTTTCTCCACCATCTTGTACCCCCTGGAACAGAGAATTCACTGTTGATTTGGGATTTGTCTGACAGTGATTGAACCCTTGTGGTGTCCCCATGCACAGGCAGCTCACTGTGGAAAGGGCAAGGTGGCTTGTTGAAACAGATGCAGTGAAGGTGATCTGCATTCTCCCCCTCCTTCCCAGCTTGTATCTGCACCAGGCTGGGACTCCCTGCACCAGCCCCACCTCAGTGGATGCCAGAAGGACCATCTTGATTGTTTTCTAACCACCCTGCCAGGGCCTTGGTCCTTCAGTTGGAGGGAGCTGCTCACATCCTTCCCTACCATTGTGCTGCTGCTCTCACCAGCAGGATGTGCCCCTTCCTCCCTCACCTCGCCATTGCTGTGAGCAGGTAAAGCTGCCCTGTGCTGCAGCCTTACCCTCAGGCAGAAGAGACTCACCAGCCCTCCATGAAGTAATCCCGGTACAGGACTTTCTGGCCCACGTCATCTCCCTTCAACCTCCGCGGAAACTCAAAGCGTGTGAACTCACCATCCAGGAGCTTGGGGAAAAGAAAAGCCTGGAGGAGGAAATGGAGATGTGAGCATGGACAGGTTCTGCTTCAGCAGAGTAGAGCACTAGAGTGGCTTCTGCCTCAGGACTGGCACTCCTAGCAGCAGAATAGAGACTGGAATTGGGAAAGCACATTCCAATGAGGGCATGAACATCTCCCATACTAAAGACTGTTGGCTGAATCTGTCCCCCAGCCCTCCCTGGCTAGTGTCAGCTGACATGGCCACACAGTGGCCTTCAAGGAAAGCCAGACGTCCTCTTGCCACAAGCCCTTTCTGGCCCAGTGGGATGCTCACAGCTGGATTGTCTGATATGTGGAAGGAGTCACTCACCAAGTGCTGAATTCGCTGCCTCTCTGACTCAGGTGTGAACTCGCTGCTCATGGGCACAATGTTGTCCTTCAGCACAAGAATTGCCCTACAAGGGGGAAGAGGCAAAGCTCAGCTGTGCCAGAGAACAGCTGCACACCCAAAACTGTTAAAAAATGCCACTGTATTTTAAATAACTCCATTGCAATTGCACTGTTACAGCAGAGAACTGTGCTTGCCTGGTTTGACAGTGGTCGAGCTCACAGTTAGAGGAATGGGGGGGGGGGGGGGGAGCCACAGCCAGGTGAGGATGCTCTTGAGGATACTTCAAAATCACCTGGCACTTTTAAACACCTGCCAGGCTGAGTGTACTGCTGCATTACCACCCCAGTGCAGTGACTGGGCAGCTTTAGTCCCTTGAAATCCCCACACTCTTCCAGAAGGCATGAAAGCACCTTTCTTCCAACAGGTCCTGTGCCAGGCAGCAGGGAAGTGGCTTGGCTGCACTTTTACTGTCTGCAGGATTAAATCAGAGCTGTGGTTTAACCTGGCAGGCAGCTAAACACCACACAGCCACTTGCTCACTCTCCCCACACTCAGTGGGATGGGAGTGATAATTGGAAAAAGGCAAAGTAAAAGCTGTGGGTTAAGAGAAAGAACATTTAATAGGACAGGAATGGAAGGGAAATAATAATGAGAAAAGAATCAGAATATAGAAAACAACTGATGCACTTGCTTACCACCGGCTGACTGATGCCAAGCCAATTCCCCAGCAGTGGCCCCAGGCCAGCTTTCCCCTTAGTTCACACACTGAGCATGGTGCCATGTGGTCTGGAACATCCCTTAGGTCAGTTGGGGTCAGCTCTTGTGGCTGTGTCCCCTCCCAGCCTCTTGTGCCCCTAAACCTCCTCCTTGCAGGTCAGGTGAGAAGCTGAAAAGTCCCTGACTCTGTTGCTAAGTAGTGCTTGCACTACTTAAACATCAGTGGGTTATTAACAGTATTCAGAACTCTGTCCCAGCTGAAACTAGAACAGTAAGATGCTGGAAACCTTGCTTAAGTCTCAGCTCTCATCCCCAGCAACTTGCCCCTTTGATTATGACTCACCTGCTGTCTCCAGCATTGGCCACATACAGCTTCCCCTGGAAATAAAGGGCAGCCAGAGCAGTGCAACCTCCTGTCTGGTTTGTAGCTTCCATTTCCTGGCCTATGACTTCATCCTGTTGGTTTAAACAGTTTGGAGACTGGTGTGATCTGGGCTGCTGCTCTGTACAGACTGTCTCATCCCTCCCAGCAGAAATACAGAACCAAAACTGACTGTGGATGGGCCACAGGAAACCAGTAAAGTGACAAACGATGTTGCTTCTTTACAGCCTACACAACTGTTACTTCTGGACTATGGATGTTTTAGGAGGGTGATGGGGAGAGCTCAAACATGTATGTGCTCTATGAGTGTGACAATAGCCACCTTCTTGCCCCAAAGAATTGTGCAGAGCTACTGTAGCTTTAGGTCAGCATTGCCAACATGCAACTCTAAGGCACATCTTGGGGTCTGACCCAGCATGCTCTCACCACATTTAAAGATATGACCCAATGTTCCAGCCTGCTCAACAAGCTGCTGAAGTGCAGACGCTGCCCTTCCAGGGCACAGGGACAGACTGACTGCCTGGGGCAGCAGGACTGGTGCCCTGCACAGGGTACTATCTTGGTCTAAAAGACAAGTGTCTGCTAAGGAAGGTGGGAACATACCTTGAATAGAGGATATGACCCCCTTTCCCTCCAAATTGTTATAACTTTGAAATCAAGGGCTCTCAGGCAAAGATATGGGACAAGGAATAACAGTTCTTTACAGTATCTATAACGAGGAGAACGAGCAACAACAACAGTAGCAACAACAAACAAACCAGAAACCCAGTGGCAGCTTTCTCTAGGCTGCCAGACACCCCGCCTCCTTTTTTCTGGTGCAGTTACGGTCACGGCCGGCAGGGGCACTGTTGGGCTCCCAGCCAGGTAGGGCAGGGGCGATGACTCCCGCGCAGCTGCAGGAGGCGCTGTGGCACGAGCTCAGGTTCTCTTCTCAACAACTGACTGTGGACGGACCGCATGTCCAGAGGGGTGAATAGCGAGAGGGGCTGCAGCGGGAAACCTTGGAGAAGCAAGCTGGACGGCAGGCTCGACTCACCCTGGGCTAGCAAGCAAAGGGTGGCAGAAACTCCACAGCGATGGCAGAAAAGCCACAGTGCGTCCCTGCAGGCGGGGGTTGTGGGTCAGTGACAGCCAGGCTTTCTCCACAGCAGCCGCTGCACCTAGCCAGGGGAGACGCAAACTCTGGGAGGTGGAGGAAAGGGTCGGGATTCTGTGCTTTTCCCAGACGAAAGCTCACTCAGCAAGGGAGGAAAAAGGCAGTGCAGAGCTGGGCTCCCGTGGTCGCAGCAAAAAAAAGAAGCAAACCATCCCTTCCAATGTCCCGGGAGCAACTTTGCCAGGTGCTTTTCCTCCTCTCCACCACACCCGGCTACCTTTTGTCTCTTAAGTGCACAGTAGTTAAGGCTCGTTAAGGTTTCCCTAGCAACAGGACAGAAAAATTTCCCCACCTCCAACAGGTACTCACACATTCCTGGAAGGCATTCTCCAGGGCTCCCACTACCAAGTCTGCTGCGTGGATGTGCTTCTCCTCCACGAACTGGGGATCACTGTCACAAACGCAGCGTCCGCTGAGATGCATGGGGGGCTTGGCCTCGGTGATGCCTCCCAAAACCTCCTCCAGCTTCTGCTTGATGCAGTAGTGTAAATAGTTGGAGGCGATGATGGCAGCATCTGGGCCACCATGGCCATCAAACAGTGCCCAATAGTGACCAGTCAGAAACTGCTGTGAGGAAGAAGGACAAGACAGGCTGAAGTTCTGTAGATAGCAGGCTCGCAGCCAGAATGTCACTGTATGTTTTGCCTGGCTCTTCCATCCCAGCTACCCTTCCCTGCCACTGGTAAATCTCCTGTGCAGCTCAAACTCAAGTGATGCCCATGTGCTGCCATGCCAGACAATCATCTGAGTTCTGAGGATCTGGATTTGCACCACCCACCCTCATGTGCTGTTCCTGTGTATTAGAGGAGATGGGGCCATTTCACAAGAAGTGAGGCAGAACCTGGTGAGAGCATCCTGTGTGCCCAGCTCGTGCTGCTGCCTCAAGTGCTGGTAACACACACTGGCCCTTTAAAGCACAGGGAGGACAGGAAGGGTTAGGGCACCAAATGATGCAAGTCATGGGCCATGGCAGTAGAAATGGTGTTTACAGAGCTATGTATCTGCTGGCCACAGGGTACATGGATGCCCTAAACACATCCAAGGAAGGGTTTCAGCACGTGGGCATGTAGGATTGATACAGCAATCCTGTGTTTCCTGAACCTGAGCCCTTGGGTAGCAGCAAAAGGCTGGCAGCAGGGTAAGCACATCCTGCCTGGGGGCAATACCTGCGTGGAGCACAGGATCAGCCATTCCTCATGCTCCTCCAGGCCTGGCTCTCTCCTCCGGACGGAGATCTGACAGCAGGCTGCCTGGTCCTCATTGAACACCGACTTCTCGGCATTGATAACCCTGCAAACGCTCCAGATAAGGTGTGGGGACGCACTGCACCTCGCCTGCTCCCAGCCAGCAGTGCTGGGTGCTCTGCAGCCAGTGCTAACAGCTGCACCTTGCCCCTTCTTTCCAGCCCCCTGCTCCCTTTTCAAACACAAGGATCTCCTTGCTGGTGACTGAAATAATAAGTCTTTTATGTGTAGCAGGGAAAAGCCCAGCTGTGGACACAGCGACCAGCACCCTGGCCTCAGGTAGCCCTTGTCAGCAGCCCACACTGTGCCATTTCCTTATTGACACAGTGCATTGCAGAAACTATCACTACTTTTCCTTCCAGCCTCGCCAATGTTTGTCCCTGGATGGGAGTGTGCTCTCCTTGCATTTCACACTGTGACATTCCAAGACTATGGGGTCATGATGTGGACTGGCCAGGACGTGGCAACAGCTCCTGGTTGGAGTTGTTCTGCCTGATCCATCCCATCTGCCATTTAAAACATGAAACAAAGAAATTGCTAAAAATGTGGTCTTCCCCTTCCTTTGTTTTAAAGATACTTCGCTAAGAGCGGTGCTGCTCCCGGGGCTGCCCCGGCCACTTGTCACAGCACTGGTGCAGGCGCTGCGGCTAGCAGGGGGTGGGGAGGAGTGTCCCCGCCACCCGCAGGGAGGGCGAGGGTCTGGAGGATTCACCGCCACGCCAAACCTCCTCTGGAGCAGGAAGCCCCCCACTCCTCGCCCGCAGACGGGGCAGGTGGGCGACCTGTGGGTGAGGGCAGCCACTCCGGGCAGGGGCGGCTGCAGCCGAGGGGCGCAGCACGGGCAGCTGGGCTGCGACGACCCCCGACACCACGCCAGGAGTCCCCAAAGTCCCCCACGCAGCCTCCACACGCCCTAAACCTTCACTACTCCCCGGTATCAGCACCCCCGAAGGGCCCCTAACCCCGCCCGGCCACCCTGGGGCTCTTCCGGAGCCCCTCCCGGAGCGGCCCCGCTGCCGGCCCCACTCACTCGGCGTATCCCGCGCCCCAGGGCAGGGGCCGCTCGGGCCCGGCGCCCCGCACGGCCCGCCCGCCCCGCGGGGCCTCCTCGCCACCGCCGGGCAGGAACTTGG
>VZRN01002471.1:74879-110340 GCA_013397935.1 Dasyornis broadbenti | reverse complement strand
CCCCGGGCTGGGCTACCCCACTGCGCCCCCCGCGATCGGCACCCCTGGGGCCGCGCCCCGCGCATCCCCGGCCCCGCCGCGGCGGGCTGCGGGCGTTGTCACGACAGCGGCGGTGATAGGGGCGATAAGATGAAGCTTCCCGAAGGAGCCGGCAGGTTTCCCGCAAGTAGCGGGGGAGGTGGGCACTGAGTCAGGCTCGAAGCGTTTGGGTGCCGGAGGAGGTGCGGGAAGGGGTCTGGCCTTGGGGTGCCACCGGTGCGGAACTCTCCGCATCCTTTGTCTGGGCTGATGCTCAACACCCGCCGCGACGTGCTCGGACAGATGTGTCACGCACATCTGCCTGGCCGCAGTCCCAGCCACCTCTCGCTTGCCTACGGGGATGCTCGGCCTCAGCTGTCCCCGAGCCCAGGGGAGCTGCGGAGAGCTCGAGTGAATTCCTGCTCCCCGATTTCTCCTCCCGCTCCCAACAGGACCCAGCCAGCACCCCGACACGACGGTTTTTGCATTTCTGAGTATGCATGGTGCATGACTGACTGTGTGTCCTCACGGTATTTCCCTCCTACCCCACACCTTGCCAGCTCAATTAGCAATATTAATGAGGAGTAGAGGTGCTGCATAATTTATGTAACCGAATCAATATGCGAGCAGGGATGTGAGAGCAGCTGCCCCTGGACCCCTGATCTGCGCGGTCAGGTGTGAATCCAGCCCTGCAGCATGTGCCGGGAGGGGAGCTGGGACGTTGGCCTCACAGCTCCCTCCAGTCAGCACCATTGTGCCAGGGTGGGAATTTGTGCCTGCTGGTCCTTCATGGCATGAGCATCCTTGTTACTTCAGCATGGTCGAGAACATCCTTCTCCTACAGTTGCTTCTGTAGTTGAGAAGTGGCCAGCGATGATGCTTAGATGTTTCTCCTGTTTTGCATAGGAGAGCTGGTGGTTGATGGCATTTGCATTCAGGTTCATTGCTTCTGGCTTAAGCTGAGATCCTGAAGTTCAGGCTCTAATTAAATCTTCCCTTTTTTGTAAAAATATAACAATAATTTAAAAAGTTAAAAATCAGCAGAATGACCCCCTGCGCCCACCTGAGCTCTGAGTGTGCTGGCCCTGCTCTGCAGAGCTGTCTGTGGGGTTTGGACAGGCAGGGCCTATTGCACTGTGTGTGCCCCTGGAGGCTGCTGCCTGTTGCTCTCTGGCTGTGCCTGGCTGCTCCCGTGCGGCTGATGCTGTCCTTCCTGGCACCCTGTGGCTATTGGGGAGGGAGATGTGCCAGCTTGGCTCTCTCTGAGAGCACTGACCTTCTCTGACCTTGGTTGCCTATGCTTGGCAAACCCTCTATGACCAGGACTGAGAGTCACTGTGGGGCACCGTTGCCTGTAGGACATGACGTGTCCTGTCAGCAGGAAAGGGGAAGCGACTCGACTTCCCCCAAGGGGCTGCAGTGGTGCAGGGTGGGGATGGACCCTCAGCAGATCTCTGAGCTTTGGGTGGTGTAAAAACCCCCTGTGGTTATGGAAAATAGCTTGCGTTGGGTGGTCGTGCTGTTGCAGCATCTTGGACATCTCTGGGTTCTCTTTCCATGCCCTGTTGTGCCATCTCTCTTCCGGGAAGCTGTCGTTTCCTCTCTGAATGCAAATCTGCCCCTCCAACGCCTGCGAGGCACAACTGGGGTACTCCAGGCTTTAAGGGAACCCCCCGCGAGGTGGGTTTGGGATATTTCAGTCTGCCCCGCCCCATCACAGTGATCGAATTATTCCGTTTGCTCAGCAAAGAGCAGATTTCATATCAAATGAGGAACAGCACTCTCACTGCTACTTTCATCCCCTCTGCTGAGGCACTGAGGTCTATTGTTTGCTGAGGAGGAGGGATTTTTCTCATCTTCCTGGTTATTGGGGTCTTGTCTTTGTGTGCACCTAGCGTTTTGTGTTTTTTCATTCCCATTTCTCCCATATTTTCAGGAAGACACCTGCTCCCATGGGAATTATGATCAGATTCCGCGGCTGTCTTAGGGGAGGTTGCAAACAAGCTGCTGAGGGATTTTGCGTGACACTGTACTAGATCTGTGCGAGGGTAGGGTGATGTGGTGGTGGGGAACCCCTGGAGCAGCCTCCTGCTGCAATGCTCCCACGTCATCCTGGCTTTTGGGGAGAAACAGGTGGAGGGGAGGCGATGGCAATGAGAGCTGCAAGTTAAGGGAGTGCAATCAGGGCTGAGCCTTTCATGCAGGGGCAAGAGGCTAATTATTATTTTTTTAGGTATCCCAGGCAGCTCTCTTGAAGGTGCTGGTGAAAAAAACAGGCTGCCATGGAGACTGCCAGGCTGGGGAGGCAGTTGGAAGCTATCAAAAGGTGCTGTGGGCTTCCTGGGGCTGGAAACCTGCTTTTTAGCTACAGCTGGGAGGATTCAGTGTTTTTGCAGTACCTGTTTTGCTCTGAGTGGCATTAGATTGGAGCAGCATTCACTGCTTGAGTTTAGAACCTTGGGAAGGCAATGCTGAACCAGGGCTTTGATGCTGGTGGGAGGTCAGCTGCTTTCAGTTGCTTTTGGGATCTCTTTCAAGACCACTGGGTAAAGAGAAAAAGTCTCTTAGAGGGTATTTTTTTCATCTAGAAAGTAAAGAAATCAAATGTGTGTTGTTTCTTCAACCCAAAAATAGAGTTTGGTACCTGCTCTTCCTGGGAGAGGTGGCAAGATCTGGGGATGGTGGAGGACCTTTGCTGACATCCACAGCTGAGCTGCCACTTAGCCTCAGGTCTGGATCTTGCACTGGGAAAGCATCTGGTAGCAATGAATGTTTGTTTCAGGAAAAGCATAACCATGATGCACACAGGCAGGAATGCTGTCAGATGGGTAAAAAAAGAGCAGAGAGGTGGGACCCAGCACCTTCTGGGTCTGCAGCGGTTTCCTTGGAAAGCTGGCGGCATCCTGGCTCTTCAGTGAGAAGAAAGAAGGACCTTCTCTGCCCATCCATCACATCCTCAGCCCTCCTCCTCCTGCTGTGCTGGAAGGCAGCACGGGCTCCCGAGCACCTGGATGTCCAAATTCTGGAGTAGCTTCATGGCTGGAATGCCTGGAGAAACCCTCTAGCAGGGACGTGTCACATGGTTACTATCAGAAGAAAAGGAGGAGGGATGGCTTGTCCATGGCCTGTGTTATCCATGGAGGATAGAGGGCACCGGGCTGCTGCAAGGATAATTTTGAGGAGCCAGACCTTCTTGTGAGCTCTTTTCCAGGGCCACCTTGGAGGCTGATGCCCACTTGGGGGAATGGCCCATATCCAAGTGGCTGGCCCATCAGGATGACCAGAGCAACAGCATGGGTGGAAGACCAGACAAACGCCCTGAGGTGTCAAACCCCTTGAAGTGAAGCACCTAAAGTGGTGAGGTAGAGGAAGTCCTTTGGAAAGTGTGCAGTGAGACTTTCAATGCAACGAGATCATGGCCAGGGTCTGTCCCTGGGTGCCTGCCTCCTCCAGTGCACAAACCAGTGTTCTGCTGGTGGCTTTACTGGGCAGAGAAAAAGAACAGAAACCAGCAGCTTCTGCAGGCAAGGCAGGACCATGTGTGCTGCAACACCACTTTACTCCAGGATCTGACTGATGCTGCCTTGCAGGGTGAGTGCTCCCTACCCTGGAGCAAGGGAAGGGATGAATAACTCCAATCCAAGGTGGTAAAGTGCAGACAACACAGGTCCTGGGCACACACATGGAAAATCAAGTGTTGAGAAGCAAATGTCTGGTGTTGGGCAGGTGGCTGAAAATCTCTGGGTAGGGTTTGCACCACAGACCAGGAGTTGTCCATGTGAAATCCTGCAGGAATACAGTCTAGCCTCACAGAAAATTGGGAGGAAAGCTTTGCTTGTCTCTTCTCTTGCTCCCTTCCCCCCCACTCCCTTCTTTCTATTTTCTTCTGACATCTGTAGCTTTTTTCCCCCAGAAAAGATTGCCTGCAAGGACGTATTTATTTTTATCATGGTGAAAAATAAAATCCTCTTACTGCTTAAACTGGCCATCCGTGTCCGTCGGCAGAAAAGCTGTCTGCAGCAAGCAAGTTGAGCAGGCACCGCGTAAAGGAATTACACTGGATAGGCTGAAAAGAAGGAATTTTAGCAGCAGCAAAAGCTATTTTGTGCCTGTTGCAGTTGTGTCCTTTCCTGGATACCCAGACAGGAGCTGGGCAGGGCTGCCTGGGCAAGGAAAGTGTGGCTAATGCAGGCATAACCATGTTTTATTCATCAGCATCTTGACTTCTGTCTGGCCAAGTATCCCTGGAACTTGGACATGTTTTGCCTGGGTTTGTGGCTGGATGCATTTCCCTGTTGCATCCCAGGCACACTGTGCCCTGGACAGTGAAAAGGAAGCAGCCACTTGCAGTCGCATCAAGTTGAAGATTATGTCCAGGGAATGAAAGATTGATGGCTGGAGGCTCAGGTTTCCTGTTGGGAGGGCAAGGTGACTCAATGTATTGAGAGAGGCATCTGTTTCAGGGAGCATGTATTATTGATCTGGGAGCTGGGCACTGTATGGAGGCCGTTGGGAAGAGTCTAACAAGATAAAACCTGTTGCTGCCCCAATAAGTGGGTGAGAGGCTGGAGGAGGGGACGGCGCGAGGGAGGTGCTGTGGCTGTCACCTCCATCCCCATCCCCATGGTTCTTCCCAGGGGATTGCGCAGGCGGCTCCGCTGGCACACTGGCATCCCCAGGGAGAGAGTGGCCGTTGCTGTGGCTACGGCTGTCATCACTGCCTGATGCCTCTCTCCCCCTCTGGGCTCCTTGAAGCCCAGCTCTGCTCAGAGAAGCTAATTGGGGCTGTAAACAGCAGGAGAAGGCTCAGTTTGGGATCAGCGTTTGGCAGGGTGGTACCCACAAGCACCATCGTTCAGCTGTTTAAGACAAGTGGGATGCTTCAAGCCCAGCACTGAAATCTCCTGAGGACTGATCCAATCGGGCACATCCCAGGACAGGACAGTCCTCTGACTGCAAACAGCATGCCTGTCAGTAGGTGCAAGATTCTGGCTGCCCTGCTGCCCCCCGAGCTGGAGGGGCTCAGGCTTTGCTCTGTGTCTGCTCAGTGCTGCCAGAGGGGAGGGCACTATCCTGCCCTCCCCTCATCAGCTCCGGTTCTCTGGCATTTTGCCTGCAGGATCAGGGCCACCTGAAGGCCACCATTGGCCAACCATCACCTCCCTGCCACGCTGTGAGCTGCCCAGCCTGGGTGCCCCGGTGTCATCAGCTCGCTCTGCTCAGCCCTCCATCCCAAATGGTGGCAGGTGCCACTGGGCTGAGCGGTTGTGTTGTGCAAGGAGACCTGGGACATGCTGCTGTCAGGCTGCTAGATGCAGGTGGCTTGTGAACAGGGGACAACTCATCTGCAGCCTACAAACCAGTGGGAGAGGGAGGTGCTGCACGACTCGGTGGCTGAAGGCAATTTTGGGCCGGGTGGGTGGCTGAGGAGGCATGGGTGTGTGTGCCCACCAGGTCTGCCAGGAGGGTCGACAGCAGGGCTGCCTTGTAGAAAGGCCAGAAGGCTCCTCAGATGCCACTGAGCTCACGCTGCCTCAAAGCAGCAACATCCATTTTTCAGGGCACGGATAGAGACATGGTGTCCTTCCCCCAGTTTGGTCACCTTCATCATGAGGTTTCCCAAATGCCAAGGTGAGTCTTGATGTTTCTGACTGGAACACCGTAACTTTTGTTCTCTTCCCTGGGCCGACCCGCTGTGGTTCCTTTGGTGGCTCCTGCACACTGTGCCCTCTGGCACAGGTGCTGTCTGTGCTGTGCCTTGCTCCTTACACAATGTTGAGGCTGTTTGTGCTGTTTGTGCTGTGCCTGCAGCATTGCCAGCACCAGATAACGTGGTTGTGCTCTTGTTCGTGCGTTCACAAATGACTTTGCCTGCAGCAACATGAAGTGACTAACCCGGACTTGGCTTGTGACCCACCTCACTTCTCTGGAGCTGCTGGACCCTGCCCTGTGTCACTATAGCTGGTCCTTTCTCCAATTGTGGTACTTTGTTTCCTATTGAGTTTCATCCTATTTCTTTTTTTCCCAGCCCATTTCTTCAGTTTCCTGAGAGAATGGTGAAATTTTCTCCAGTGCACAATTGCATCTCCTCTAGCTTCCCACCTTACAGCTGTAGGAAGCACTGTTACAGCTGCCAGAAGTGTTCATGGAAATGTGGATAAACCTGGACCCACCACAGGTGCCCAGGACACCTTGCTCGATCCCACCTTTGATACCTCCCTGAGTGAGTTATCAATGCAGTTTTGTCTCTGTGCCATGGAGGTTCACCACCGCAGTGTTCCCAAGCTGGCTTCTGACGCTTGGAGACACTTTGAAGCTGAGCTGAGACCCCTGAAGGCCACAGGTCTGTGGCTCTGCTGGAGGAAGCATGAGAGATCTCATGCAACTTCGCCTCAGCAGATTCATGCTGGCTGTAGCCTAGCTTGGATTTGTTTCTGGATTATTTGTTCCAGGATTTTCCAGGAACCCATGTCTAGAGGGTGAGTTGGATGTGTGGGTCCCTTCCAGTCCTCCCTTTCCCTTGGTTTTTATGGTTTCCCCACACATGGGTTTTTCAGCCCTTGAGTTGTGTCCTGGAGACTTCCTGACAGGGGATGCCATGAGGTATTGTCTCCAGGGTGAGGTCTTCTCTTGCTTTTTTTCCAGAGCCAACTGTGGGCTTCTCTATTAATATTTCAGGCACACGAGCCATCTCGTCAAGTCTGCTGTGCCAATTAAGTGGTAATCATGCCGTAATGAAGCAGTTGCTGAGCTTGTGCTCAAACCTTCCCTGGTTCATTGCTCTCTTTCCTCACTGGCTTTTGGCTCTGCATTGTGAGAGGCAGAAGGGAATGTTGAAGACACCCCGGTGTTTTTATTTAAATGAGAATTGCTTTAAAAAAAAAAAAAAAAATTCAGCAGAATTAAATCTTGCAAGCCCCCTCTGAGTTTTTTTTGAAAGCTTTGCTGCTGTCTCCTCTGGAAATAGTCTACCTCCTTGGCAGACCTTGTGGTATTTCCTGTGGTGTGCTCGGCTTCTCTGGCAGCATCCAGGCTTTTCCTCATCCCCTTCAACCCCTCAGTACCTACACAGACCCCAGTGCTTGGCTGTCACTTGTCAATCACTCAACTGCCAACCATCCTGGCTGTTGATCCAATACTTCAGGGCACTCCTAGCATTTCCAAGTGGGCTACAGGGTTGTATTTGCCTAGACTCCTGATTTTCCAGACCCTCCACCTGCCCTTGAGTTCTGGGAAGGATGGGGTCAGAGTGGAGGGATTTGCAAGCCATTAATGCTGCAGAGCTTTCCTATTTCTTCCCTGAAGCTGGTGCTATAGAAACATCCAAACCCGATGTTATTCTCTCCTAGTTTTGCAGTGGAATAGGAATTGGTGAAACTTAATGCTTATATAGGAGCTTTTGTCTCCTGCATAAGGTTTCCTGGGTGTATAAATGTCTCTTTTTCTCTTCCTCTTCCGCCTTGTGTGTTTGCAATAACCACAGATGCTGCCAGAAGGAAACAGCTGCTCTCAACAGGGAAAGGGGCTAAAAATATCAGAGTATCCTTGGTTGGGCACAGCAGGAGCAGGCTGAGCTCCCAGCTGGCACTGGGAGAGGGTGAAGGTTTCCTCTGGGAACTGAGAGACCTACATGTCTTGATGCTGATGGAGGGAGGATGCTTGTAGTGGGATTACACCAGCAAACCTTCTGTGTGTCCCCTAAAATGCCATTAAGGAGTGATGTGCCTTAGTTGGGGTGTCTGTGTGACCATTCCTGCAGGGTCCTGTTGGGATGGCGTCTCTGGGTTTGTATGGGAGCTGCTGCCTGCAGGGAGCCAGCCTGAGAGCTCTTCCTCATGTTTGTGTGCCTCTTCTTTCCATGGGAGGGGAAACCACCCAGACCTCTGATCAGGGCAGGCTTTGAACTCGTGGAGCAGATGTATCACAGAGGTGTCACTTGCGGAGAACAGGCAGGAGTTCCCTGGGAGCTCCGCAGGGATTCCTTCTCCCTTGGATCTGGGGGAGCTGCAGGCAGTGCCCCAGCCCAAGGTCTGCCTACAGGGGGCTGAGGGCACCACTAAGTGACAGTTGGTGGCCACCCATGTCCCTTGGGCAGGTGCTGGCTAATGCCAAGACTCCTCCCGTGGCAGTGCTGGGACTGTGCCGAGGGTGGTAACCAGTGCTGGAGGGACTGCAGGGAATGGATACTACCCTTGTAGGGATGGCTTCCTTTGCCAAATGCCTTAGCCATGGATCCCTTCAGGCTCCAGGTTCCTTCCTGCTGCTGGCTGTTTTGGCGCAGGCATCAATGATGGGTAGGTGGCACAGTAAAGCATCAGGAATGGGGATGCTGCTGATGGCAATTCCAAGCACTGATCCTAGTGCGGGCTAAGGGATGTCTGCCCAGGTCTCTAATCTTTGCAACACCAGTTTCTTTAGTATTTCTAACAAGCACAGTAGCTTTGAACTCACAGGGCTGCCTTTGCTGCACGGCTGCATCCAGGAAAGGGCTTGGGTGTGTAACCAAATGGGCTTTAGGGGGACCTGGGCTGGGAGATGCTCCTTGCAGAGGGGTTGTCCCCCCTAAGCCGCATCTCCTGGGCTTTGCCTTCATATGGAGCATATCCTGGGTGGAACAGGGAGCTCTCTGCCAGTGATGCTTCCAGGGTGGGCAGATGAAGCCTCCAGTGCTGGCTGTGGGCTGCTCCTTCAATATCCAGTGCCTCCAGTTGCCTCCTGGTAGGATGCTGAAGAGTGGTTGCCCATTGCCTGGTGCTCAGGGAACGGAGTGAGGAGGAAGGCTCCCCAAAACACTTCCCAAAAGCCTTCTGCAATCCAGGTCCTGCCAGCTCCAGAACAAAACCATGGGGCTGTTGCCTTTCTCTTCCCCATGGGTTCAGCTTCAAACCAGAATCTCCAGTTTGGAGTTGCGCTGGTTCCCAGCCGCTCGGGAGCAGCATCCTGCCATGTGTCACAAGCCCAGGACATCACAGCCTGTCAGGACATCTCCCAGCCACCCCAACTATGCCAACCCTGCTGCTCTGTAAAGCGAATCAACTTGTCACTTGAGCTCTCCCTGCTTGCACTGGCCAAGCCATCATCTAAATTTGGGTGATTATGTTCACCCAGGCCAAGTATCAAGTTCTCTGGATCACATGTGCTCCCAGCTGCTATTTAATTCTGACGCCTCAGGGAGACGCAGCACTTCTCTCCCAGCTTTTTGGGTTTTGTATTGTTATTATTTTTTGTTATATTTTCTTGGCACCAGAGATTTAATTTTTTTTAAATTTATTTTTGCATTTCTATCCTGCCAAGTTGGTCCCCTCCCTGGTCAGTCACCAAGCAGCCCAGCACCTGCTTTAATTGCTAAATCTGATCATAATGTTTTTGGTTCTTTCAGCCACCACAGAATTAAGGGACTTTTTTGCCAAAGCCCGAAATGGTTCAGTTCGGCTCATCAAGGTCATCATCGAGGACGGTAAGTCCCATTTTTAAGTGCTTTGATTTACACTCTGTCTGTTCTCTGTTTCCTCTCCTTTCTTCTTCACTGCTGCGGTGCTAGCTTGTGTTTTTGGAAACCTCAAGGAAAATGCTGCTGGGGCTTCTGGGCATGTGGCAACCTAGACCTGAAATACAAGCCCAAAATTTGGGTGTGCTGGTAAGCAGCTCTTGGAGCCCCAGGGCAGCTCCAGTGGGGAGCAGTGACTTTGCCAGCAGAGCAATACCAGCCTGGGATCAGTGCTGGGCTCTGTGAGGTTTTTGCTGCTCTGTGTCATGTTATATTATGGGTTCCCTGTGACAAGCTGCTGCAGGGACCCTGGGACCTTTGTTTGGGACGATGCACAGGCATCTTCTTCTTTGGATGTGTCATCCCACACCTGACAAGGAGAGGCTTGGGGCAGGGTGGGCAGGGATGTGCTCTGTTTCTCAGGGCCCAGCATGGGCCCAGAAGGAATGCTACACTCTGAGACCCACCCCATCCCATCCCGTGGGGCTGCCCCTAGCCCAGGATACAGGCTAGCACCAACCTGCCTGTGTTTGTCCCATGGAACGTTTCCTTTGGGTGGCCTCTGCATCTGTCAAGCAAATGAGCAGAGCAAAGCACTGATTGAACATCCCAGCAGGTGGGGAGCTGCCCTGGTGTAGGTTTTCCATCACCTCGGCCTCATACAATTGCATATGAATGACTTGTTTCTCACTGCAGCGGGGACATCACTGTCCTGCCAAGCTGCTGTCACCACCTCCCTTGGGTGGGCCACCAGTGCAAACATGGAGGTGGATGTGATTGCAAGGAGCCTGTGGTCACAAGGAGCCCACGTGACGTTTGGAGAGGCCACAACGTCCTGTTCAGAAGAGCAGCATGACTTGAAATGTAAGGGACATATCAGTGGTGCTGCAGCAAGGCTCAGCAGTGTTGGCTTTGTCCTTGGCAAGGTCCCCATTACTGGGGGATGAGACATCCGCATTGTTTCTTTGGAGTGTCTTTAACAAAAATTTTGCTCTCTCAGCTTCTTTTGCTTTTAAAAAGTGGGAAGCAAGCTTGTGTTAGGATAAGTCATGCATGTCCCTAAGCCTGGACTTGGGATGCTAGGGCTTGTGCCACTGGTTTTGGTTTGTGGCTGCTGATGCCAGCAAGGGAGGCTTTTTATCACCAATGGAAAACATTTCCCAACATCTCCACTCAGCCTGAATGGGATTTATTTATCTGTGCAATGTGTCGTTACCAGCAGCAGGTCCACCGCTCTTCTGCCTCTCAGGGGACATCAGACTGCTGGTACCCAGCAGAGAAGGACCTTTGGGCAATAATGAGTGGCCAGGCAAATGTCGCAGCTAGACAGATGGATGTTCGCCCTGGAAGGAAGGTGTCCAGAGCTGGCTGGGGAGGACATGCCAGCTGCCCTGCCTGAAAATGGGATGTGGAAGAGGAGCCTCCATCTCTGCTCTATGGCTTGCAGTACCTTTTGCCCTGTAGAGAATTTGTCTTGGAACATTTCGAAGCAGGTGACAGTGAGTAGAGAGGGAGATGGTGCAAGGAGCCTTGTGGCAGACACTCAGTGTCTGGGCATCCCCAAGACCACTGTGGTGGCTGAGCAACACTCTGGGAGCAATTTGAGGTCATTTTGCCTTTGGAGAGCTACTGGGAAGAGCTGAGATTGGATGGAGGAGGGGCTAGGAGAGCAGAATGTGCACCAAGACTCAGCAGCAGTTTCCTGGCATGACAACAGCTTGTGGTCCAGCGTGTTTTTAGATAATGCTCTGCTCCCCACTGTCAGCAGGATTCTGGACAAGGCGGGCTTTGTGGACTTCCCTGTTGGACGCATTTCTTTATTCACACGTTATGATGTGCTCTGAGTTTTGCTGATTGGCTCACACCAGAGCTGCAGGCAGGGCTGCCTTATATGGGCATTTCAGAACAAGGCAGGGAGTGTTGGGGGACACCTCAAGGGCCAGAAATATCAGCATCTCCTCGTACAAACAGAGCCTGGTAGAGCCAGTACTATAGAACTTTGCTGGAGGGTGTCTGCTCCAAGTTTCCCTCTTCTGACACTTCTCAAGGAAGAAAATTTGTCCCTGAATGGATTGAGCAGAACTGCAAAGAGTTGAGGGGAAAGTTGAAAGTTGCCAGCCTACAGCAGCACGGCTGGGGTCCGGCTGAGTCACAGCCTGGGAATGGCCTGGAGTGACTCAGCACTGATTGCTTTATGCATGAGGTGTTGGTTTGTTTACAGGCAGAGACACTCTTGAGCTGTCAGTGGGTTTGGCCCTGTGAAATTCCTGCTGTTTCTTCAGAATCTCAGGCCTTTGCAATGCACAAATCTATTCACAGAGCTTTGTGTTTATTTTTGGATTACACTGAAGTTTTTATGCTTCTCTTTCACAAAACATGTAGTTTTGCCAAAGGTAAAATATTTCCAGCACCTTGCTCTCTGCTGTCCTTGTTACTGAACCCGGAACTTGTCCCACCCACACACAAATAACTGGATTCAGTGTGTGGTGGCTGATGCCAGGGCAGTGCTGGGCAGGGGAGGGCTACGCTGCTGTCATGGGGAATGTCCTGCCTAGATGGGAAGAAGGGGGTGAGAGTAATTCCTCTCAAACCTTT
Source organism: Dasyornis broadbenti (assembly GCA_013397935.1). Classification (NCBI taxonomy): domain Eukaryota; kingdom Metazoa; phylum Chordata; class Aves; order Passeriformes; family Dasyornithidae; genus Dasyornis; species Dasyornis broadbenti. Next base: position 98,240 of record VZRN01002471.1, on the reverse strand, counting down.
CATTCTTCAGCTATTCTCCTTAAAAGCGTTCCTGCCATGGGATTTTGAGCTGCTGAGTTGAATGGGCTGGGAGGGAGAGGGCTGTGCCCCAGCCAAGGGGCTCCCTGGCTCCCAGTGGGCAGCAGGACTGTGGGCAGAGGTCCTGGCAGGGCACGTGCCAGGCCATGCATGCCCTCAAGTGCCAGTTGTCCAAGGCTCCAATACATTTTGCTTTGGCACCTCCAGATTTTCCTGCATCTTGTTCTGAGTCCCATAATCTTTCCCCAGACTTTCTGCATCTACAAATGGAATAAAAATTACAGCCACTTTTCCAGCAACCTATGCTGGTATCTCCAGCACCACCACTTTTCCATCCAGCCATCCCAAAGCTTGGCTTGAACCCCGCCACAGTGTGGGTTTCATGTTTGTAGGATGCCTGCACCAGTGTTTAAATCTCATATGAGCATTGCCCAGCTCACAGGGCTCCCAGTCCCACTGCCACTTGTGTAGCAGCTGAAAAAAACCCTTGTTATATGTGTGTGAAATACATAAGTTGCTTCCAGAGGCTGGGGCTGTTCTGGCAGCATGGTCCCTGTCCAGGCTGGGGACTGTGAGACATCCCTGGTTCTCACAGACAGGGGCTTTGGGTGTCAGCTCTGATTTTGACCCCTGTGAGGTTACAGGGAATCCAATGAGAACAGCTTTGGTGTATCATCCTGGATTTTGCTGAGACCTTTATTTTTCTAAGCCCCTAAAATACTGGTGGTTCTCCGTGTCTCTGGTGAGGTGTTCTAGTGCCCCTAGAGCTTGTCCAGGTGGGATGGGGGAGGTCTTGTGTTCCCCTGCAAGCAAGGAGGGGTGGCTGGGGACTGCAGAGCTGGAGGGAGCAGAATGGAAGAAGGCCACAGATGATCACCAGAGAGGAGACTTTGCTGGTGAGGAACACAGGAGGGGAGGAGATGGTTGACAGGAGGCTGGCAGAAAACCAGCCCTCCACAGCAGCCCCAGCCCCATGGACTCTCCTGGGGGCTCATCCCTGGGGGTGTACACTCCTGCATGTGGCTCGAGGTCATAATTTGTTCTTCTGCAGGACAGCATCATTGGTGCTGGAGCTGCAGTGAACCCTTAGGTGAGCCACCACTTGGTCCTGCAAGGTGAGCCTTGCCTTCATCTAATACCACCTTTCCTGTCTTCTCCTTCCAGAGCAGCTTGTGCTGGGAGCCCACAAAGAGCTGTCCCAGCGCTGGGATGCTGACTATGACACCTTTGTGCTGCCTTTGCTGGACGAGCAGCAGCCGTGCTATGTCCTGTACCGCCTGGACAGCCAGAACGCCCAGGGCTACGAGTGGCTCTTCATCTCCTGGTCCCCTGACAGCTCACCGGTGAGCTCTGGACCCTGGCACCCACACCCAACCTGGGGACAGGGGCATGCAGGGGGAGGAGGTGCTGGCCAAGGGAACTTTGCCCTGGGGCTGACAAGGAACATTCACACCCTCCGTTTCTGTGCCTGGGTTGAGAAATGGAGTCTGCTGTGGGGATGGGGAATTTTTTAAACCCACTGAGATATCCTCAGACTCTGTCTCTGTCGTCTTTTCAGTGCTGTGTGAGGGAGTGGAGAGGCTGGGATGTAGAGGGAAGAATAGTACGGAACATGGGACTAGGGTGGAGACATCCCACCGTGGCTCTGGCCATTGCTAGGAAGGGTGGTGCTGACACTGACACTGACACTGGCTTGCTTCCAGCCTGGCCCTGCTCTGCTTGAGGCTGATGCAGAGTGGCTGCCAGCCCTTCTCCAGATGTTGCTCCAAAATCAGCTGTTGGAGAGTGGTCTCAAAAGGGCTGGTTGGATGGGAAGCAGGTTTAGAAGATGTCAGTGGTATAGCTTGGAAAATGCCATCCTGTTGAGCACATCTCTCTAACAGACAGGCCTGAGATTTACTGATGTGTTAACACATGTGCTTGTCATCTATATATATATTCATGTGTGTATATATATGTATATACATGTGCATGTATGTGTGGATATATATGTGTATATATATAATCCTATGTGTATATTTGTTAAATGTTTAATATAATCTGTAGGCTAGATAGATTTACTGCAATGTTAATACATGCACTGGTCACATATATAAAAATATATATACAAATGATATATATGTCATATGCATGTACATATTTGTGCATGTGTACATATACATATATATGTGTATATATGATAATATCTATTCTAAATGTGTATATCTTTCAATAAACCACAGAGGCTCTTACTGCAGAAGCACAGAGTGCCCAGGAGCACTTTCCAAAACTCTTCCCTGTATTTTGCAGAACGATGCAACAAAAGTGCCAAAGGCAAAAGTCACTTTTAAGTGGCTCCGGTGGTATTTGCGCCTCTAACCCAGGTGCAAGTTGGAGATGGTGCTCTGGAGTTCAGGGATTGGAAAGCAATGCATGGAATAAACTGTTGGATTGTGGGCAGCACTTGGCAAGGCTGTAGCCCCCAAAATAGTGCTGGTGGGTTTTCCCAGCTGCTCCCTACCTAGGGATGCTGCCATTAAAAATCAGACCGAGCTAGAAACTAGGTGGGTGTTCCCAGGAGAGGCTGAGGTGTGTGGAGCCTGTGGTGGGCTGGGTACCCGGTGCTGTGAGCACTGGGCACCTCTCTGGTCCCTGGTGCCCCTGTGTGTCAGCACTGCTACCCCTGTCCTGGCAGGTCCGGCTGAAGATGCTTTATGCTGCCACCAGAGCCACAGTGAAGAAGGAGTTTGGCGGGGGACACATAAAGGATGAGATGTTTGGCACAGTGAAGGTACGGTGGTGGGTCCTGGGCAGCCTTTTGGGTCTGACTCTAAACTTCAGCAGCCTGCCCTGGACTCAATATGTGGGTGCTGGGATGTGGGATGCTGGTGTTTGGTGGGGGAGCAGCAGTGGGTTGGTCCTCCACATTGCTCCCTGGGTGACCACTGCTGCTTTCTCCTGCCTGTATGGCTGTGGTCAGTGACAGAGACTGTGGAAGGGGTGGAAGGAAGGCTCCAAGCTTTACGCTGAATGGAAGAAGAAATGCCAGGTGGTGGCAGTGTCACTTCAGCAGCGAGAGCTGCCTCCATGCCAGGGTTATCCACTGCCTTGGATGGAGGTTTCTCATTGTCTTCCATGGGCTTAGGGAGCTGCACAGCCAGGGCCTCCTAGACATCGGCTCTGCTGGGGCTTCAGGTTCTGGTGGAAGCCAGGGAGCATCCCTGCTCTGCTCCAAGGTCACTCTGCTGCTCCTGGGCCATGGGCTCTGCCTTTTCCTGTCACTTCCATGCTTATGAGCTTCATCAATCAGCCAGAGGAGCCCACTGCCACAGCCACGGGTGACTGTGGAGGGGCAGGGTGGTCGGAACAGACAAATCGAGTGTGGGATTTGCATGGAGGAATCCAAGAGCCTTGAGGTTGATTCTCCTGGTCAGGAGGGAGCCTGAGACTCACTGGGTTGCTCAGACTCACCTCAGGGTTGGGAGTACATCCAGCCCTGCGGCAGGAACTACACATGACACTCCCCCTGTGCCTCTGTCTGCAGGAGGATGTGTCTCTGAGCGGTTACCAGAAGCATGTGTCCTCCTGCTCTGCCCCAGCCCCACTGACTGCAGCTGAGCAGGAGCTCCAGCAGATCCGCATCAATGAGGTGGGTGTCCAACAGAGGTGGGTGTCCAACAGAGGTGGGTGTCCAACAGCCCTGGGAGAGGAGTCTGAGGCCCCCTGGGCACAAAGAGATGAAGAATGCAGGGAGTGAGCATTCAGCTAAAAGGGACGTCTCATTTTTACTTCACTCTGTGCCATTTAAACCATTCCTGCCCTTCTCAAGGCGAATGAGCGCCTTCACAGTAAAATTGGTGGCATAAAGAAGAATTTGCACTACTCTTTTTTTTTTCCCTTGCTTGGACATGAGCTCAGGACTGTTTTGTTGACAGTCAGAAGATAGTTTGGAGCTGAAAGCAGGTCTCTAACCTGTGGGTATTGGAGCAAAAGCCAGAGGTGATTTTGAAGATATGGAAGGCAGGAAGAATTCAGGTTTTTCTTTGGACTGCAGCAGCATCCTCTCCCATACTCTTGCTTTATGGCTATAAATATGAGGGATGTTGTCCCAAGAAACACAGATCTTAACCTAAATTTGGGGTGCTTGAAAGGATGTGGAAGTGGTGCAGGGTAGGGCTGGTGGCAGACAAGGCTGTGATACCATTGTTCCCTGCTGGCATTTCGCAGCACTCATGCCAGCTTCTGTGGTGCTGTGATACACTGAGGCAGGGAAGGGGGTGGGCTCACTGTATGGGAAGACCACCTGGAGGCTGTATTTTTAGGGGATGGGGTGATTTTCCTTAGATGCATGGAAAGCTTTCCTCTGTAGAGGAGCATCCCTCTGTTCGGCCTGTGCTGAGGCTATGGCACTCACAGGTGGACCAGGGCTTGTGGGAGATGTGAAGCCAGGCAGCCTCATGGCATTAATTAATGGCACAGACGAGGCAGGAAGTTTCTCCCTGTCAAAACAGGTCTGGGGGTGATTTCCACCTGCCAAAGCAGGTTGGCAGGTGGCAAAGTTGAGGGAGATTTGGGAGATGTCACCAAGGGGTGGTCTCCACCAGGTGGGTCTTACTGAAGTTATCCCAGCTCCCAGCCTGGAGGGCCTTGGTAGAATTTGTTCTGGGGGATCCAAGGAGATGCCCATGCTTGGACAAGAGAGAGGTACCAATGATGGTTCTGTGGCTTGTTTGGCACCTTGAGACATCTGGACTCAATGATCCTTGAGGGTCCCTTTTGACTCAGCTTATTCTGTGATCTGTGCCATCTGTGTCTGGCCAGTGCTGCAGGATTAACTAGTTTTGGGGGGCTGTTGGGCAGTGTCTTACAGGTTCGTATGGCTCAGGTAGGTGGTGCTTGTGATACTCATTGTTCTGCCTTGTTCTCTTTCCCTCCCACCCTTGCCTTTGTGAGATGCAGCTCCTGGGTGGAGGTGCTGTTGCTCTGTGGTTTGTTGGGGTTTATTTTAAGAGTGCATGGTCCATTGGGCTAGCCTGGGCCACAGGGAGGAGTCACTGACACTTAGAAAGAGATGAAGCTGGATAAATTTTTGCCTGCAGATTTAAAGGTGGGAAGCAGCCAAATGCTGGGTGTGCTAAGAGGTCTGTGTGTTGGTGTTGCAACTGCTCAGCCTTGGGCATGAAGCAGGAGGCAGTGGGAGCTATGATTTGGGTGCTTGGTGCTGTTCTGGCCTCTTCAGGGTGGAGAGTCTCAGGACTGTCAGTAAATACAGCTCTGAGGGAGTTTCTGTAGCACCACAAAGCAGATGGCTGTGATCAACGGGGCATGTATTGGAGCAGTTCAAAACCTGTAGCACCCTGCTCATGGCCTGCAGCTGGCAGGGTCCCCGCACATGTTCACCTTGTGCTCAGGCTTTGGGGGCCTGGAATGTATTTGCACGTGGAAGTTGAGTCTGGGGGAGCAGATCCAGTGCGTGGGAATGAGTGGTGAGTGCCAGCAGTGACCTGGGAATTGCCCTGGGGCAAGCCCTGACCTCAGCACTTCCGTGTGTTTGCCCAGGCCCCTGCAAGGTCCAGGTCTCTGTGCATCCCCCTGCTTTCAACCAATCCATTAGGATTTCAGGAGTGACACAAGGGATATGGTTTCCTGAAATGCCACCAGTCTTTGTGGTGCTTTGCTGTGCTTTGCTGTGCCCCTTGCCTGGAGCAGCTTCTGGGGCCCCACTCCCCTCCCCTCTCACACTGTTGATTCACAACCTTCCAAGACACCAACCAGATTTGCAGCCTTCACTCCGAATACGGTTATGTTTCTGGTCAGGCAGAAGCTGCCTGGGACCCTCCTCAGCCACTAGATGAGTGCAGAGAGGGAATGGGAAGAGAAGGGCAGCCGAAAGCGGGAAGGGACAGGTGAGGACTGCAGGGCAGCAGCTTCAGGGCAGCGACTTTTGACACTGAGCAAGGAAAGACTCAGGTTTGCACATCCGCCAGCGAGCTGCCCAGCCTCTAGGAAAGCAGGTTTTAGGCTGCATGAGGCAAACTTTCACTGTGATTTGAGGATTGGATAGACAGAGATGATGTCGTGAGTTAACCCCCTTTTTGACAGCTGGGTGGGAGCTCATGGAAATTTGCCACATGCTTTATATATATATATATATATATTTGTACTAGCTGGAAAATGCCAGCTTTACTGAGCTGATAGTTGTCAGCAGACTGTGGGCTAAGAAACAGCTTTGAATTTGGCATTGAGCTCAACACCCACGACTGGGGCGTCTTTGTAGAAGCGTTGCAGGTTCAGAAATTATGAGTGGAGGGGGAGCTGGGCATATCCCATTGGTAGGCCCATGGGGAAGAGGAAGGCAGCCTTGGAGCTCAGGAAGGAGGTAGAAGAATTGAGAGAAACTAAAGGTGGGGGTGTCATCGCAGTGTGTAAGGGGGTATCCTTTGTAGCTGCCCTGCAGTGTTGATGGGTAGAGCAGAGGCTTCCCCAGAATCCTCCCATGAGGATTTTACCATAAGACAGAGAAATGCTCCTGAAGCAGGGTCAGCACCATGCCAAGAGGGAGGAAAGAAGGGAAGAAAATCTAACCTATAGAAGAGGAGAAAAAATAACCTCCCAGGCAAGCCTGCTGCTGGCAAGGTGGGGAGGCCAGGATGCAGCACATGCTCAGCTGTCCTATGCACTGCTCCCAGGCTGTGCCCTGGGGAGTGTTGCAGGCAGCCAGATTTTAATGGTTTTGGAAAGGGAAGGAGTAGAAAATACAAAGGTATATGGGGGAGTTGCTGTTGCTGGGACAAATTTCCATCTCTAGGTGTTTATGGACTTCAGCGTGCTTTGTGACAGAGCTAAGGTCTCTACAGTCCCACTGTAACTCTCCTGGTCTCCTTGCATTTATGGGAGAGAAAGCTGGAGTTCTGGAGGTGGTAATGTCCTTGTGCTGCATCTCTCCACATGGTGGGACCAGGTGAGCTTGTGTGTGCCCTGAATCCTTGGGCGCTTGTTCTCGGGCCCTTGCTGGTGCCACAGCACCCTGGGGGATGGTAGGACAGCAGAGCTGGAGGTCAGCTGGACTTTGTTCCTGCCTGAGCAATTATTTCCCTTTCCCAAGAGCTGCACATTAACACCCTACTCATCCTCCAGGATGCCTGGCATGGATAGAGGGTCGGGCATTTTTTTCCTCCCAGTCCTTCCGTATATGCTCCTTGGTGGAGGATAGCCCAAAACCTATTGCTGCAAGTGCTAGAACTATTCTAAACCCTGGGTTGGGGCCATGCTGGCTGGCGAGCCTGGAGGAAATGGGGCAGGGATGGGCTCTGCGCAGGGATGTTGGTGGAGATCCTGCATGCCCAGGCTTGGGGCTGCCCAGGCTCTCCCTCCCGCTCCTCCCCAGCACTGTTATCTGCTGTGTCATTTTTTTGCTGCTCTCCCTGCCCACATTGCCAGGGATTGACCTTCCCTGGCCTCCAGCAGAGAGATGGTGCAGCTCCATCCTTCTGGCATATCCATGTGTCCCCCACCTCTTGTCCTTTCGCACAAAACCCCCCTTCCCTGCGCCGGGTGGCATTGACAGTGTGTCTCCTCTCCCCACGCTCGCAGGATTCCTGTTCCCAAGACTCAAGCACTGAGATGGTAGGCTGCTCTGCCCGCTTGATGCCCGGTTTTTCCTTCTTCTGGCAGTGTTTTCCTGCATGCTCTGCTCCGGGCATCTGGCTCCATCATCCCCCCATGGTGTGGGTACTGCGTGGGGCTGCTGTAACAAAGGGAAGCCTGTAATGAGACCCACTTCAGTGCTGCCGAGTGGTTTTGAGATGTCAGCTCAAACTCTTGTGTTTCTCTTGGCATGCCTTGACTTTTCTTCCTTTTCTCTATCAGGGGGAGGGAAATGAAGAAAGAAAAAAAACCCATAAAGGTTGGACTCTATCCAAAACCCCAAAACCAATCCCAAAGGAAAGGGACCGATGCTCACTGCAGAGCACCTGGGGTAGTGTTGCTGTTTCCCTGGGAGAGGGTCTTGAGGTGGGATGAGCTCCTCTGCCTTCGGGGTGACACCATCTCCCTGTATTCTGTGGCAGATGGTGGGGGGCTGTTGCTGCTGCCCATCGCTGGTAGAGTACCCCGACCCCGAGGAGGTATGGTATGCCCGCCGCGTCCTGCCCCCGTCCCCAACAGGGTCCATCAAGGACCCCCGCTGTGGCTGCATGGAGGCACCTGGAGCGATGTGATGTCTCTGCAATCTCTTTCTCTCCCCTCTTTGAAGTGGGGCTTGGTCTCCTGGTTTAGGGGGTTTGCTCGGGATACGGCCGGCAGACTCTGCCTTGTAGGGGTACTGGGGAAAACAGTGTCTGGGATCTTTCTGAGCTGTGGATCTTGAATCCCCAACTCCAGCATTGGAAGGAATACGTGTCTGCTGCAGTTAAACTGACTGAGGAGAGTGGACTGCCCAGCTGAGTGCTGTGATTTCAGGGCTTCCCCTGTCACCCACAGGTTGCAGTCGGAGATGATCGGAAACAACATGTGCCAGCATTGGTCACAGTATCCCTGCCAGGGACTCGCTTGGAAACGTTGGTTTTGAGCTGGTCTTTGCTGAGAGTGAAGCAGGGGGTGTGGGGATGCATGGCTGGGAGCAGGTGATCTCCTGGAGAGGTGGGATCGTGATGAGCATCACCATCCTGAGCCTGGCTGATTTGGTGGTTTGATGCCGTGGTCCCTGTGAGACAGGCGTCAGGCAGCTCCTTGGATAAGAAGCCTTTAGCTGCAGAACCAGCTGGTTTTCCTGTTTCTCCCTTCCTCACCCTTTGCCACTGTGCCCTGACGCTCGAGGTGGTCTCCATCCCCAGGTGAAGACGGAGATTAGTGTGGAGAGCAAGCACCAGACGCTGCAGGGCCTGGCCTTCCCCTTGCAGCTGGATGCCCAGCAAGCCATCCAGGCTCTCAAGCAGAAGAAAATCAACTACATCCAGCTGGTATGTTCCACACATGGCTTCTTTGTGCCCTGCTCCCCACCTCCTGCTGCTGTCTCTCACTCCCGTCTGCTCCCTGTCCTCTGTGTCCATCAGAAGCTGGATCTGGAGCGGGAGACCATCGACCTGGTACACACAAGCCCCACAGAGATCACTGACCTGCCCAAGAGGATCCCCCAGGACTCTGCTCGTTACCATTTCTTCCTGTACAAGCACTCACACGAGGGAGACTACCTGGAGTCTGTTGGTGAGAGCCTCAGCACTGGGAAAGGCCAGTTTGAGCCTGTGCCAGTCCCTGTTTTCCCTGGGCCACTGGTTGTATGGGGAGCTAGCATGGATGGGGATAGGGATGGTGCATCAGGGAGCCTTGAGTCAGTACCCTCCCATGGTGGGTGCTGGCAAACTCTTTGGTGCCACATGCAGTGCAGGTCTCTGGATGCTGCCACAGAGGATTTGTGTGGGCAGTTTGGTTTCCTCTGGTTGCAGGAGTACCAGGGGAGATTTGGGAGGGGTGATGGATGGGATGGCTCACCCACTGTTGCTGGGTGTTATCTGGAACTCTCAGGGCTGAGAAAGTTGTGAGCAGGGTGGGATGCAGCTGGTGCTCCCTGGCCATGGGCCCGGGCAGCGCCGCAAGCCCTGCTCTCCTCCCACAGTCTTCATCTACTCCATGCCTGGGTACAAGTGCAGCATCAAGGAGCGCATGCTCTACTCCAGCTGCAAGAGCCGGTTGCTGGACACTGTGGAGCAGGAGTTTTGCCTGGAGATAGCCAAGAAGGTGAGTGCGAGCTCCCCCAGAGGTGGTGGAACAGAGACCTGTGCTGGGCATCGCCAAGGGACTGTGCTGCAACCTTGGCCCAGCCCCTCTTAGTGGGCTCTGGTGCCCCAAAGGTGGGTGTCAAATCCCAAGGGAGCTGCTAAGCTCCCATTTGCTGTTGCCGGGCGCAGATTGAGATCGACGACGGAGCAGAGCTGACGGCAGAGTTCCTGTACGAGGAGGTGCACCCCAAGCAGCATGCCTTCAAGCAGGCCTTCGCCAAGCCCAAGGGGCCTGTGGGCAAGCGGGGACAGAAGCGGCTGATCAAAGGGCCGGGTGAGAACGGCGAGGACAGTTAGATCCCGCAGGGCTGGCAGTGAACGGACACCATCCCTGCGGTGCTTCCCGCCTTCCTCTGCTGACCTGGGGATCTTTCCCTCCATCTCAGCCTTTTTTGTTTTTCCCCTTTTTTTTCCTTTTTCATTCCTTTTTTAAACGTCTGGATGGCTTGTTGCACCTGGGGGCAGAGCGATGGGAAGGGTTCAGGGTTTTCGGTGTTTCTTTTCCCCATGTCTTTGTGCAAGCCCTGGGGCTGCGGAGGGAGGATGGGAGAAGCAGAGCCATGTCCCCAGTCTTGCTCCTGTCCCCCTCAGGGTCACAGCCACTGCTCTCGGTGTCCCCTGGGTGACTGAAGGACACCCTCACCTGAAAGCTGCTCTATGCAAAGGGAAGGGGGTAGCGTTGGGGATTCCTGTTTGAAAAGAGAAAATGCTTCTTGCCCTGCTCCCCCAGCCCCCAGACTTTGTTCCTCTGTCCCACTCTTGGTGTGCACAGCCCCTCTGCCCCAGGCCTGGAGTGATCCTGCACCCCCCTCCGGGTGCAGGCAGGACCCCCTGTGGGGTGGGCTTTGCTTCCTGTGGGATGGGAGTTTCTCCCTGCAGAGTCAGGCAGTGGGGGGTGGAAGTTCCCCACTGAGTCTTGAGCTCAGCCTGGACCTGGAGAAAGGTCATTCTGCCTTTGGGTGATGTTTGCATCCCCTTTTTGAACTGCCCCAGTAAGGTTTTTCCCCTCAGAAGGAGCTGTTACAGCCCTGACTCAGCCCTATCCCTGTTGAGGATGGGAGCTGAGGGGTTCCTGAGCCCTGGTCCCCCACTGTCCCCATACCCCAGCCCACACCATTACCCTACCCCCCAGGTTCTCAGCTGCGTCTCTGGGCTGGGGCAGCCCCATGTCTCAATAGTCACATGGGCTACCCCAAATCCTTGTGTGGGGGAGCATAACAGCCCCTGTGTGTGCCCGCAGGTATCCCCAGCCACTAAGGGCCATCATCAGCTCCATGGGCTGAGCTGGGCACTGTGATTTGGGCTGCACTGGGGCTTGGAGGGAGAGCATCTTGCTGCTGGGTACCAGCAAGGGCTCGGGAGCCACTTGCCTCCCTGGGAAGATGGAAAAGGGGTCAGTGAAACCTGCCCTCTGCTTTCCAGCTGTGGCAGTGAACGTGCCGACGTTGCCTTGGCCTCAGCAGAGTCAGGGGGTCAGAAGCTGGGGGGAGCAGAGCACACTGTACTGAACGCTGTATTTTCTAAAGAATAAAGTATTTTTAAAACAGTCTGATGCTCTTTGGAGATCCCCTGGGTTCCCCATGTTTGGGCATTAGCCGTGGGCTCCGGAGCTGCAAGGCAAATTGCTTGGACGTCACGAGCCAGGAGCCAGCAACTCTCACAGCCTACCTGCCCTGTTTGGGTCCAGCCCTCGAAGGACATCCACACTTCAGTCCAGGGATCGGGACAACTCTTTAATGCCTGGCAGAGGTTTTTACAGTGGGCCATTCCAGCAATGCCCAGAGCTAGAGTCAGCTGCAGGAGGCAGCATCCCTGCTCAGCCCAGCTTTCCTTGTTTTAATGGCTGGTGATGATTTTGCAAGGCTGTGACACTGCTCCTGGGGCTGTTCTCTTGCTTGGGGCAAATTCCTGCCTGGCCATGGTGGGGGAAAGCAGGAAGATGTAGAGCCAAGAGAACTGGGAATCCAGTGGGATCTGCCTGCATCTCAGGCTCTCAACACTCCCACTCCTGACCCAGGTCAGAGCATTGCCATGTCTCGGCTTTACCCTCCATGTCCAGGATGAGATGGAAGATTTTCGAAGCCAGCTGTAAAACATGTAAAATAAATGTTTAATGTAAAAAAAAACCCCTAATCCTGCATCAGTTTCCCTTTGACATGGAGGAGGAGAAGGAGGAGGAGGGAAGATGCCTCTATGCAGGAAGCAGCCTCAATGCAGGGGAGCTCCCTCTGTATATAAATGCTAATAATCCTGGCTGACTCCACCAGAGTCACTTGACAAGCTGAGTCACCCTTCTGCTTCGGATCTTGCTCCCCTTCTGTGCTCTGGTAATTTTTAACTTGCCCAAATACTGAGGGGGAGTGAGGGCTGTCCTCCTTTTCCCACGTATCCCACTCATTGCCCCCATCCTTCTGCCAGTGCAGCCATTCCAGGTTACAGCCCTCCAGTGCCAAAGGACGGTGGTGCACGGTCGTGAGAGAGATGGCCAGGAGTAGCCCAAAGGCTGCAGATCCCTGTCTAGGCACCCTTTCCTTCCCATCCTGTCTCATCCTGTTTCCTGTCCCATCCTATCCCATTCTGTATCCTAGCCTACCCTCCAGCCCGTTCTCCATCTTCCATCCCTTCCTTTTCTGTCATGACCTGTCCCTTCACATCCTATCCCATGATCCCCATCTCTTTCCATCTCATCCCTTCCTTTCCTGTCCTAGCTTCTCTTCCTTTTTAAGGTTTGAGCTAAAAGTCTCTGCTGCTGCATAGCAAAAGATCTGGGGTTTGAGGCAATGCTTGGGAAATGCACATTTAGCCAGCAGTGACTTGTGCCACCTCAGGGCACATATGCCAGGAGACATCACCACGCCATGGTGGCATTTGCCTGGCTGGGCAGGGGACAGCAGGACACAACCAGCCTGAGTACTCAGGGTTTTTAAGACTCACAAAGTTTCATGGGCTCCATAGCAAATGAGCTGCAGGGTAAATTACAGGACCGTGATAATTTTCCTTATGGGATTCCCAGGTGGAAAACGTCAAAATCTCAGAGGAGCTAACACTTTTGGCTTCCACTCCTCTGAGATCTGAAGCAGAGGGGCTGCAAAAGAGTTACACCTCGTTGTAAGCTGAATGTGTGAATTAAGAGTCAGTTGGAACCTGGGCTATGAAACCTCAGGTGTCTGTGGGAAAGGGAGATGAGCCCTTGTCCTCACAGGAGCTCCGTGCCCTGCCCACAATCCTTGGGGAATGGCAAGAAGTAGGTAGGAGCAGTAGGGAGTGAAAGTCTCTTTACCTGTTGGGGGTGAGGATATCTGGGATCAGCCATTCTGCGACTGTGTAAGATTAGGGATCTTGGTGGAGAGGAAGGTGCCGAACCTAACCTGGGCATGATGAGGTGGGATCAAGCTGGAGGGTGGCTGGGGCATAGAACATCCTAAATAACCAAGAGTCCAGCCATGCTGGTGCTGGGCTAGCAGCTTTGGGCCAGGGGTTACCTTGCATTAGGCTTTTGGTGCTTTCTGCCAGTGTCTGCCCCCACAACAATGGTTTTGCTGTGAGTCCACACACACATCTCCCATCCCAGCTGCTGGCAGCTGGCCAGGCTGCAGTGCAAGGGCTGTGTCCCAAAATAAAGGGTGCAAAGCATCAGAGACACCAGAGCTGTGAATTTGGTGGTGTTAATGCACCTGGCCTTGGTAGGAAGAGCACACCCCTGCAGCCTCCCAGCAATGGGGAACACGTGCTCCTGCTTGCACTTGGAATGGTTTTGCTGCTCCTATGGCACTTGCGGTTTCTCCATTGTGTAAATAGGTTGGAAAGTGGAGGAGGGTATGAGTTTAGGGCTGTGCAACATTAAACTAGATGAATTATTTTGCCCCAGACAAATGTTAGCCATGGCTTTACAGCTGCATTCTTGCTTCCTCACTCTGCCACTGCCATTGTCTGACTTTAAACATATTTTACTGTTACTTCCTCTATTATTTTTTTCCAGGAACCAAGCTACAGTTTATATAACTTATCCCTATTTATGCAACCCCCCATTCAAGTTTTATTTGCTGGGAAACAATGTGTTTATTTTTTCTTTCTTTGTCCTTTTCATTGGGGAAAATTTATCCCTTCAATGTGCCATTGGATTTATCTTTCTTTTGCCATTAAGTGATGGACATCTGCTGGCCTCTTGCTGTGCCCTGGTTCTGCATTCACACTCTTGCTTGCCAACACCAGTGCTGAAGGTAGTTTGTCACAGCTGATATTAAGAGGTGTGGAGGTACTGGCTGCCACGTGCCGAGGTTATTCGTGTTCCTGTCATTTCAAAGGTTGCCAGCTTTTGCCTGGGGTTTGGCTCTCTTGTGATTAATTAGTAGGAACTTTGGAGATTTCTGATAGCTGGTACCTTTCTATGTCTTATTTCTTCTCCTCAGGGGTATGAAGTGTTGAGTTGCTGTTATAAGAACTAGGAAGAAAAGCTAGGCTTATTAACTGGCTTGTAAGATGCACTGGGCCAATTCTGAAAGCTTTCAGTGAAAAAACCTAGAAAAGCAAGTGACCTGATACTGTCAGAGTATGGCTATATGTGAGTCAGCATGTTGTGCTATCTCCCACACACACTGATTGCTTACAGCTGTTCACTGATTGTTGCCAGAGTTCGCAAGGACATTGTTGGCATGTAATGGTGCTGGGGACAAGGTCCTAGGAGAGGCTGATGGAAGAGCTGTGGCTTTTTACTTCCTGTCTGCAGTTAATGTAGTAATATAACCTAAAAGATAATGAATGGGAAGAGCTCTATAAGAGATGCATATTCATTGAGTCTTGGACCACAAATGGTTCATGGCAAGGCTAGGCAGGTAACATCCTCCTTCCTACAGAACACCTGCACGTGGAAGAGGCATCAGCAGCCCCTTGGCTGGCTGGCAAAGGGCTTTTTCAAAGCAATTTGACTGCTTGGGAAGTCAAACACTTTATAAGAACTCTTCTGAGAATAGCAGGGTGCTTCAGTACATGCTTAAACAACTGGTGACTTCCAGCTGATGGATGGAGGTGACCATTTTGCTTTAATTTGGGATTCCATCTCCACAACACATGGCTATTTGTGATATTATTATAATGGATCCCCGGTGGGAGGGAGCCTCACAGCACACATGTGAGCGTGACAGGAGTGGGAAGTGCCAGGTTGGCTCAGTACAGCTGGAAAATAAGAGTTCCTGGACAGAGTGGCTGTTCAGGGGCTTGTGGAAGCCACTGGAGCAGTTCCTGGATGTGCCTATACATGCAAGGAGCAGTTCAGTGCTCTGCTCTGACTTCATGTCAGTACTGACCTCCAAGTACATGTGCACACCCATCAAATTACTTCCTCTTGTTCAAAGCAGGCATTTATTATTCACCAAAGCATGAAACCAAGGGCAATTGGGTGTAGCAGGCCTAAGGTTTAAGGAGGGTTGCAAAGGCAGTACTGATGTTCTCCTACAATGACTTCTCTCAGAGACCTGAACTATTAAATTGCATGCTGACAGTTTTTACAGCAGTCTAGCACTGAATGCACTGAACAGCAGCTCATACAGACCTGCAGAGTCAGAGGCAGCCAGAGCCAACCTGCATTGACCACCTGCAGTGGTGAATGTGCCTTCCTTTTCCAGCCACTACCGCACCACCACCTTGGTTTTGTGTCAGGTAGTCAGAAACTACCACTTACTAAATCGCATTAGCACCTTTTTCCTCAGACTAGTGAATGCTAGAAGGGGGAATACTTGTGCACAAAACTACAAAGGAAGAACAGGATAGCAGAGGGAGATGGCAGCTAGCAGAACCCATTCTAAATGTCTGCCTCCAAAACACAGGTGCAAGCTGCTTATACAGCATTTCTGAACTTGATTTTTGTGTTTTAGTGTGCATGTTAATACCATACCTGCACATTTCCAAAGGCTTTCAGGGAGATGCCTCAGAGGAGCTATTTTCTCTTCTCATAATAAATATGGAGGAAGCTCTAAAGTTCTTTGGGCATAGTCATTGAACAGGCACTAGTTCAGCTGAAGGGCATTAAGCTGTAGAGCACTGTTTTATTCCATCAAATGCCTTCCCACCCACTGACACTTCAGTTCCAGTTATGGAAGGGACACAGAGAAGCACACAAACATAACTAGGCATCACGGCTCTAGAAATTTATTTGAGTTTAGTGCTTTAACTACAATTAAAATACTTGAGCAATTAAAAAAATGCTACTGAGTTGATACTACAGAATACAACTAACACTGTTACTTTCATGCACTGACAGATACTAGTTTGCTCATGCCACTGAAGTAGGCTCGTTCCCGTTCACTCATCACTTCAAAATGTAGGGGTCTTCTACAGAAGTTGCATTCAGCTGATGAGTGTGGCTTCAGCTCCAGACCAACATCCTTCCATGTAGCCAGCAGTTTTTCTGTTAAGAAAAGTTTATCAAGATCAAAGCTTAAGACTGGATTGCGTTAGAGAAGCAGCAGAAGTGTCAGCATATTTATTCTCCTGACAAGTGAGAAGGGATAATAGGATTTCCCTCTGACACAATCTACCTCTTGAAACAACTGGGCTGCAACTAAGTCCCAGCTATCCTCATACCGCCTCTCCTGACAGGATCAAGAAGGATCTACTTTCTCTGGACAGATCCGTGTTTAAGACAAGTTAACAGCTCAGCTGAGGACAGCACAATTCTTTGAGATCCACATAACATGTGAGGATTGGTTTGGAGAATGCATGAGCAGAGCCATGGCAGAAGTGGCTGGGTATAGGTCTGCACCAGCCTTGCGCACTCTGTTCCAAGTCACAGTGCACTGGCCTTTACATGTCACACTCTAAGCAGGGAAGTGTGCAGGATGTGCTGCAGCAGTGGCAAGACAACGTGCAGCTCATGACATCTAAAACTAAAGTGCCTCCCAGTCTCATCTTTAGCACAAAGATTGCACACACAGGCAGTATCTTCACTGCACTGATGCAGGAATCCACTCACCGATAAAATAACTCATCATCTGCGGGGTGTGGTGAGGTGTAGGGGCAATTCGGAGCAGCTCCTCTCCACGGGGCACTGTTGGGTAGTTGATGGCTTGGACATAGATGCTGTGCTGGCTCATCAGCTTGTCACAGATCTCTGTATTTTTTGCAGCATCTGCAACCTGAAGCTCAAAATTATAAGTTACAAGACCAACCAAAAGATGAGAGTTAGTAAAACCATCAGCCCAACTTAGCAGGCCATAAGAATCCAATAGCGCTGGTAAATATCATGTATGTCAGAAAGGAAGGCTAAAGTCTGTGTTGCAGAGCACTCTGGGCATAAGAACACCACTGCAACAAAGGCAGGTAGCTGTTTACACCCCAGATCTTTTTGCTAGCCTGTAAGCAGTTCCCTTATTTTCTGTATACTGTTAGACTGTAGGTTTCATACACTTTCTCCCTCTATTTTGTATTTACACCAGCTTAAGCCACACTTGTGGCATTTCACTGCTGAATATAAGGATGAGTTTGAACTTTGTGAAGGTAGTAACTAAAACCTGATGGTATAATGTGCTCATGGGCAGTAAAATGGGCACCACAGTGCTGTGTCAACAGCATCCCAAGTCCTCACCCTTATAGGAATGATGTGGCTGGGGCAGTGCACCACAGGCAGCCCCGCATCCATCAGCATCTGCCTCATGAGCTTGACATTGCGCTGGTGCTGGCGCCTCAGCACCTGGCCCTCGGCGCTCTTCAGCGTCCGCACAGACTCCAGGGCCCCCGCCAGCAGCATAGGGGGCAGCGATGTGGTGAAAATGAACCCAGCAGCATACGAACGAACCGTGTCTATCAGAGAGCTGGTGCTGGAGATGTAGCCTCCTACACAGCCAAATGCTTTGCCTGAAGAAAGGGAAAAAATGGAAAACAGTAACTGAACTTATTCTTTCCACCTATTGAAATGGCTTGAAGTATTGGAGCTTTTCACTTGCAGGAATGGGTTATTTTTACCACACACTTAATGCGGACATGGCATGTTCCAGCCCCCCCCTGCAAATCTTGTATTTACCCAGCACATGGTACAGCTTTGTTTTTAAGCCAATCTTGATAACATGGATCTAGTTACTGCACAGCAAGGAGAGTTCATGCCTCTCTCAAATACTCAAGTTTTGATTTTGGGGAAGACCTTATAAGCCCAATCATCAAGCAGGGATTTCAATAGTGACCCCAAGCAATCAACACTAAGTCTCTCAGCTGATTTAAAATAATCTGTTCCAGAGATACTAGAAATAGCCCGTGCTCCTAAGGAGCACAGAAGGCTGTTACTGTAATTGTGCAGTTGATACCAGCCCTCCTTTCCAAATGTTCAGAGTGCAGCACACAGCCATAGACAGAACTAGGGTGTCTGGTGAATGCTTCTGCTCCTATTAGGCTGTAATGCAAGATTCTAAGTTCCAAAGGCATGAACTTTCCTTGTAAATTTTATTTATGTTTTGAAAGGTGTTTAAACAACCTTCCAATTTGCAGCAGTAAACTTACTCCTGAGCCTGCATTCTACTCAGATAATAGCAGTTGCTTCAGTTCTTGCCAAATCTCTTTACATAACTCTCCATCTCAGGTTTCTAGATTAGGAGCATTCCATTTCACATAAAGGAACTTAGGACTACTAAATATAGAGAACTACTCTACTAGCATTCTCACCTGAATTTCTTCTTGAGTTGTGTAACATGCCACTGGAAGACTTTTTGCTAGCTTGCTTAAACAAAAACCCCAAACAAAGCTACCTTACCTATTTGTAAGGCAGTGTAAGTAGCTTAACAGAAGCTTTTCAAATTGTGAGGCATACTTAAATCCCTCGGGCTTTTTGAAAAATCCTAGGCTCCAGCAGCCCTTAACAAGTTCATTTGACTAGACTGATTTTGAGCTAACCTACTTAATTTGGCTGCTCAGGAGCTTTGCTGCCTCAGCTCCTGCAGAAGTGCCAAGCCGTGCATACCAAGGGTTCCAGAGATGATGTCCATCTTGTGCATGATTCCATCCCGGTCTCCTATCCCACCTCCTCGAGCTCCATACAGCCCCACAGCGTGCACTTCATCCACAAAAGTGATGGCCCCATGCTCATGGGCCACGTCACACAGCTCTTCCAGAGGACAAACAGCACCTAGGAACCAAAGCAGTGGCTAGCAGTTTAGGATTTTCTGTATCACTGGATAAACCCCATAAGTACCCCTAAACAACCTTCATAGCACTGTATACTTGGAGACCTAAAAAACAGATGATTTGAGGAATAACTGCACTAGAAGCAGAGAGGAGGCTTTGATGTCAACTTACCATCCATTGAGTGAACAGTTTCAAATGCAACAATTTTAGGGGTGGATGGGTCAGACTTTTTCAATAGTTCTCGAAGATGGTTGACATCATTATGGCGAAATATATGTTTTGGCACCCTGCTGTTACGAATCCCCTGGATCATGGAGGCATGGTTTCCAGAATCAGAGTAGATCTCACAACCTGAGGAAACAGTCCAGTTACATTTTAAGTATAGAAAGCATTAACTGATTACTAGCATTACTTTATGTATGGGAAGAGTTCAGGAAACAAGGGTAGCACATTCTTGAAAGTAATGCTCTTGATCAAAAGAGCCAGTTACAGATCATGAAGCAAGAATAATAGGTAAGGTTTATTTCAAGTATTCAAAGTAACACAAATGAGAACTTGAGAAAATAGTTATCTAACTCTTCTAGCTTCTGAAGTGAGAGAGAAGTTCACCCCCTCCAGTGGGAGGATACTGAATTCCCACTGTCTCATTTTCACAAAGAGTTTAAATGCAATAGCAAAAGACTCTGCTTGTCTAGTTCTCACAGCATTTCCCAGCTCATAGATCTCAATCTCAGAAGGCTGATATTGTGATTAGTGTTGAACAGAACTTGAATATGGTATTAAAAACAGCACCTAACCACACTTTGCTGATAGGTTAGGATGAATCCTCACATTGGACAGCTATTTGCAAAACATACTTCCAAAGTCTTGGGGTAAGGCTGTGTTTTTGTGGTAACAGAGGTGCAGTTTGAGATCTCACCTGGCAACATTTTAGCTAGAGTGAAGAGAGTGGAGTCATTGGCTACAAAGCAAGATGAGAACAACAGTGCTGCATCTTTCCCATGAAGATCAGCTAGTTCTTTTTCCAAATCAACATGAAATTTACTTGTTCCTGATATGTTTCTTGTGCCTCCTGCTCCAGCACCATGTTGTTTCAGTGTTTCCCTAAAGAGGGCCCAAGAGAGGCATTAGCATTGCTGTGTGACACACAGAAGAATAAAAGATCATTGCTGAAAACATTCTAGTGCATAATCGGGATTGTTCTAAAAAAGAACTAGCAGCAAAAAGCAGCTGTTGGGTCTTTGAGCAACCTGCACAACTCAGGAGTCCAGTCAGGTAAGAAATCAGCGACCAAGTACAGCTGCAATATACCATCCAGTTTATCTGGTAACATTTAATGGTAACTTTTGAGGGCTTCTGAGGAAGATTCAAGGAGCAGAACCAGTGACCAGTGCACACAGTGCAGCCCTGGATGTAACCCTAAGTGACCTATCCCAGCCCCAGAGATGAGTGTAATCTTAACTGCACACCAAGAATCACATCAAAGCATCTTATGTACCACAGTACAGAAATCAATTCTTCAGGAGCCTTCCCACAAAATACAGCTTTAAAATGCCTCTTAAGAACATGGCACTACTCACATAACTGCCCCACAGACACGAGGGTGCCTGCTCATGCCCAGGTAATCATTGCTGCACCAGACAGACACCTCCTTTTTGGTGATGAGGGAATCAGTGTAGTCATCAGCCATGGGGAAGATCTGTGCCTTTCGGTTCACAGTCTTGAACACTCGGTAGGTGTAATCCTTCTTCTTCTCATCTATCTTTTTCTCAAAGAACTGATCATACTGGAAGGTGGACACAGCTGAAATGAGACAGAGACTTGAGCACACAGGAAATTATCACAACAGACCAGACCTCTGGAGGTTTTGCCAGACATTCTTACATTTTGGCAAGTTATCCTGAAGCAGATGAGAGACACTTTCCGGTCTTTGCTTCAGCATAATATCCTTAAACCTCTTGAGCAAGCCACTCTGCTCTTCTCCCTCAGTCTCAATCTTTCTCACAGTGGAAGTAGTTGGTATTTTGGCAAATTCTGTACCTACAGACATTGTAATAAATTCCAGTAAGTTTGTTTGATTTAAAACAAAGTGAAGTAAGTTGAATTCATCAAAGCAAACATTAAGTCAAACCAACACTTCAATCTTTCAGAAGGACATGCCCAAACCTCATGTTGATCCTGACAGGATCAACTATTTTATTTGCTTACAAATTTGCATTGGACAGGACAGAAGGATTAGCCTTGCTAATCAATCACAATACAACAGGCAATTTCCTTACAACATGTTTGGTTCATCATGACTCAGAGAACCACATTATACAGCTACAGCATTTATCTGAAAGGATTGGTACACACCTAACCGAAGCTGCTTCCTTTTTGTTCTGTTAACACAGGCTTATTTTTTTAAAAACTATTCCACAGAAGGCAAACAGAAAAGTAAATTAAGCCTCCTGAGACAGGCAGCAAGACTTTACTGATACTGCTGAAAAGTTCCTTCCTTTGAAGGACAGCCCTTCCACACTGCAAGCCAGCCAACACCCTTAAGTTCCACAAACAGACAAAAACAACCCCAAAACCATTTGCTTACCTTCCAACCTGGATTTGTGCTGGTACTTGCCTAGTGTCTCAACACTTCCCTCTGTCTTTGGATATAAAATCTTTGTCTAAACCAGCAGCCTGGCAAAGCTCTCTTCAGATCTAAGCATTTGCTTTGGGTGCGAGTGTAACATCTAGAGCCATCCAGCACATCAAAACACAGCTCACGGTATTCCCACATCAAAATCACCCAGGGAAACCCTGCACAACGTCACAGGTATGTCTTTAACACCTACATTCTCCAGCAGTTTTTCCCTGCAGTCTCCCATTATCCCAGCTGCATCATTTCAGTGGTGCCTATCAGACCTGACATGCTCCAGAGCCAAGTCGAGCACCAGAAGCTCTCGGGAGGAATTACCACTTCAGTGCACAGAGAACTTACCTTTCCTGTCCGCCTGCATTTCCTGCACATCCTCCTGCAGTTCCAGGCTAGCTTTACAGAAAACATTGCTGTTCTTGTGATTCATCTGAGCTGCCAGGAATGGGCATTTGGTAGCCGTACTCTGGCTAGCACTGGCAGGTGGGTGGCCAGCAGGAGGCTGGGTTCCATCTGTATTCTGCTGGGCCACCTCTTTGACATTTTTTGCCTCTAAGGTGGGGGCAGAGAAGAGAAAACATTTCAGCTTCATCATTTTAATACACTGACTTAAGCTTTTCAATCCACTACTTTTGCAATTAATTTGGCATGATCCATTCAGAACTATTTAACTGAGCAGTCACAACTTATTTATACAAGCACAAAATCCCAGTAACACACAAGGGGCATCCGATTTAAGATGCTAGATCTAGCACTGTACCCTTTGAGGGGTAAAAATATTGCTTTCACTCCCAATGGAAATATGTAAGGAAAAGATTTAAGGAGAAACTGGACATGGCCAGTGCCATGGTCCAGTTGACATGGTGGTGTTCAGTCATAGGTTGGACGTGATCTCAGAGGTCTCGTCTAACCTAATTGTGATTCTGTGATTTTTTTCGAGGAGTTCGGAGATTTTCCTGCCATGCATCTTCCTCTGCTGCAAGCCTCAGCTCCTTCCCGAGTGCCTGCGGAAGAATTCCCCAAAGAATGTTCCTGGGTGGCGTGAGGGGCCACTGTACCGTGAGAAACACCCGCTCCGAGACCCAGGATTCCGGATCCTCACCCGCGGCTCGCTGCAGGACGCCCCAGCTGGCCGGTCCCTGATTCATGCCACGGACACAAATTTCGTTACCGCGGACATTTCAAGGATTAAGCAACCCCTGCCTCAGTGCTGCCTGTTCCAGAAGTTTCCTCCTGTGACATCCGCTATCTGTGTTATTTTTTTGTCCCCTTCAGGGGGCCCGTGTGTAACCCTGGGCTCGCTCCCCCGGCCGTACTCACCGCGGCGGCCCGCGGGGGTCTCCTCCTCCGCCTGCTGCCCGCGGGCGGCGGACGTGGCGAGGGCGCGGGCGGCCGGCGGGGCCGCCTCCATCATGCGCGGGCAATGCTGGGCGTACAGCAGCAGCGAGGGCCCGGCCTTCTGCAGGAACGCCTGGGACACACGGGCCAGGAACGGGCAGCGCCGAACCACCGCCTCCATCCTCTCTATCGGACGGGACACCGGAGGTGACAGCAAAGTCACACCCGCGACAGGGAGGCCGACACCGGGATGTGCTCCCGCACTGCCTCCTTTATAGACCTGGGGGGCGCGGCGCAGGCGCGGTGGGGCTGCGCAGGCGCGGAGAGAGCGTGGGGAGGTGTCTTGCTTGCGGCTCCCGGCGGCTTTGGGGTGGTGTGAGCGGCTGGAGGCATCATGAGGATATGAGGATGGGGAGGGACCCCCGGGGGTCGTGAGGGGCTGGAGTGGGTCTGGACGCTGTGGGGGGGGGATAGAGGCGCTGTGAGGGTGTGGGGGAGGCTGAGCCGCTCCTG
>VZRN01002471.1:2221-74844 GCA_013397935.1 Dasyornis broadbenti | reverse complement strand
GGGGGGGGTGGGGGTGGGGCGGCTGCCGGGGGTCTGTGAAGGGATGGGGTCAGCCGGCCCTGAGCGGGGGCTGTGTGGGCATGGTCCGCACGGGAACTGCTGCTCTGGGTTTCCCCTGAGCCCCAGGCTGTGCAGTGCTTGTTTCTCAGAAGTTTTGTAGTCTCTTGCCCCCAGGACAGGAAATTGGGGGTCCCCAAGCCCGCCTGTTCGTGGGCAAAGGCGAGCTCTGAGTCAGCTGCATGGAGGAAATCCAGCGCTGCTCACACGCGTTCGGTGTTTTCTTCCTAAATGTATCTCCAACTCCCTGCAAAGCCCGGGGGCTCGGGTGGTGGTGGAGGGATCCTAAACCCCTCTCACTTTTCCTACAGTTGGTGTGAATCTAACAGCTTCTCTGTTGGTGGTGCTCAGACTTCCACCTCTACATTTTTGCCAGGTTTTGAAGGAAAGAAGGACAGTAACAAGTAAAATTGAACCTTTCATCCTCTGGTTTGCAATGGACATTAACGTTTATTTGCTTAAGAGTATTTGGGGAGGGTAATGGTGAAAGGAGTTCTCAGTATGTGTCTGGCCATTCAAACCACAGTAGTGCTACTTGCTGTAATCACTGACTGCTGAAGTGTGGAAAGAATGGAGAAGGAGAAATTACGATGCATTTTTTTCCGTCATCTTGTGAAATAATTTCACGTAAGACAGGATTTGGGTAGAGAGCCAAGAGCCCTCTTGGGCACTTTGGGGCAGCAGTGGGTTTTGTAACAAGTGTGGAGTTTGGAGGAGAGCCTTCTTAAAGGGCACTCTTACTTGACTCTTTCCTTGCATGAAGTCACATTGTGTAGTTACTACTTATGTAGAGTGATTAGAGAAATACAAAGGCTGTGTAGGACTGTGGCTGCTCAACAAAAGTTTGGCTATAAAAAGCACTTCTAAAAGTGTTGGCTAGCATTTAGATATTGTAAATTAATCTTTAGACAACTCCTTTGTCAGAGGGCAGGGGGACAACTAGAAAGGTATTTGCCTGACCCACCTTTATACACCACCGACTCGCTTTGAGGATGCTGGCTGCTGTATGTAAACTTTGGGATCTAAGTCGGTCAGGAGGAAAACCTCAAAGTCAAATGTCAGACTTGCTGTCAGCTCCAGCATGTTATGAAGCACTGAGGTAGGAAGTGGGTCAGAATTCTGCCCTCATGTACTACTTACAAAGCCGTGAAAAAGTTAGCTGGGGCTTTACAAGGCAGGGCATGGGATTTGGGTTTTAGTAGGGCTTTAGAAGGTGTGTTTCAAGCACAGTTTGCTTCTTGTTTATTAGAAATTTAAGACAGCATTATTTAAGAAGTCTCCATGCTCAGATCTTATTATTTGTCAGTGTAATGCATCACTGGTATGGTTAAACCAGATATATGCTGGTTTTAGTTGGTTCTGTAGAAAAAATACTGAAGTAGGGCAGTAGTACTTGACCTCAGCCTCTCTAGCAGTTATGATAGCAGGAGTCCTGGTCATTTGGTAATACCAGGGTAGTGTTTCAAATCATTAGTTCAGTTGCTCAGGAAGAATTTTTTCTTTTTTTTTTTTTTTTTTTCCCCACAACTGGGTTTTGGCTAGTGTTACGTGCCTCAAGTATTTTACAAAATAATAGTTAATTAGTACTTGAAGTTTAAAGACACCTGATCTGTGTTTCAGATTACTGCTGTCCTTGTTCCCTGGAACATCAATATTTGACTCTGTACCCTGAAGCTTTGTATCACATCAGTTACTCTAAAAATTGAGGGAACATCATTCTCCTGACAAGTGTCCTTAGAGCACAGTTAGTGTGTCTGGACCTAAGGGATCACTCCTGTGCTCCTGGGGTTAATTGCAGTTTTAGTAACAGAAATCAAATCCCATATGCTTGATTTACAGTAGGTTGAGAGTATTTTTCTTTCTCCTCCTATTTTTCCCTTATTAATTGTCCATGATACTTAGCTCAGAGGGAACATGTGTTTTGTTGTAAGAGGCACCAGAGAAAGGTGTTGTGTAAATGAGCACAAATCTGCTGCAAGAGACTGCAGAGCTCGTCTGCCTGGACACCTGCCACAGCAGGTTAGATCCCTGAGAAATCTGATAATCCTTCTTTATCATGCTAATCTGAACAGCAGCATCTTGCCATTTTGTAGGGCTGAGGGATAAAGTACATTAGTCTGTTTGGTTGCTGGAATTCAGAGACTTGTGGGTTTGTATTCAGAAGTGCATGTGAAGCCTGAAGAGCATCTGCTTTTTACACAAACATCATTCAAGGCTGGCAGCTGGCTACGATAGCTTGGCTACAATATGGAGATCTCCAAATGGAGCAAAACTCTTGGCTTTCCTGTCAGACTCCCCTCCAATCTGTGCTGTTAATCAAGCACTGCAATAACACTTCTTTTTGAGTTTGATTTTGGTGAATTTATTTAACCTTGTACATTACAGGAATTGCGCAGAGCAACGGAATGACATTAACTTGACCCTTATCTTGGAAGGCTGCTGAAGGAACGTGTCCTTGTCAGTGCACAGAGTTGGCTGGGAGCTCTGTGAGCAACAGAGCAGGAAAAAGTTGGGAAAAGGGTGTCTTGTCAGCTGCTCTCTCTGTGTCTTCCCTTTGGAAATACTGCCAGAGCTTACGTGTTGAAGGTGAAGTAAATACTAATAAAGCTGCTGTTAATTAAAATTTCTTAGGGCTTCAGTGGATTAATTAAATGGTGTTTAAGGTTGTTAATTGTGGCAATGTATTACTGCCATCCTGCTGGGCTCAGAAGAAGCTGGCATGAGGAGCCATACAAATGCTGTTTGCCACATTGCAGAAGGAGGACAGTCTGCAACAGGGCCAGTGGCAGCCCAGGAGGGAACAGGAAAGCCCATCCTCAGAGAGAAAAAGTAGGCTTAGACTATCTGGAGAGAGACAGCAGGTACGGCAGGCAGGGGAGAATGAATAGCTGTTTGGGAATACGGAAAGGGCAGAGTAATGTGTAACAAAAGAAGAAAAGGGTTTAAGCAGAGGGGATAGCACTGGTGTGAGAACAAACTTATTCAGCTGGCCCTGACAAAGTTTAGGTCAGAACGTGGGTAGTTCCTTGCTGTACCTGTATTTTGGAACAGCCTTTGGAGCTGGTCCCTGAGACCAGATGGATTCAGCACAGGAAACTCAATCTGCCTGAAAGGCCCACATGGTACAGTGACAGGGGAAGAGAAGGGAAGGAAGAGTCTCAGTTGTCCTGAGAGTCTCTGCTGATATTAGTTTTCTAAAGTCCATTCTGTTCTGATGATTTGTCAATTTCTTAGCTAAATAAAGGTTAAGGGGAAAAAAGGTTAAATTCCAGCAGTTTGGGAGGTGGGTGAGAACCCACAGAAAGTATTTCCAGTATAGAAATTGAAATAGGGAAAAGATCCCCTGCCACAAGATCAAGCTGATGTCTGCAGATGTCTATGAAGAGTTGCTGGTGAAGATGGTCTCTTTCCATGTTACTGGTTTACCATGTAGGTTCAGGTGTAAGTTTCCTTGAATACTTCCCTCCCATCCGTCTTCTCTCAAGCATGTTTTGCCCAATATTCCAAGAAACAGAACTTGATTCACAGGTTTGTAGCATTCATCTGCCCTTGCATTTGTCCACAGGTAGCTCCTTTCATAGCATTTTGCATGAACTTTATGCTTTGAAGAGAGCATTTAGATACTTAGCAGAAAAGCAAGGGTCTGCATTCAGCCTGTTCAACTGAAAGCCTTTAACTGCACCATAATTAACAACATCTAATCCCTTTTGCCCACTTCTGAAGTCAGGGTCGTGCATATTCCTACTTTTTTCCCATC
Organism: Dasyornis broadbenti; assembly: GCA_013397935.1. NCBI lineage: Eukaryota > Metazoa > Chordata > Aves > Passeriformes > Dasyornithidae > Dasyornis > Dasyornis broadbenti. The sequence continues at coordinate 71,030 of VZRN01002471.1, read as the reverse complement.
TAGTCAGTGTCAGAATGGGAAAGATAGAAAAACTGTTCGCCCTCCCCACACACAAACCCCTGTCTATATTGAGATCTGAATTTTCCAAGGGAGTGGGTGTGATCCTGACATCTGGATTTAATCCAGACTCAAATTCCAGGCTTAGATCTGAGACCTTCAACCTCCAATCCTGAGACCAGAAGTTCTTAGAGAGGATTTAGTTTATTTACCTTCTAAGGCAAAATTGGAGGGTTGCAATAGCAGGTGCACAGTGACAGCTCTTCCCAAGCTGACTTCCTTTAACATGTTTTCCTGATTTGGAGCCAGTGTCTTCTTTACATGACAGAACAGGAGATCTCATTTCTTTCTAGGACCCTCTAAGCAGCAAAGAATTTGACCAAGCTGGAGGAGCTGCTGGATGCTGAGGCTCGTGTTGCAGAGTGGCTGAGCAGCACCCGTTTCACCAATGTGGGCAGGCAAGATTCGTACCCCGTATAGTACAAACAACCATGAGTTGTTTTGTTCCCCACTGTAGCAGATATCTTTTAAAATTCATGGCCTGCTGGTGGGCCCTCACAAGACTGTTGGATTTTCCCGTCTTCCAGGCCTCAGGAACCGCCTATTGATGTGGAGGAGTTTGGTTTCCTGGCAAAGTCCTATCACAGGGGCATGAATCAGGCTCAGTTGGGACCGCAGAAGCTGTTGCCACCCTCATACAAGGTACCTTGCTGTCCTGCTGAAGGGTACCACCCCACACTGCTGCTGCAGTCTACAGCCCAGCTGATTAACACATCCACCAGTGGCTTATCCTAAGTCCAGAACATCTCCGTGACGTCTCTCCAGTTGCTTCAGATGTGGAAAATCACACAATAGTCTTTTTTTTCATCTTGCATCCTTGAGTTTGTGCAGCACATGGCAGGAAATGATGCACTAATCCTACCAGCTACTGTGAGCTTTGCTGCACTTGCCATGACTTGCCTCCACACCCTCATTTCCTCCTCTCTCACACAGTTTTCCTCCTTCTCTTAGAAAGAAGCAGTAGACCCCAACCAGTATGTTTCTAGTTATGGCTGTTTCAGCCTGTCATTTTTCTTGCATATCTCAGCCCTCATTTCTCCTCATTAGGTACTCAGGCAGAAACAGCACCTTCTACATCCAGTTTAGGAACTTGAAGTCTACACAACAGAGAGGAGAAATACCTTAGAAAATACTCATCTGAGTACTTCCTGTACTGAAAGTGTGAGAGTGACTTGGCTCTTTAGTCAGAGCTCTCTACAGCAGCCTGGAACTGGAGTTTCCAAAAAAGATTTAAGTAGGTAGTCTGCTCCTTTGTATATAGGAAGGACAGCTGTCAGAGGAGAGAAGTGTGTGTCTCCTCTTTGTCTGAATTTAAATGCTTTAGGCTCAGAAAGACACTGAAGTCATGCTTATGTAGTAAAGCATCTTTGCTACACTGGGTATCTCTAGGGAGAGCCCCTAGTGCTGCTCAAATCTATGCTACTGTGGGCTTTGGCATGAAGGTCAAAGTCAAAGCAGAGGGGGGATTGTCCAAGTCCTTGAAAACAAGAAATCAACGCACAGCAGTGAAAAATGCTGTGCTGGAGCTTATGGGCTATCTCCCTTAAATCAATGTCAGTGTTAGGGGTTTTCTGCCAAGCAGAAGATTGCTAGAAATCAAGGAGAATAACTTGTTCTCTCCCTCTTGTCCTCTAAAAATTTGCTGGTTTTGGCTGGGGTAGAGTTACTTTTCTTCATAGCAGCTTGTATAGACTGTGCTTTGGGTTTTTGATGAAAACAATGATGATAACAGAGGGATGTTTTAGTCATTGCTGAACAGTCCTTGTGCAGTGTCCAGGGCTTTTCTGTTTCTTACACTGCCCTGCCAGGAGGTAGGCTGGGGGTGCACAAGAAGTTGGGATGGGACAACCCCAACTGAGCAAAGGGATATTCCACACCGTATGACTTCAAACTCAGCAGTTATACTGGGAGGGTGGAGATTGGCTGGGACTGTCACAGGTCAGAGACTGGCAGGACATCAGTCAGTTGGTGGTAAGAAATTGTTTTCTTTTGCATCACTTGTTTGCTGTCTGTTGTTTTTTTCCTCTATTTTTAGTTATTAAACTGACTTTATCCCAACCCGCAAGGTTTTATACTTTCACTCTTCTGATTATCTCCTCCATCCGACAGGGAGGGAGGACTGCGTAAGGGCTGTGTGGGGATTTGGTGACTACTGTGGTTAAATCACGACCAAAAATCATCTCTCTGACTTGTCTATTTGACCCATGGGTCTGCCATGGACACCTGAGAAGGCAGTAGCATATTAAAAGTTCCCTCACTACTTCCCAGTCACCGCAGACTCAGTTTGACACAGTAAATTAAGTCCTTTGTATAAATTGATGTAGTTTTGTTTGTCAAAATAAAGATTCCTTGACTAGGCAGTTTTTAATCACTACTATTTCCTGCAGCCTGTACATGCTGCCTTTCTGTTCCCAGGAGTAGCAATGCAAGGAAGATTGCCTTTTCAGCCTGGGAATAGGGATAAAGGTATCCAGTGAAGTCGTTGTAGTCACAGTACACTTAGTAGTAAGGCTAATTGTTGTGGTTTGTTTCAGCAAAGACTTGTTTTTCTTTTATGCATCTGGTAATGTAATTTCTTCTGCAAAAACCAGTAATTCAGTGAAGTAAGGAGTAGCATTTCAGAATGAAATACCTGCTGCTGATGTGAGAAGGTGGGGGAAAATCCTACTCCTGACTAGGGCTAAGCTGGGTGTTTCTGTGTAGGTGTCATCCCATGAATGAGTACCCAGTGAGGCAACAGACCTCTGTTACCTGGGTGTCTTTTCTCCTTATCCAGCTATTTCATAGCGTTAGATATTGCTGGTTGTGAAACAGTTTTAAGAATTGTCTTGGAGAAAGCAGACAGTAAACAGAGGAAAGTGCAAAGCAGTTTTGAACTTTCAGTTTTTCCTTCAATGGTCAGGGTAATTTTATAATTTTGGAATTAGTTGTTATAGTTAATATGAGGTGCTATAGCTGTAGAGTCAGAATTAGCTCCTTGAAAGACATAATCCAAAGGTTTGAGAGGAAGGGGCCAAGAGGTAGAGCAGAAAGATGCCTCACATTTAAGTGGAGATGTTTCAGACATGAAAATAGCGTGAAAGTGTGTGGTAATGGGGTATAAAACCTCACAGAGCCAAACCCCATCCTGTGAGTGGAAGAGTAACTGTGTGTAACACCACAGCCTGTGTGCACACCAGAAAGCTGGAAGGATGAGTTTACAGCCTTCTTGGGGTCCAATTCCAAATGCTTCCACCTCCCAGTGTGCATTCTGCCCATGGGGTTTGCTGTGCTGTTTTGCAATAGCTCTTGTTGCTTAACCTGTGAGGTGCAAGACATACTATTCCTCCTTGTGCCCTGAAGATTACAGATAAAGTTAGAGGGTGGTGATAAGGTATTAAAATGAGAAGACTGTCGGCTATAGGGAAGAAGGGGCCTTGTGCTGAAATATTAAGGGAGGAAATTAGCACATCATATATCCAAATCTGAACTTGAAAGCTGCAGATCAGAGAAACTCTGATGTATTGAGATTGTTGGGGTATACAAGGCTTCCATTCCTTGTTTGCTTTTGTAGTGAACTCTCCCAAAAGCTGGCAAGTGGTCTGTGTGCACTGTCTTACAAACACCCTCAGTCATACAAAGCTCCGGGCTCTACTTCCAAGGCTCCCAGACCGTTCTGCCTGCCAAGCAGCACAGGCGGTACCAGGAGGAGTGTGAGTGAGGATGCCAGGACAGCTGGACTGGGAGGTTTCTTAGGGTACTGTGACCCTGCTGGCAGCCTTGTCTGCATCGCTTTATTTGACCTGATGGTTCTGCAGCTGCTTTGAACATCATTCCAGCTGAGCTTATAGGACTCAAAGGAGCGAGCTATTTCTGACTTTGTGTGCTGAGCAAACCTAGTTGTGTTGTGTTGGCTTGGGGTGGTGGTAATGGTGGGAAAATATGTTGCTCCTGTATCTCCAGGAGATGTGATAAAGAACACAGCCTCTAAGGTCCTCTTTTCAGGAATCTCTCTACTTAGGAGAGATCCATGTGCTCTCTCTTGGAAATGCATCTAGTCTCAGCCCTGGGCAAAGATCAAAACTGATTCTAGGGAATGTCCTAGAAAGAGATAGAAGTGCAAACATTACATAACAAAAAGGCTCAGAGGGGTCAGCACTAAGCTTGAAATGGCAAAAATACAAACCCGAGGTTAAGTCATTCTCTTTACTTCTGTGCTTGGTTTCTCATGTCTCACTGACTGTAAGAGCAAACCAAGGGAGAGTGGAGAGTTGTCGCTGGCTTAGCGCTAGTGATGGATCATGTGATTGACCTGTGTGCTGTGGTTTTATTGGGAGCTCTGCCAATCTTACGGAGTTTTCATATACATTACATAATCTAGTCTCTTCAGACTTGCAGCCCAAAAATTCCTGCAGCCATCTCACAAGCTTTAAGGAAAACTGGGGAGTAGTTGCAAGGATTTAGTTTTGTACTTCCTTTATTTTTAAAACCTCTAGTCTTGAAAAGTCTCTGCTTCAAAGTTTAACTTGAAAAGCAATTAAGAATTCATGTTCTCAAAAAGATGCATCATGTTTTCACTGTGAAATTTGATAATGCATTCATTAACACAAAATAAAAATAATTCAGTGTTACTCCAAGCAACCTGTCATGAGACACTCCCTCTGGCGTGTCAGTAAGGATCATAGATCACATAGGGAGGAATTTCTGAGCCCTATGAGAGTGAGGTATGGTGGCTTTATGTGGAGAGGGAACTCGGAGCAAAGGATAACTGGTCCTCCAGCCATCAGTAGCACCAGCAAACTTTCAAATTAGCTCCACTGCACAAGGCTCTTGCTGGCAGTAGATGAACTGTTTCCCCAAAATCCTTGATGGCAGTTTTGTATTTCTGTTCTTTGGCACTTTGAAGTCAGCAAATACAGATGATGTATTATTGTGGTATTCAACAAGGAAAGGGGTGGTTGGGTTGCTTTGCAATGATTTTCCACAATCCCTTCACTACTTAAAGTTAATCCCTCTGCTTCTCAAGGAGTGTGCTGAGCAGTCTCTGTGTCTAAGTGGGTGTGAGGGAGGGTTTTTTTGCCAAGCTGAATTTTGTGAGGCAACAATATCTTGGAAGAAGTAATTCTGGGGAGAGATGCCATGCTGGGCAATGCACACTTAGTAGGCCAGGCTCTGATATGGAGTAGATGTTCATCCTCTCCAACCTGCAGCAGGAATGAGCCACTGTAGTGGAGGGTGGGGTGCCTGGAAAGTGGAGAGCCGCACTTTCAGCCACAAAACAGGTGCGAACAACTCTGACGTGTGAAGACGTGCAAACCCTCTGGATCCTTGTCCTCTCTAGTGCTGAAATCCAGAAGGATCTTCAGGGCTTGCATAGCACCTGGCCTTGCACTTCGGTTGGAGAAGGGAGAGAGGAGGCTGGTGCTTGGCACAGCAAATGGCTGTGCTGTTCTTTGGGGGGTGAGCGATGGGGGCAAGCTCTGAATTCACTTGTGAGCCTTTGAGACCATGGATTGCTCTGTGAGGCCTGTGCTCTTTGTACTTCTGTCTTGGAAAGGTGCTAATCTTTACTGTATTTATTTCATCTTCGTTCCCAAAACTGCCTGTCTCCTCCACAGTAAAAAACCCTGTCAGGATTATTTGCTGTGAAGAACAATAAGATTTTGAGCAAGTAATTGAAATGTTAAGCTCTAATTACAAGAGCAAATAAACTAGAGATGCTTCCTAAGCTCATATTTTAATTGGAAGAAGTGATTTCAGTACATCCTTTCCAAAGTCCTTGCACTGTCTCTTGGGTTTGGTAGCCTGTGACCCAGTTTTCATGGAGTGATCTCACAGTAGTGCAGTCTCTCACCCAGTTGCACTTGGATGAGGGAGAACAGTGCATGTCTATGGTGATGGTCTATATACTGTGAATTTGATTGCTCTCCTTTTCAAAGTTTTCTTGGACAAAAATACTGTTTTATGTTTACTAGGCAGCTTTTCTCCTTTCTACTTGTCCTGGTTTGATTGTGTCTGTTCCCTGGTGTGCTGTCAGTTGTGCATGCTGGGGAATACAATGCCTTTAGGGGTGGTAGTGAGCACAAGTGACACCTTAATAAGGGTCTTTGGAGACATAGCTTTAGTACTAAGCTGCCCCCATCTCCCAGCAGTTGTCAGTTTAGGGCTTATTAGTCACCCATCTCTCCTTTGAAACAACTATTTTTAATGCTCCTTCTCCGCGCTGAGTCCTCAAAAGCCCTATTAGGTTTTGCTGTCTTTGCTGACAGTGGCTGCTTTTTAAATTGCTCACGTAGCAGAAGCAGGGCTTGAAAACTCAATCAACATTATCTTGGCTTATCTCCCTGTCACCAGTGGATTCAAGCAGATCAAGACATTCATCTGGATCATGTGTAGAAGCAAAACACAGCCAGCTGTAGAGGCCAGGGCAGATGACATTTGCCTAGACTGCTCTCCCAGGTGCCAGCCATCCATGCCCTTGCCCTCAGTCAGTCTCTGCCTCCTCGCTGGCAGATGGACTCTCCACTGTCATGGTCAGGGCCAGGTCTTTCTGCCAAGTGAACAACCTGTTTGCCAGCATGTGACCTCTCCTAGCGTCAGCTGCAGCGTCAGGCCCTTTTCTCCACTGGCCTTGATGCCCCTTTGCAGCACCCAGGGCTGTGCCTGCCTCTATGCAAGCTGAGGCAGCACAAGTGGAGAAGCTGGTGTCTCTTAGCTTCTCCCAGAAGAGTTGTGAGAAGAAGTGACTTAGGATAGCACATTCCACCCAGCACAGGGACACATGGGGGAGAAGAGCAGGGCTGCAGGTGAAGCACAGCCCAGGGAACCAGGGTTCAGCTGTCCATCAGGATTTGGTGCAGCTCCTCGGCTGGAGCCTCATGTCTGCCTGCCCTGGTCTGTTTTCAATCTCATCTCTCTCCTGTGTCATGGATTATGTCAATGTGGTTTGGGCAGGGGCTTGTGAACAGGCTCTGGGCTGCTGTTGCTTTCTCAGGGGTGATGGGGAGAGCTTGGTGTGTCTACTGACTGAAAGCTTGGCAGAGAGCAGGCTGGGCAAAGCAGCTGCTGCTTGGCTGGGGTCTGGCATTACCCCTGGCTTGCTTCTGTGCTTAATGAGCCACCTTATCTGTCATGTTCCCCCTGGCAGATGGGGTCTCTTCAGGATTAATTAAGGATCATAACTGTGACCTAGTTACCAGACTTGCACTATTGTCACTGGAACTCTCTGAGCAATCAGGCTGTTTGAGAGAGCTTCTTACCCTTGCCTGCTCTGGTTACTCGCTCTGTGTATCCTTCTGGGAGTGACTCTGAGCCCCAGGCAGGATCCCATTACATTAATTTCTCTAATAGATCCCTGCTTTACCTGTAGGTAGGTAACTCGCTGCTTCCTGCTTGCAGTCCCACAGTTGATGTGGGGATTGGATATGCTGGCGTACACCTTTCACAGGGTTGTCTCCTGTTTGGGAGCAGGGTAGGGGAGAGATCAGCTGCGAGATTAGTGAGGCTGGTGCTGGAGACAACAGTCCAGTTCCATGCTGCCATACCTTAAACCATATGGATACTGAAAGGTTATCCCAGGGCCTCTCTTCTCTTGGCTACTCAAATCTTTCTCATTTCTAGTTTGTGCTTTATTATAGCAAGCCTTTAGGGATGCTCCCCATAAAGAAGAGGCAATGATGATTAGAGTTTGAGAAGTAAATTGAGTTCAAGCTCTTCTAACCCTGATTTTCACCTGCCAGACTTTCAGGTAGAGCGCTGTTCCAGCTGGCTATGTCTCAGTTCTGTATTCCTGTGGTCTGCAGACCTGCTACAACCCAATTCTTCCTTCAGCTGGAGAGGGGTTTGCACCACAGGGATCTTCTTGCTGTCTTCTTCCCTCCCTTTGCTGCTCATTTGGTGGGAACTTGCCTTGCCCACTGAATTGAATCCCACACAGCCAGACTGTTACATGAGCTCCCAGCCTCATGCACAGCGACTGCACATGGCCAGTGTACTGTTCATGTGAGCAAACTTTGTGTTCCTGAAGCTCCTTTCAGACCCCCATGAAACTTTAACCAGCCTGATGTTCTGTTTAGGGTCTGACCATATCCCCAGTGGGATCCGAGCAGCTCCTGCTGATTTTGCAGGGGAGCATGAAGGCGGCTGTTGAGTGGGACCCCTGGGAAGCAGCACTTCACTTTGTCCTCAGAAGCCTGCATGGAGGGGGAGCTGCCTGGCTTTTCTCCTCTGCCTTGAAAAACATCTCTCATGTTCCAGTGACCTGCTTATTATATAGGTCAGCAGCAACTGGAAAAGAAAAACAATTTCAAAAGTAGGAGAAATCTAGCAGGGATCCTCATGGAGCAATTCTTTCCAGAAAAGCAAAGTAAGTTTTCCTGGGAGAAGTGACAGGCAGCATGGCCTCTTCTTCCAACCACCCCTTGCAGAGCAGTTGGAGAGGGGAAGCTCTGCAGCTGTAGGGTTGAAAGCAAGCACAGTGTGCCCTATGATGGGGGAGCAGTGCATTAAGGTAGGCAGTAGGAACTTGACTTGAGTGGTCCAGGGTTCTTTGTTATTTAACAACATTTTTTTGGGCTTGGTTTTGGTAAAGAGGAGGTGGTTTCTGCTGGTCTTTAACTTGGTCATGCATCTGCACAGCAGACTGATGCCATGTTGCTGGAGGAGCAGTCCCTGCTGGGGTGAAAAGGAAACACAGAACAAGCAAATGCCTTTGGATGCCAAAAGTAAAACTGGGACCTGAACCAAAATTCATCTCAGTGTTGTGCCAGTGCCATTACCCTGGGGCTGCTCCACTATGCTTGTAGCAGAGCTGACACCTTGTGATACTGACGGAGTAAAGACAAAACCCTTAGCATAAACTCCTGACTGTAACCTAAGCAAGGGACAAGTTGATCTGTGCACAATAGGTCTGGTGAAGTCCAGCTTCAACGGTACTTGCCTCTGATGCAGTAAATCTTAATATCCCTCACTATCCTCATTTCTCTCCCAAATCACCTAATAAATACCAGCTTGGTGAGAGACATCCTGTGCCCTGGCTAATTCTCACTTAGGAAAGTATGTGTGTGTGCTTGCTGGCCAGCCAGCAGGCAGGTAGAGAGCTGCAGCTCTTTCTTGGCAGGAGCAGGAATGTAGCTCCCCTCTCTGCCTGCTCACTAAGGAATTTCTCTTTCCCTTCAAAATGTGTAGAAATACCATGGTTTTGAGACAGCCAGGCTTGACAGGAGAAGCTAAAATCACTAAAGTCTTCACTCATAATCAAGGTAAGGCAATACAATCTCGTAATTGTAAAATGAGATTTCAGTATGCTGCGGTTTTGGCAATGAAAAGGTGTATGGGGATATGGGTTGTGCAGTGAGCAGATGGCTCTACCTGCCTTTGCCTTGCTGTTTGCTGCGTCCCCTCCCCATTCTCCCAGTCTAAAGCTGAGTGTTTGAAGCCTCAATTTGCAGGAGGCTCCTGGCACTAACTCTTGGTGCTTGAAGGTGCACTGACCTTTTCCCAGATCTCGCAGAGCTGCTCACCCTGTTTCAGGTGCAGCCTCCTGCAGCCTTTGCTCCTTGCTTTATATCAGCATCTGCTTTGCTGTCTTGGTAAAGCATATGTGTCTGTGACTGGACTGTTGTTCTTCTTCAGTGTCTTCATCTTGGTGGTTTCTATTTAATATTTGAAGACCTCTCTGCAGATCCCAGTTCTCCCACTGTCTAACCCAAGGGTAGGCAGTCCTTGACTCATCACACCACAGTAGTCTGAAGAAGTCAATGCAGGAATCAATACAGCAATGAAATTTTGAACAGAATGTCATCTTTTCACCTGCAGTAAAAGGACATCTCCCTTGCTTTGTGCACTCACATGGAGCAGAGCACTCAGGAAGCAGCCATGTGTCTTAGCTGGAGGTACTGCCATGTGATCTGCCAGTGTACTGCACAGAGCTTGGAAGTCTTAGTCAAGATGTAGGATTAGGATACATTCCTAGCACAAGATTTTCTGAGTTAGCAGGGGATGGGTGCCCTGAGGCTGGGATTGTCACACTGGCTTGGTGGGTCCTTGCACAATGCTGCTGTGTACTGGAGACAGCAGAGTGCTGGAGCTGTCATGTACTTGTGGTGAGAGTGTTGAGGATGGCTTGTTATCTGTGCTTGGAGGAAGGGTTTGATTAAAAACTGCCTCATGAATGTGTAGTTATTGAATGAGTTGTTCCTTTAGTATGCATGAGCCATCTCCACATACGTGACAAGTGCATCTGTCCTGGGCAGGCAGCTGCTCTAAAAGAAAGCAGATGAGCTTTCCTCATCACAAGCTTTTCCTCATCAAGCTTTTTCTAAATTGCTCCCTGCATGGAGCAATTCTAGAACAATATGAAACATAGCAGCAGGGGTGAGTCAAGCAGATCTTGTCAAGGCTGCCCTATTTTTCCTCTTTTTGGTTTTCTTATAAATTGAATCCACTGTGCCAGAGGGAACAGTGCTGTTCTCAGCATGATTGGAGGCAACAAATAGCCACCCAGGAATAATACGTATTGTGTGGTAGCAGGGGAGAATCTCCTGTTCCCAACATCTCCAGCCTATCTGGGGCTTGTTGCCATAAAATTGTGGAACTTAACTAAAGGATGATTGGGCTGTGAGAAAATGCTTTTAGCCACTGTCAACTGAGTTTACTTGTGTGTGTCTCATTGTCTTCAGAAGCTGGTGAGGCCATAAATATAGCAAGATGGAGTGTCCAAGTCTGGTTCTTAAATGGGAAGCAAGGCAACGTGGTGTTGTAGTGAACAGTGACGCTTTACTGAGGGAATCTTGGGTGTTACTGTCCAGACATAAGCCAGTCCTGAGGTGCTGGCGGCCAGGTCAGGATCTGTGCAGGCAGTCTAGGGTTCTTGCACCTCTTTGGGAAGTGTCTGGTGTTGGTCTGGATAAGAGATGAGGTTACGTGGCCCTTGGACTTGACCCATTGACATGGAAGCCTCGACAGCACTCTGCCTGGCCTGGGGCTATGCACAGCTTTCTGTTGCGAGAGCACATCTGCCATTTGCTCAACTTTGCTTTGCTAATATCAAGATAAGTCTTGATATTGTTCAATGTAGGTTTTTGCCCAAACCATAACCAACAATTTAACGGTTACTGTAGCCTCAGATGTTGTCAAACTTGTGGGCAGTGAGTGAGCTGTACTGGAACATGGAGGATCTTTGAAGCAAACACCAGCCTGAGTCTTGAATAATGATTTTGGCTGCTAGCAAGTAGTTGTCCCACCAGTTAGTTGTCTTGCAAGCTTCAGTTGTCCTATGAATGAAACAACTTTTAATTTGAATTAATCTCAAAGTAAAGGGTGCTTGAAGAAATAAACCAACTTGGCTGTTTGTGTTGCAGTGAGCTCTCTGCAACCTGGCATTGCTCTTTCCTGCATTTCCCCAACCTGCCAGTGCTCAGGTCTTGGCTTCCACCTCTGGGGTAGTGCAGTAGCCCCAGCACAGACTTGGCCTGCCCGGGGCAGGAGTGAGTGAGGAGCACAGCTGGGCCCTGCTGGGCAAGAGAGAAAGGGCTTGGAGATGACTGTGCACCTCTGGATGCAGGTTGAGGGAGGTTAAGGATGCAGGATGAGATCACTGGAACCTCAATGTGATGGTCTTAGCATGTCTCTGCTCTTTCTGCAGCCTGCAAAGTAGGCCCTTGCAGCCTCTGTCTGTCCCTGCACAGCCTTGCCCAGACACTGCTGGGTAAAGCAGGCAGGACACCCTCCCTGGGAGGTGACAATTACAACCAGACAAAGCCTTAAGGATCACAGCCTCCAAGTAAGCCTCTAACATCTCTGGTTGCTCAGCCCAGTGGAGTGGGACTGTGCAGGGAACTGGTTTCACAGCTCTCTTGTGCTGGGGGAGATCATGCTGGGGGAACAAGAAAATAGCCCAGTGTCCCAGCATGAATCAGCCATCCATTTATGTACAGCCACAGCTTCTCCAGCAGTACCAGGCAGTCCTGCACGATGATAAGCTGCAAGGATAAAGGACTGACTTTCCTCTTGTGACAGGGGAGTTTATGCCAGGCAGTTGTGGCTGGCTACTGTTGGTGAAAGGAGAAAGAGACTTGGATTGAAGAGCTTCCCTGTGCTCTGGGTATTCAGGCCTGTAGATCCAGTCACAAGTGCTTTGGTTTAGAGGTTCAGGCTACATCTCTAAGAATTGAGGAGACAAGCTTATAAACAAATATTTTCTGATTTGGTGCCTTTTCAGATTTGGTTTTGCAATTCTCTTGTGTTTTAAAGGATTTTTGCTAGGCTGTGATATGATTTGCTATTGGCTTCCTTTTCCATTTGTTTCAGGCTGAACTCCATGAGGGCACATAGCTGTGCTGTGGTTGTGCTGACTGCCTGCCAGCGGCTTTAAGCATGGTGGCCATGCTTTGGTTCAGTGAAAAGCTCAAAGGACAGTAAAGATTTCAAAGGTTCCTAAGGGACCTCTGAAACCACAAAGCCAGTGGATAGAGACCTTGCAATCCACTGACCAAGAAACAGGCTGTAACTGACTTGAACCACAGCAGCCATGAGGAAAAGAAAACCAAACCAGAAACTAATTATCCAAATACTAAATCCATGAGGGACACGGTTTCCTGAGGTCTGCTGTTGATGGAGCTCTTTGCATGGCAGAGGAAACAAAGTTGGTCACAAAGTAAAAATAAATGAGTGGAAAAAAATTTCCGGGTTGCCTGCAGCTATTTGCCAGTAGTGTAAGGCAGGAAAAAGTTAAACATTAATTTCTGTCTATCTCTTCTGTACTTTTTTTCACTTGCCCGGTTCTAATTCAGCATAGCAATCTGGAGGGTAGATGGCAGTGCTGGGGGAAGAGGTGCTTTTGGGTGAGGCTATAGTGTGAATGTCCACCTTTGGGGGATATCCTGCCAGGCCAGGGCTGCTGTTGCCAGTTAGGCTAAATGTCACTGAGCTGTTGGAGCAAGTGTTTGGCCTTAGCAGCCAGGTTGCTGCCTCTGTGGAGTTACCCTGCTGCAGCCAGTCCTATTCTGTACTGTGTGTCTGGGCAGATGAGAAGGTGATGACTTAGACTATGCTATAAACCCTGCCCTGGGTTTCTCCAAGCCTGGCACTTGTGAGTCACTATTTGTTTATTTACAAAGTGCATGCAAATGATACCAATACAGAGACAGGCTGTTACAGACGTTTTTTGGACATCAGGCTGTGTTGGCAGAGCAGAGCCAGAGCAGTTGCACAATCTGTGTACGTAGTCACCCATTCCTTAAAAAACCACTCATATATCTCAGGTTATCTACCTGACCACTTGCTCGAGCCCAACGACCTGACTCTCTGCTTGCTTTTACTATGTAGAGGGTTTGATTTTCCTGCTACAATGGTGTTTTACCACTGCTCAGCTCAGGAGCAGCATTTTGTAGCACACTGAATAAGGTATAAGACCTTACGGTGGGGTTGGCACCAGGAACATTTACCTTATAATTATGACATCTCGAGGTGAGATGAGGGTATGTTTTTATAGTAGCAAGGAATTGTTTCTGTAACTATGCAAGAAACATATATTCAGCAGTAAGAGTAAAATCATGCTTTTGCTCTTTGGTTGAAGTTGTAAGATCAAGGCAGTCCACTCCAGACATGAGGCAGAAAATCTGTTCTAGCATAGTCCTCAGCTAAGATAACAGGCCACAGGTAGGTGCTAATTGTTTGGCCTTGCTTAAGAGAGCTGGGAAGTTCTGTTTATAATTAGTGTAAATAAGCCATGACAGAAAATTGTCATCCTGTCACCCTGTTTTCTTTGGATTATTTTTATCCATGACACAAACGATTACAACATCAGTGTGATTAATCCCATGCATGAGATTTATCTAAGATGTCTCTTCATGTGAGGTTAGACTATTTGCTGGCACAGTGTTGTAATACTTTACAAACAAGAGGCAGAGCAGCCCTGTGTCTGCCCTCCTTGGGGATGGTGGCCTGTCTTTTCAGGCTCACAAGAGACAGAAGGAGGAACTGAATGCTTTGAGAAGACACTTTGAGAAATGAGCCTGTGAAATCTCACACTGCCAAGCGAGGCTTTGTTTTGCACAAGCAACAGTGAGCCTCAAATACTTCAGTCTTGGCCGACTGTATGTGACAAATGAGCAAATGTCCATCCAGCTAGCAGCAGACTCTAAACAAAGATGCTGGTGTGCACTGTGCTCCTGGAAATCCCCTGAGCCAGATGATATAGCCCAGCCATTAATTAATTAATTAATTAATTAAAAAAAAAGTGTTAAGCATTAAAAGAATGAAAGTTCTGGTGAACCTATTCTGCCTTGATGAACTTGCTTAGTTTAGATTAGGAACTTGGCAATGAGTTAAACAGTTCTGTGTCATTTGGAAACTAACTTCCTTAAAAGAAAATAGTGTATTTCTGTTCAATGTCAGCTGCACTTTCCTGCCCTCTAAACTCTAGGATAGCATATCACACTGTCATAAAACTTTCTGGTCTTTAAACTCACAGTTTGAAAGCCATACAGTTTTGCTTTGGCTGAGTATCCTGTAATGTCAACAACTTGCATTTCTGACATCTTTTGTCATGGTGTAAGTATTTATGGCAACCATGTTGTGCTAGAGAGATTGTTCCCTGAAGGTCAGGACAGTTGCAGATGAAATAGCTGATCCTTTCCTCTGCTGGTCCTTTATTGTACCTCTGCGATTTCTAATAAATGCTTGCTGATTAGAATAATTACCTTTGGAGTAATTTGACAGAACTAAATGCTGTCAATGCTAGTTCTTCAATAAGCTGATTTAGCAAGTGAAGTCCTTCCCCTTTGCTTTACAGTTCAGTTACAAATGGAGACAGGAGCTTAGATAAATCTCTGCCTTTTGCCTAGGCCTTTGGCAGGAGGCAGTAATCTTTATTGGGGTGCCCGCACCCCAAGACCCAGTCTCGTTCTCAAGTTCTTTAATAATGGGCCAATTAGGTCTAATATGACAGAAATTATCATTTATTAGACACAAAAATAAACAGACATATGACTTGGGATAAAACTACATACTACACAGGAATAGAAGAATAAAAATAATAAAAAGAAATCCTACTAGTAGATAATACAGTGTGAATTGAGGTACCTATTGTTACAGCTAGCGAAGAAGTAATACAATTTAGGAAACCAATATATCTTACCAACTCTAATTTGGCGATGGAACATACATCAGGATCTTTGCACTCAGTCCTTGAGGCAGTAACCACAGACCTGCGTCCAGACCTGGGGAGAAGCTCCTCCACATTTCTCAGCACATGCAGAAAGCTTCTGCCTCTGTGATATTTCATGTGTTTTTATAGTGTAAAAGTGTGTTTTTTGGTCACTTACTTATTCTTTTCATCCCTTTCCACACCTGTTTTCCTGTACCAAGTTGTTGATTCCTTGGTCAGGATTCAGGCTCTCAGGCGCCAAGAGATAATCTCGTGCCGGGTCATTGACTTGGTCGTTGGCTTGGCCTGGGCTATCAATGCATCAGCTTTGTGGGTGAGAGATGGAGGTGGAACACCCTGTCACAAGTTGTGAGCCTTTTTAGTGCACCTAGGTTTGCGACGAGGACTGTTCTGCTTAATTAGGTAAACAAAATTGGATGTTCTTAGCATGAAGTTCTCCTACCCTATGAGATCGGACACCATCTGCCTGCAGGTTAACACAAAATACTGAAGGATACATAATAAAAATAACAGAATTTAGATACAACTGGCCTGGCACCTCATCTCTAATTATAACAGTGTTCAGTCACTGCCTGCACTTGGCAGAGGTTCTGGCTTCTGTGATTAAATCAGCCAGCTTGAACCAGTGCTTGGCCATTCCCCAGTTTTAGTGCGGCACTTTCCTGGGCAGGCAGTGGCTTTCTCTTGCTGGTTCTCTGGGGAAGTCCCTCACACAGAACAAGTTTCAGTGAATGACTTCCTCATTCTGCTCCTCAGCTTCTACTTGGCACAGGCTGAAAGTTGCCAGGAGCTTGACAACTGAGCAGTAGCCATACAGCCCTTGAACAGAAGTCAGCATGAATGCAGCTGTGGCAGAGGCCTTGGGGTCTGCTCACATCAGTTGAGGGTCTGGTCCTGTGCAGTGGTGGTCACTCAAGGGACCAAGCAACCCCCGAGGAGCAGCTGAGTGTAATATTCCCCTTGTTCACCTCCTGGCTGCTTAGAGCATCCTGAAGACCAGCCAAGTATTTTCCATTCAGCTGTGGTAACAGGCTGTAATAGATAAATATCTACATATTCAGCAGCTGATCAGGAGGGTTTGTGCACGCCTCTGTTTAGGCTGGTCTGGACTTTGTCATGTTTTGCCACCCTTCCCAGACGCTTCCTTCTGCACTTAATAAAGTGGGGTATGGCGTCACTTTTGGTTTTGTCTTTGGGGGAGTAAACAAAACAGAGGGCCAAAAGCCAGCTACTTAAAATATATTCCTCTGCTGTGACTGGGGAAAATCTCTCCTTCAGATACAGGCATCCACTGTTTGCATTGTTCATCCTCCTGGCAGGGGTTACGGGCTTGGTCTGCCTCACTTGGTTCAAGCCTAACCTTTCTGATCTTTCTATTTTTGAAATGCCTGAAATGTTGTCCCTTCCTCCCATGGATCCTGGGTTCCAGCTGCTTCTGACATTTCCAGAATATGGTAAAAAAAGAACTCCTCAATGGGTCAAGGTACTGTGCTAGACAAGAACGTGCTCGGTCTTGCCAGGGCTTGGTTTGTCTATCAGACACATTGTAGGCCTGGCATTGAGCTGAAAGGTAGGGGCAGAGGAATGTGTCTGCTCTCCAACAGGGAGTAAACCTGACCAAGAAATGTAGGGGTGGGGGACTTGCAGTGGAAAATAAATTCTTCTGAGAAGGCCTGAAATGTTACAGGAGACTCCTACACCAACAGGCTTCTCCTATACCTCACGATAACTCAAAGCAGCACATCTAAAACTCACTGCAGCTGTAGCACCTCCCTGTTTTTTTGACTTGTCCATCTTCCTGTGACAACCAGCATCTTTCTTCCCCTTTCTATTTTCAGAGGAAAAAATGCAAAAAGTCGCTTCCTGAAGGTCGAGGTGGGAGAAGTGGCTGTGATCACAGGGTCCTGGCTCTTCACCCCAGAGTGTTTGCCCTGCTGCCAACAACTGCATGTTGTCATTCCTTGTTTTCTGTGAATGGTTGGTGAACTTCTCCCTTGGAGAAAACTTAAATTGCTGAGGATTTTCTGGAGATAAAGCTGAAGCCAAAAGCTGAATATAGACACTTTTTAAAGGTCAGAACATGTTAGGAACTGGCTTGTTGAATCTATGTTTTGAATGGAGGATTCACATCCATTTGCAAAAGACTGAAGCTAGACAGTGAAATATTCTCTGCTTCTCCCATTTCACAGCACTTAATACAGCATTAAAGCTCTGTTGCAGCAGTCTGAAGGACTCACACTTGGATATAAACCATTCTATAGAGGAAATATAGTCATGTTTATACTTCTTCCTTTTGCTGCTGGTGATTCTCCCTCTGTTGACAAGCTCTTCATTCACTGGCAAGACCATGACAAGCCTGCTTTTAGCACTGTTTCCAAATTTAGCCAGTGCTTAGAACAGATTGTTAGAGAACAGCAACCTGGCAGTGCTAACAAGATGAGTTCAGGTGTTGTTCTGGGCTCTCAGCTGTCTGCTGGGTCTCTGTCACCTCAGAAATCGCCTCCCCTCTTACAGAGATCACAGAATGCTGCAGCCAAACTGCCTCACACTGGGCTGCAAGAGAGAGACAAGCAGCAGCTCAGAACTGGGTACCAAGACAGGTTGTTTGCATGGATCCTGCTGGCATGAAGAGTGTTAACACAGACTTGCTGCAATGTGTTTCAACAAGGAAAACACTTTCCCCTTGCTTAGCAGAATTATTCATAGCCAATTGAAAGGCTAGTTTATTAGCAGGGAGCTTGTAAGGTGTTTCTTCAGTGAATCACAAAACCTGCAAAGATTGTCAGGGTATATTTGCAGGTGTCAGAGGGGCCCAGCTGGCAAGCTTCCCAAACGAAGCACTGGAATGCCCAAAGCTGCAGCTGTCCCTGCTGCTCCCTGGGGAACCACTGCTGGGTGCAGCTAAATATGGCCCAGGTCTCTCTTTGCCCACAGTGGTTCAGGACAGCTCAGGACTTTCTCAGGTGAAAACCCAGGGCTGGTTATCACTTAACAGAACCATATTGTAACATTTGAGCCAGCCCAAGGCTGAGGTTTCAAATGTCCCTAACAGTCCTCTTCAATACCCAGGTTTGGCTTTTGGCCAAGACTAAAGTCTTAGCTCTCATATATTTTTGTTTTCCAGGCTTGAACTGGTCGCAACTAACTCTCCTCCTCTGCGCTTTCTAGTTTCTGTGATTCTGTTATAGCCCTAACCTTAGGATGGACCATCCCCAGGTGCTGGAAGGGTACAAGCCAAGAATGGGCCATAAAAGACCACCAGCTGCATTGTGCCTGGATGAGGAGCTGAAGGAAAGCTGCCCCTCAGGAAGCTGCCAAGATCTCTGGCCTGTCCAGGGAACCACTGCTGGCATGGGCAGGGAGGTGTTCACACTCCTCCACAGGACATGCAGGTGTCTGCTCACAGAAAGTCTGTACTTGCCAAGGTAATGCAGCCAATCTTTAACACATGCCCCTGCATGTGCAGACCCTGTACATCTTGACAAGCAGCCGCTCCCCCATTTCCCAGCCGTGCTGGAGAATGTCTGGGATGCCTCATCTCTGTCACCACCACCCAGAAAGCTGGGCCCTGGCTGGCCTCCACCTTTGGCATCAGGGTGTGACTTTTCCACCTTCCCCATGTGCAGTCAACTGCAGTCCCTTGGGCTGGTCCCCTGGGCTGGCCTCTCTCCCTGATATCCACAAGGACATTTCTGCAGGTGTCAGAGGATTCCAGCTGGAAAGCTTTTCAAACAGGGCCCTGGGATGCCCAAGGCTGCAGCTGTCCTTCCTCTTCCCTGAGG
The DNA here is from genome assembly GCA_013397935.1 of Dasyornis broadbenti. Taxonomy (NCBI): domain Eukaryota; kingdom Metazoa; phylum Chordata; class Aves; order Passeriformes; family Dasyornithidae; genus Dasyornis; species Dasyornis broadbenti. The sequence continues at coordinate 52,043 of VZRN01002471.1, read as the reverse complement.
ACTCACCCCTGGCTGCAGCCAGACACGGCCCAGGCCACAGCTCACAGCCATTCAGGACAGCTCTGTGGACACTGCTGGGCTCTGGTGTCCCACCACTGGTGGCTCTGGGAGGGAGAAGCAACAAGTTCCCTTCAGCAGTTTCTCCTCGGGCTGCCTCATGTGCCAGGGCACCACTACCAGCTGCCACTGAGATGTTACCTGCAATGTCCCCACACTGCAGCATTGGCACCACAGTGACATGCCAGAACATTTATTGGAACCCACAGCCAGCCATGGCTATTTGGCTTTTACCCACTGACTGGGAGAACGAGGTATGGCTGTGCAGGATGATGACCAATGAGGGAAGCTTCAATACACCTGTGAGAATAGAAAAGCAAGCTGATTCCCGCAGAAACACTGCCCTTTTCTGCTCCAGATGCACTGGGGCAGTGGGTTGATATGGTTTCTCCTGGCCTTCCAGGACAAGGGGAAATTGTGCCCTGTGACACCACCATATGAGCAATGGAGGAGGAGCAGGATGTCCGGGCTGGTCGTGACAGACGCAAGACCAAACAAGCTCCTCCTGTTTCCAATGAGAGCATTGGCAAAGACAATCAATTCTTGCCCCTCTGCTTCCCACAGAAGCTTTGGAAAATGCTGGAAAGTGACCAGTTTCAGTCCATTTGGTGGAGTGAGGGTGGAAAATGTGTGGCCATTAACAAAGATCTCTTCAAAGTGGAGGTGCTGGGCAGGGGAGTTCATCAGCGAGTTTTTGACACACGGCATATCAAGAGTGTTATTCGCCAGCTGAACCTCTATGGATTCACCAAGATGCAGCAAGATTTCCAAAGATCTGCCTCCCTGCCTGAATTCCTTTCAGAGGAAGCAGCAGCTTCTGCTCACAGCCAGGTACAGCAGCTCTTCAGCACAGCAACAAACACTTGTGAAAGTCTGGGGTGGGAGAGGGACCTTCACAGCAAATAAGGCCTCACCATAGAGGAAATGGAGGTGGGCTTGGGAGCAAGTGTTCTGGTTTTCATTTTTCATTTCCTTTTCAGGCCGTGCTCAGACAGATTTGAGAGAGTCCTTCTGACTAGTAGAAATGCAGATAAGATACATTTTAGTGAGAGCTGAACCCATTAAAGGGACAGACAGATTCAGAGTAATCTGATTTCTCTGAATGTTTTTGCTCTGTGTCTTTTTCCAAAACCTTTCTACTGCACCTGTCCAAGGAGATGCAATCAGAGGACCTTAGGATTACCTGCCTGCTCATATCTGCACTGAAGCTGCAGAGAAATTGTGATATTTAGGTTTTGAAAGTAGTTGTTCTGCTTTGCCCCCAGAGGGCAAAACCTCAGGGGTGGTGATGGCTAAATATAATGGTCACAATAATGCTTTAGCCTGACCTTCAGGTTCCATAGAGCCCTCAGAGTCCTTTTCCTTAACCATGCTCCTCTTTTGAAATTCAGAGTCCTAGTTCTTGTAGCTTGGGTTTTTCCAGTCTTGGACTAATAGCAACTAACTCTTCTTTTTTAAGGTCCTGTACTACTATAACCCCAGCTTCAATAGAGCACATCCCTGGCTGCTGGGAATGTGCAAAAGGAGAGCTGCACTCAAACAGAGAGTCCTGGGTACAGTGGGGTGGGACGACAGGCCCCTCCAGAAGCCCAGATGGTCAGTCTGGAGGGACATGCAGGTGTCTACTGAAGCCCATCCATCTCCACCTGCAGCTGCTCCCATGCTTCCAGAGACTGCTGGAACGCAGTATGGATATGAAGTCTAGGAGACACAGTCTAATAGAACTGAAAATAAACAATTTGAACAGTAAATTTTTCTGGTTGTCCTGTCCCATTTGAACAGTGTAAAACTCTCTTCTTATACAGTTCTGTAGCTTTAATGTTCCCACTTATCCTTTAGTGGCCTCAGCAAGACAAATATACTGGCACAAAAGTGGCAATGTCATGGCAGCACCAAGGGGTGCAACTAAGGCTGAGCTCCTGTTGGCACTGGACAGAAAGGAAGCCAAAAGCCTCTTTCCCTCTGTCAGGATAAGATGTTGGAAGGGCAAATGATCTGTGCAAGGAAGTGACTGGTTTGGGTGGTGGGCAGTGGGCCCACTACTATCTGGTTCTGCTTGCTTCAAACTGACTTGGAAATACAAAGAAGCATCATCCCCTTACACAGCTCAATTCACTGAGGGACGGTCTGGCTTTAGTAACTACAGTCTGTTCAGAGAGGGGAAGGTGCTGCAGAGGACATGGTCAGGTGGGTGCCATAGAGTTAATGCTAGTTGGAACCATGGCTGTTGTGATGTTCTGCAAACAGGTGCATCCTTCCCTTCAGAATGTAAAGGCAATAAAAGTAACAGGTATTTGGGGTTGTTCTGTGGTGTGCCCTGGTCATGCTGACCTGTCATTCCTCCCTGCAATGTGCAGGAATGGTGTGTGGGAAGGAGAGAAGCCAGCTCTGGGTCTTCAGGAGGTGTAAGGCTTCTGAGAGCATAGAGCTTTAGAAGAAGGACTGGGCAGTTTTGTGATTGCCTGTGCTGACCAAACTCTGCTGTCAGTAGGAGTTTCTCTGGAAGGGTTGATGTCCCCCTGCCCACTCTGCTCTCAGCAAGGCTGAGCATTCATCCTTTTAGTTTTTCCCGTGTAACATTTTGCGCGGACACTTGATACTCTTCAGCAGGGGCTAACTGATACCCTCCTCTAATCTGCAGAATTGGGAGCCAGACTTGGGGTTTTCTGGGACAAAGAACTCTTCCTTACGATTAGAGCCTTAAAAGTCAAGACCAAATGTAATCCAGCCCAGTGATCAACGTTGTTTGGAAAGCAGCCCTATGGGGAAAGATGAATACTGGAATGTGGGGCTACCGCAGGTCTGCCCAGATGCCTCCTATGTGAGGCAGTGACTGGTCAGCCAGATGCATGGTGATTAGAGGGGAAAGTGCATGATTGACAAGAGCCCAGCCAATCCGTGGCTAGCCCACGAAATGGAGGGGATAAAAAGGCTTGTTCTCCGGCTAATAAACAGATCTCTGTATGCCATCTCAAGGGGGTCTCGTGAATTTGCTCCCCAATGCTATGCTGGAACATGCTTCCATGGCACTGAGAATACAGACCTGCTTTGTAGGTGGGTGGTGCTGGACCATGCAGTGTTACCTGCCCTGACTAGCCCTTCCCCAGCATCAGGGTCTGTGTGGCAATGCCCCTGCTGGCTGTGGGCTCTGCACATGTGCCCCACAAGTAAGGAATTCTGTGTCCCAAACATCTTAGCTGCACTTCTGTGAACTCAACTAGCATTTTCCTGGCACTAGTTTCTCTGCACTTTGGGCTCTGCATCAATGCAACTGTGAGTTCAGCAAAGCCTGAACTCTGCTCACCCCTGCAGGCACCAGCAGAGAAAGTTCAGGGACGGAAAGCAGCCACCTTAGTCAGCAAGATCAGCACAGCCGGGCCACCTGTGCTGGAGACATTTTAAAAGCAAGTTTAATTTACATTCCTGTAACAGATTTTAAGATCTTACAATGGTTTAAGACACTAGAACTGATGTAGGTGGTCAGAGACAACTTCGTAGATGCTGAGAAAGCTGCTGATGGTATTCTGGCTGGATTTAGCTTACCAGGTTTTCTCACTCCTGAATCCTTCTCCTCCTTTAGGCTAGTTCTGGAAACTGTAAGCATGTGTGAGCTCCCTTCACTTCCTATCTCTTGGTTGGCTGAAGTACTGCATAGCTTCGCAGAGGGAGTAGCTGTGTATTCCTCTGGTACTCCAGTATGTGTCCCCTTGTCACCCTTCCCCAGAACATTTCAGCTATACGGATGAGCAGTGAAAGCAGTACAAATCCACTGCAAAGACTAGGCAGCAAATAAAATAGGGTATTGCATTTAACAGGGCCCTTTCTGGCTCTCTGCCTAGCAGATACTTCAGCTCTGAAGCAGAAATAGTTTCTCTTGGTGTCCTGAGCAGCTCCAGAGCCTAGGCTTTGCAGCCCATTTGCTTTACAACTGCAAAGACCCTCTGCATGCCGAGGGCTGAGCTGGGTAAAGGATCCCCCCAACCCTGTCAGCTGTTTCCTGCTGTTGCCATAATCAGCTCGTGTCACTTTCCTCCCTCTTTTCAAGGGTCTGATAACAGGCACCTGGAGCAGCCAGGTGACCTTTGGCTGAGCTTCCTCTTTAAACTCCCGTGGCTTTTGCTTCAGTGCCTAGATGTTATGCAGCAGTATAGGTCTGTTCTGATAGCAGGAGAGGCTGCTCCCCTTCCCTTGCTCTTCTTGTGCAGAATCAAAGCTCTCTGAATTTGATTGAACAAATTTGTATTTGGGTCAGCACTTACTTGAGAAACAGCTGGGGTTTTTTCCCTCCTGTCTTTTTCTTAACTCTGTAACGAAAGGTAATAAGCACAAAGGCAGGTGGGAGGAAAAAAAAAGTGGACTATAAATAAACAGGTTTTGCACACAGGGGAGGATAAAGTCATTAGTAAGAAAAAAAACAACTGATTGGCAGCAAGCTACATCTTCAGCTGATGTAAAGCAGCCTCTCCCCATGGAAGAAATGGAACCATGTCACTGTCATCAGATGAGCTGTGTGGTGGATTTGGCTCTTCTGCAGTGTCTAACCTGTCTGCAGTTGCCTTCTTCCACAGCAGCAGTAGGGGAGATTGGATGACAACTCTCTGGGCCATGAATATTCATCTATATTTCCTGGCTCCTTGTAGCTATGTACTTAGATTGCCTAAGTCCCTGCTGTGCTCTCTGGATGCAAAGTGCCAATCACAGGGTGGCTGTCACATCCCAGATGGTCACTTTGACCAAAAAGCATTGCAGGGTTGGTTACCCAAGGCCACTGCTTCCATCTCTAGGAGGTATTGGGATAGGACACAAAACAGCTATGAAAGACCCATGCCGGGATCGTGGTGATCATGGAGGCAGGTTCTGAGAGTGCTGCTAGCAACCTGGAGACCTGGGTGTAGGTGCTGGTTCCATCTTAGCTTGTGCACATTGCTTACACCAACTCCATGTCTCTTGGAGCTTCCTTTGTAGATGGCAAAATACTTCTTCCCACCACTGGTCTTGTTGAGAACCTCAGCTTTTTCAGAAAAGGTCTCATGGTGGCTTTCTGAAGCTTTGCATGCTGTCCCTTGGAATGTTCTTAGAACTGCAAATATATATGTAGAGACTGGTATGCTCAGCAGTTCAAGTATTAACAGAACATATGAGAACTGGTGTTTGCAGTATAAAATTGGTAAACATTAAGTTTAGTTGCTAAACTAGATCCACTCACTCTAGAGGGAAATTCAGGGCATTATGAATTGGGCTTGAAGTCAAAGGTTAACTATAATTTCATGCAAGAACAACTCACCTGAATTCTGGGTGTGTCTGATGCTCTGCAATAGCTTTTGCTGCTTTGCAGCGTGCAGGGATCACAGCCTTGGCAGGGCTGGAAATGCAAGGCTCTGTTGATGTGACAGAGGGGGCAGATCCTGAGACTTCTGCTCTCTTTCTGATTCACAGAGATACAAATAAGGGAAGGACTTGCTGAGAATTACTGAATAATGTCTAGGCTGCAGGCTGGGAAGTGGCATTTGAAAGAGGCAAGCTCAGTGCTTTTATCACTCAGAATTATAGTTTCTTCACAAAGAAGCTGCCTAGATTGGCCTGATTAATCTGTTATGAAGCCATATTGTATTTTATCCCGTTTCCCTGCTCGTCTTCCCCTCCTGATCCAAGAGGCCGTTTGAGGCCCCAGCCTGCCCCCCGGTGGCCGTCTGAAGGACGGCAGGAGTCCATCCAGCTGCGGTGACGCCGCGGAGACAGTACATGGCCTGAGGTACTCCTTCGTGGCTGGGTGTCAAGGACGGGGCTGGCTCCCAAGGCCATAGTTTCTGATGGATTGGTAAAATCCCATCCTGCCCAAACCCATGGCAGATAATGCCACAAAGATGTTTAAATGGCTGAACTGGGCTATTCAAGACTGTCACTTCCACCACTGAACACAATGTATGTTTGTTGCATCCTGAGAGCCCTTCCCCCGCCCGGACATTAATTTTCTTTAATTCTTTTTCTTTTGACATTTGGTCACTCTTTGCACGTTGTGCCACAGAAGTGCAAGGGCTGCGAGTTGCTTATTGAAGCAGAGAGAGCATTCTCAGCTAATTCTGCTTGGGAATGAGCTTTTGGCTGCACTTTGGCAATCCTCTACAGGGCGCACAAAACCACATTGCTATGTGCCGACTTTCTTCACCTTCTGTGCGCCAGAGAGATGCTGTGCTGGTCAGCTGCTCTCTGCACGGAGAATGAAGCAAGCCACTCAGAAGGGGGTACTTGAGGAATGCCTTCTGTTTGGATGCTTCCTTCTGTGATAGCTCTAGCTGCTTGAGCTCTGCAAGCCTGAAGCTGTGGGAAAGTGCATCTCTCTCTCTTGATCACTCTCTCTCTGTGCACATTGTACCACGGAGTGCAAGTGCTGTGAGTTACTTGTTGAAGCAGAGAGAGCATTTCTGGGCTAACTCTGCTTGGGAACAAGCTTTCTACTGAATTTTTGTAATGCTTTATAGGGTGAACAAAAGCGCAGTACTTTGCTGCTTCTTTCTTTGCCTTCTGTGTACCGGAGAGCTGCTTGTGTCTGTAAGGTGTTCGTTCTGTGTGACAGAGAAGCAGACTAATCTTTGCGGCCCAGCAGGGAGAACAAAAGCACGTGCTGTTGCCAAAGGCGAAGAACAAAGCAGTGGAGGCACAGGCTCGCATGCTTGTATGTGTGGCTGTGTCGAAATGGGATGGCACATCTCTTGGGGAAGGAAGGAAGGCAGTCAGGAAGCCAAAGAGCCACAGTGTGTCGTGTGCACTTTGAAAGCTACCAAGAGAAGGGGATACTTGAGGAACGCTTTCTCATCCAATGCTTCCTTTCATGGCAGCTATAGCTGCTTGGGCTCTGCAAGCCTGAAGCTCTGGGAAAGTGCTTCTTTCTCTCTCTGGCTAACTCTCTGTCTGCATGCGTCATCCCGGAGTGCAAGGGCTGCGAGTTGCTTGTTGAAGCAGAGAGAGCATTTCTGGGCTAACTATGTTGCAGGCTGTCCCTATAGGGTGTTTAAATGGCTCACTATGTGGCAGGGGGCCCCTACAGGGTAATTCAATGGCTCACTATGTTGCAGAAGTTCCCTACAGGGTGAATCAATAGCTCACTATATGGCAAGGTGGGTTCCTATAGGGGGATTAAGTGGCTCACTATATAGCAGGCGGTCCTTATAGGGTAATTCAGTAGCTCACTATGTGGTGGCGGCCCTTTTAGGATGAAGCAAAGGCTCACTGTGTGGAAGGGTGGGTCCCTGTAGACTGATCAATGGCTCACTATGTGGCAGTGGGTCCCTATAGGCAGAATCAATGGCTCAGTATGTGGAAGGGGATTCCTATAGGATGATTAAATGCCTCATTATGTGGCAGGGAGTCGCTACAGTGTGATTCAACTGCTCACTATGTGTCAGGGGGTCCCTAAAGGAGGAACCAATTCCTCATTATCTTGTAGGGGGTCCCTATGCGGTGATTCAGTGGGTTACTACGGGACATGGGGTCCCTATGCAGTAAATCAATGGCTCACGATGTGGCAGGGAGGGGGTCCCTATAGGTGGAATCAATGGCTCACTATGTGGCAGGATGGGTCCCTATAGGTGATTAAATGGTTCACTGGGTGGCAAGGGGTCCCTATAGGGTGATTTAGTAGATCACTATGGGGCAGGGAGTCCATTCAACATGAATCAATGGCTCACTATATGGCAGGGTACGTCCCTAAAGGGTGAATAAATGGCTCACTATGTGGCAGGGTGGGTCCCTATAGGATGACTCAAGCCCCACTATGTGGCAGGTGGTCCCTGTAAGCAAAATCAATGGCTCACTATGTGGCAGGGGGTCTCTACAGGTTGATTCAATGGCTCACTAAGTGGCTGGGGGTTACTATAAAGTGAATCAATGGTTCAATATATAGTAGGGGGTCCCTATAGGGGGAATCAATGGCTTACTTTGTGGCAGCGGATCCCTGCAGGGTGAATCAATGGCTCACTCTGAGGAGGGGTAGGTCCCTATAGGGTGATTTAGTAGCGCACTATGTTGCAGGGTGGTCCCTAAAGAGTGAATCAACGGCTCACGATGTGGCACGGGGTCCCTCTAGGCGGAATCAGTGGCTCACTATGTGGCACAGGGTCCCTATAGGTGATTAAATGGCTCACTATGTAGCAGGGGGTCCCTAAGGGTGAATCAATGGCTCATGATGTGGCAGCAGGTCTCTATAAAATAATTAAATTGCTCACTATGTAAAAGTGGCGGTCTCTACAGGGTGATTCAATGGCTCACTAAGTGGCTGGGGGTTACTATAAAGTGAATCAATGGCTTACTGTGTTACAGGGGGTCCCTATAGGATGAATCAATAACTCACTGTGTGGCAGGGGGCTCCTACAGGGTAATTCAATGGCTCACTATGTTGCAGGGGTTCCCTACAGGGTGAATCAATAGCTCACTATGTAGAATATTGGGTCCCTATAGGGGAATTCACCAAAGCTGAATGCCATTGGTGGGCTTCAGTTCTGTCCAGCGCACATAAAACAAAGAACGAAGCTGCAGAGCACTGTGCTTGTGTGTGCAGCATACAGGCTGCAAGAGGAGCGTGGCTGTCACTAGCTTGTCTTCCGAATTCAATGAAGCCATTCTAATTGGGAAGTTCAATGGCAGCTACTTGTGCTGCTACCTATTCCTCTTCCAGCCCTCCATGGAAACAAGTGTACCTAACTTTTGACGCAGAGGTCCAGGGAATGTGCTGTAGATGCAGCTGAGAAAGGAAGTACAGAGTGTATGGGTTAGTTTGATGTGACTTTCGTGAGGTAAAGGGAAGATGCAGCCCAGCACTGGATTTTTCTTCTAGAGCCTTATCCTATGAGAGCAGCTGCTGGACATTGGCAATGTAGCTGCAAGAGTGAAAAATGTGATGGCACATCTATCTGAGAAGGAAGGTACTGAGCCGCTGTGTGTTGAGCACTCTTTCAAGGATGGTAAGGGAAGGGGGTATTTTCATAATGCCTTCTGATTTGATGAGTCTTTCTGTGTGAGCCCTAAATTCTTGGACTCTGCAATACTGAAAGGGTAGGAAAGTGCTTATCTCCATGTTGTGTCATGGAGTCCAAATGCTGCGCAATACTTGTTGAAGCAGCAAGAGTGTTGTCAGATGACACCGATTGTGAACGAGCTTTTTACTGGAATTTTGCACATTGGTACAGTGTGCACACTAGGTCAGTGCCCTGTGGAGTCATTCTTTGCTTTATGTGATCAGGACAGAACTGAAGCCCACCGATGGCATTCAGCTTTGCCACTTTTCAGCATGTATACTGCACGCATCCATAGTGTGCTGTGCACGGGTTTTCCTCAGCTCTAGGTACAATCATACTCTTTCTGTTTTGCAGAGTCGAAAGTGTCCATCTAGCTCTAGCTCAGCGAAATGTGCAAGGAGAGAAGCACTTTGCTGGATTAGTCTTTCTATGTGCAAGAGTTTCAACACAGCTCCACAATCTGGGCAACAAGAAGGGGTACTGAAGAACATATTTTTGTCCTGGCACATTTTTCTGTGCAAGTGGTCTATCAAGATCTTTGGTTCTTGCAGGCTGTCATGTGTGCTGTGGTACTCACAGCTGAGAAGGAATGTGCAGTTGCTGGACTATTTCTGTCCTGACACATTTTTTTCACAGTGGGAAGTAGATGTACACTTCAGACTCTGCGATTCTGAAAGTGCATGATGCTACACATAGCTGAGATTGAAACTGCAGCTTGCCATAACTGTGTGCGCAGGTTTTGCTGCAAGAAAAAGCAACTGTAACTTGATCGCAGTGCAAATACGAGTTTGCGAATGGAAGGGAAGCTCGGTGAAATCTTTCTGTTCTGCCGTGTTTTCTCCGAGAGGGCTTTGGATCTCCGCGTTGCCTGGTGAGGGGGTGACGGCTGGGTGCTGAGGGCCCTGCCGCGTGCGCAGCGCCATCTAGTGGAGCCGTTGAACGGTGACGGTGCGGAAGGTCCAGCAGATGGCGCCGCGCGCACACAGAAACAACCCAGGGGCGGCTCCAGGAGCGGGAAGGCCTGGTCGCAGCTCTCGAACAAAACGCAGCAGGACAGGCAGGTTTTGCTGACTTTCCACTTCCGTATAAAAATTCTAATTTACTCTACATTCAAAAGGCAACAGGACCTCCCTCCTTCCTAATTACTTGTACTAATAATTTTTTTAATCCTCCAGAGTTGAGCTACAAATTGAGAAACATCTGGCAAAATTGCAGCTCAAAAAACTGCCAGATGAGAAAGCTGCTGCTAGCTTGACATAAAACTGCACCTACTGAACTGCAGCACATAGCCTGTTATCTGCACTTTCATTCTGAGCTCTAGTTTCCCAGAGTCAGGATCCAGAGTTTCCCAGAAACCATCACTGAAATTCAGATTTCACCTCCAAAATTCAGTATGTCCAAGGATTACTCCCAGACAAGATTAAGTATGACAGAAAGCTCTTGCTGGTTAATACAACCCCTGGTCACCCTATCATCTGCATCTGAAACACTGGGGCTATGTGCTTTCCTTCCTATGGAAAAGAACTGTCATTGTCTTCCAGGAGCCCACCACTGAAATACCATTTCACCTCCAAACTGAACACATCCAAGAATAGCTCTTGCACAGGAGGTGTCATGACAGAAATGTCTTGTTAGCCTTTAGATCCTCTGGGCAGCCTGAAGTTGGTCTGCACATGAAACACTGGGGCTATGATCGTCCTTTCCTATGGGAAAAAAAAGTCTTTCTCTTCCTGTAGCCCACCACTGAAATTTAGATTCTACCTTCACAATTCAGTACATCCAAGCTTCATTTCATTTCATTTCATTTTATAAAGTATTATTTCATTGCATGATGCACAATGAAATTTCAAATTTCTTCCCACTTCCTTTAACCTTATTTCATTGCATGGTTTCATTTAATTTAATTTCATGACATTTAATTTAGTTTCATTTTATTTAATTCTCTAAAGTTTAATTTCATTTCATTTCAGCTAATGTTTTAATTTTATCTCATTCTGTAAAATTTCATTCCATTCTACTTTATTCCATTAAGCTTACTTTAATTGATTTTAATTTAATTTATTTCATTTCATTCCATTTAATTTCATTCCATGAAGTTACAACTCATTTCATTTCATTCCTTAAAGTTCAATTTCACTTCATGTAATTTCATTCCATGAAATGCTATTTCATTCCATAATATTAAATGAAATATCATTTCATTATTCAACATGGAATTTAAAAATTTTCTTTAATTTCATTTGTTTTCATTGCATGAAGTTTCATTTAATTTCATGCAGTAAAATGAAATTTCATTTCATGCAATAAAGTGAAATTTTAAATTTTAATTTAATTTCTTTTTGTGTGTGTGAACTTTCATTTAGTTTTGTTTAATTTAATTTCATTCCATTAAGTTTCATTTAATTTCATGTATTGGATTCCTTGAAGTTCCATTCCATTCCATTCTTTTCCATTCCATTCCATGAAGTGTTACTTCACTTCATTCCACGAGTTTCAATTAATTTAATAATTTAATATAATTTCATTTAATTTCTATTAATTTCTTTCCATTCCATTCCACAAAGTTTCAATTAACTTCTTTATTTCATATAATCTCATTTAATTTCATTCTGTAAATTTTAATTTCATTACTTTTCATTCCATGAAGTGTTTTTAATTTCATTTCCCCCATTCCTTAAATTGCATTTAAGTTAATTTAATAATTCTGTAAAATTTAATCACTTTGCCTCATTTAGTTTAATTTAATTTAATTTAGTTTCATGTAATTTCAATTGAAATTTCATTTCAGCAGTTTCTAGGGGCAAGTGAGAGGCAAGGCAAGAGAAGGGAGAGGCAAGGCAAGAGAGTGGAAAGGCAAGGGAAGGTCAAAGGAAGGAAAGCGATTGCAGGGCAAGGAAAGGCAAGGCAAGGCAAGGCAATGGAGAGGCAAGGTGAGGAAAGGAGAGGAAAGGCAACACAATGCAAAGGCAAGGGAAGTTTAGGCAAGGGACGGGCGAACAAAAGTGGAGCAAGGCATGGGAGGGGAAAGATTTTTCAGTGCCAGTCTTTCTTAAAGAGATGTAGTATATAAAATGTTCCTACATTTTATATACTACAAAGGGAGGACAACAGGGGCTGCAACAGAAGTGGAGCAGGGAGCTGTGTGGGTCAAGGGGAAAACAAGCAGGTGCCGTAATGGCTAAGCGTCGATCCTTAGCCTCTCTCGCGGCAGGTCTGGTGTTTCGTGGAGCCTCTGCCTCATCTGAGATGCCACCTCAGCAGCCCAGCCCCGGCTACCGCCAGCACCCGCCACCAGCACATCCTGCCCCGCTACCTCTCAGAGGAAAGGGGCTGCAGAGCTGCGGACCCACTGTGGGCCGTGTCCCCCGTCCCCACCTGCACCTGGGCTCACCTGGGTTCGGCCGGATTAGGCTGGGCTCGGTTAGGTTCGGCTGGGCTCGCCTTGGTTCGGCTCCGTTCGGCTTAGTTCGGCGGCGCTCGGCTGAGCACCACTCGGCTCCGCTCGGCCCCGCTCAGTCTGCAGCCCCGGCCCGGCCCCACCTGAGGTGAGGGCTTGGTGGGCGCGGCGGGGCCGGTGGACGCGGAGCGGCGGTTGTCCGATAGACACCGGCACTGTCCGGAGGCTTTTCAGGCCGCCCCCGGCTCTGGGAAGGCGGTGGCATCTCACGTCTGGCAGACTAGACGCCGTGCCGGCGTCCGCAGAGAGACCCGGCCTTGCCCTAGCGGGTCTGGACTCTCCGCCCCATCCCGGGGGCAGCCGGGCACTGGCCGCTGCTGGTGGCTGCGGCGGCAGCCGCCGAGGGCACCGGGGACATGCGGTGCGGGGTGGGGAGAAACAAGCTTTTGCGGGCCGGTCTCGTGGGGGCTGCGGGAATCCGCGGCAGCCGGGCTTTCCTTCGCAGGTCTCGGGCCGGTCTCGGGCCTCACAGGGTTCTGCGGGGGGAGGGGTGGGGGACTGTTTGCCAGGGCCGGGGCACAAGGCCAGTGAAGCTCCAGGGACCTCGGCAGGGACAGTTCCAGGGCAGCGCAACTGAAGACGAGGTGGCTGTCTGCTCCAGGTCTGGCCTCGGATCCTGCTCAAAAACACGGCGCTACTGGAATGGACACTCAGATCGGCCCTTTCCTGACTGGTAGGAGAGTTCTTTCTGCAGATACCCCCTGGAAGAAAAACTGCATGTAATCTTTTCATGCGACAGAACGAGGTGTGGTGAGGGGTTTTAGGCATTAACCTTCTATTCTCCTGCTTTCCTAGTCTGGCATTCAGGAACAGAGAGAGATGTCGTTGAAACCATTCACCTATCCATTGCCTGAAACAAGATTTCTTCATGCTGGCAGGCTTGTGTACAAATTTAAAATCCGGTATGGCAACTTCAACAGGTATGTGTGTTAAAGGCAAGAAGCCAGCAAGCAGTTTGTTGACTGCATGTGGCAGTGAGTTAATACAAGAGCTTAAATTCAGATCTTGAGGGCACCTTGTGTCCTGCCTGTTTTTCACCGACCAAGAAAGTGGCCATTTAAAAGTTGCTGCTGCACTTTAACATGCTGAGCAATTCAAGCTGTACCAAACAATGCTATTTCACTACCTTGCGTGAGTTTTGTGCTTTGGTGGAAAAGAATCACTTTTTATAGACAGTATTTTGAAATTACATAAGTGAGACGCTTTAGAACCATTCTAATGGTTTAATGCTATCTGGCAACTGAGCCTCACATGGCAGCTTGCTCACTGTTTGCGGTGGAGTGAGGGAGAGAACTGGAAGGATAAAAGTGTAAAAGTAAAACTTGCAGGTTAAGATAAAGAAAATTCAGTAAGTAAAGTAAAATACACATATGTAGGCAAAGAAGATAATGAGTCCATTCAGTATTTTCCATGTGCAGGCAGGTGTTTAATCTTCAGAAAAACAGGCTTTGTCATGCATGGGAAGACATCTGCCATGATGTTCCCCCTGCATTGTTCTTCCTTTTTCAGAAGTTTTATTCCTGAACAGACATCCTAAGGTCTGGAATAGTCCTTGGGTCTGTTGGGGTCAACCATCCCATTCTTGTTCCCTGCCAGTTTCATGTGCGCTCCCAGCTAGCCCACTGGTGGGACTGTGAGGAGCAGAAAAGCCCTTGATGCTGGGTAAGTAGTGCTCAGCAGTAACTAAAGCATCCATGTATTGTCAACACTTTGCAGCACAAATCCAACACACGGCCACATGCAAGCTGCTGTGGAGAAAATTGACTTCTATCCCAGTCGAAACCAGCACAGCCTTGGAGCTCTGTGCTCTATGTACTTATTTCTTGCTGTTACAAATGTGCTTTTCACTGGCAGTGCAATCTGGAACTACAGTTTGGGTGTGGGAGGAGTCTTTTGAAGCTCTCACTGGCTGCTGGCAATAGATGTTTGTTGTGGTCCTGTGACTCTTATTCTTGAAGTTCCCTTTCCATTTTTGAATACTGCTATTTCAGATGGGTTTGCAACAAGCCTATTCTGTTGGTCTGAAACAACAGCATGCCTCTTCTGCAGGCATAGGGGCTGAGCAGGACTTTAAGTGTAACTGCCTCTGTCAGTTTCTACAAGGCACTTTAGGGGCAAGCCTGAGAAATGAGAAAGAAAGGATAGTCTGCTGGCATGCAAGGAAGAGAAAAGCAAAACAGCCTTTGGGGATGTGGGAGCCAATGAGCAGGGCATCTGTGAGAGATAAGGGTTGTGGTAAGTCTCAAATAGGAACTTCTAGTTAGTAGGTAGCAAAGTAACTAAAGTACTGAGTAGTCTGCTCAGATGAGGAAGATGTAGAACAAGTAAAGAGAATGATCTGTTAGATGGGAAAAGAGGGTTATCCCAAAGAGTGTTGCTGTGGAGTAATTAGCTCATGTCTGCTGGTCATACACAGAGATGATGGGCAAGTGCTTTTGTGAGTGGGCAGTACCATGATCAGTTCATGCAAGGAATTGCGGAGCTTTTAGTTTGAGTGGGGAGTGAGAATTCTGGAGTAGACAAGCTGCTCAGGTATAAGTGCTTCAAACCAGGTGCTTATAGACTGTGTCCCGCTAATGGAGAGCTGTAGTGCTCAAACTCATTCTGCAAGTTTGTGATTTGTTGCTGTCTCAGCATCTGATAAATAATCAATAATGATAATATTCTTAAATATAAATAAAAAAGGCCAAAGCAGTGACTCAGCATAAATCTGGCTTGGCTCCTTGTGTGCACCCTTCAAGGCTGTGATCAGCGGCAGGTCAGAGTGGATGCCTTCAAAAACTTTTGGAAAGTCTTTTAAACTGTTGAGGTTAAATCTCTTTTCAGATGGTAGCAAACCTGGAAAGGATCTAAGATTCAGATCTTTTTGTGCTGTGAAGTATCCCTGCATTAGAGAAACAGAAGAGTGTTGTGCCACCCCAAAACCCAGTGGCTTTTCAAGCCAGTGAAGTTCCAGCAGGACTAAAATGCCTTAGGCAGTGACTCAAGCATCTGCCTGTAGAGTGGTTTTGTGAATGTCCTTTTGCAATCACATTTGCACAGATGTTGCCAGCGCCTTGGTTCCCTGTGTCACTGGCTGGTTTTGCTGCACAAGAGTGGACAAAAATGTTCTATGAGCATTCTACCAGTTAGGAAGTCTCTGGGCTTGAAGCTACATTTAATGTCATGCCACACTTGTCTCCTTTTTCCTTTGTAGAAGTAGGCTGCCTCTTTGAAATTCTGCTGCATGACTTTATTTTAGGACTAATTGAAACACAGGTTTTTGGGTTTTTTAATTGTCGTTTTGCTGGAATAGTGTCAGATCCAGGAAGATTAAACTTTCTTGTTTTATTTTTGGTATTGATTTTGGAGTGGAATTTGTGTTGTCTGTTGTGGTGTTGTAGTGTTCAGAGGTTCCTTGAAGTGTTGCACTTGTCTATGACTAAGTTCTTCCCACCAGGAAAAATTTCCTTTGGAAGGCATTGCCAGAGTGTGGGTGTGTCACTGGGCAGCCTTTGGGTGTTTGATCTCTTGATGTTAAGGAGAGCTCTGCATTTATTTGAAGTTGGGATTCTGTTATTGTGTATGCCTCACAGTTTGTGTGCATTGCAACATCAGTTCTTGCAGTTCATTGTTATAGTTGAGGGAAGAGGACATGGGACTTTTGCAGCATCTGTTGTGTTTCATAACTTGTGGGATTGGCAGTGAGCTCAAGTTGGTGGTCATATCAGCATGATCAAACATGGCAAAAGCAACTCCTTTTACAGGGTAACTCCTGAAATATTTCCCCATCATGTAATGGTTGTGGTGAATAGGGGATACTTGTTCAAAGCATCTGGATTCACTGCCAATTTCATAAGAGAGAGGAAGGGTGTAAGTCCTAAGTGCATATACAGCCTTAAGCCCAAAGTAGTGCCATCCATCACCTGTGGATCTGTGAAGTGAAACTCCTATTTTGCTCACAATAAAATGGTGACCAATCTGAGGACAAGTTCCCCAAAGAACACTGAAAGTTGCAAAAGCTGATCCCAGCTGACCATAGACCTGATTACCTACCTGTCTGCAGGCTTTTGATAGAGTGAGGCCATCTTCACTGAAGATCTTCTAAATCCCCAGAGAAAACCAGGTAACAGTAAAGGTTCTTCCCTGTAAAGGTTTGAAAATTACTCAATTTTTGTTTCACTACACTCCAGGCTTAAAAGAAAATCATGCCTTCCTCTTCAGTCCCTCTCATGGCCCTGATCCCAACCCAGCCAGTGAATCCCCTGCCATTAGATAGGTCTGACAACCTTGTCACTAGTACCTGGATAGTGCCTTGCCATCTTCCATTCTTTTCACCATCATTTCCTTGGTACCGTGGCAGTATTCTTTCCAGAATGGTGCTTTTGTTTCCCTAATGATTCATTACCACAACATAAGCCGTGGGTGGGTGGTATATGTCCTTCTGCTTTGGCACTGAGTAATTCCTTTCATGAAGTCATTCCTTACAGAACCAGGAGAGAGCCATTTTGAAGAGGAAGAAGAGTTCTCGTGTCTGGCTCTTTTCTGGCCCCTGAATGGGGAAGATGTGATCTTCTCTGGTGATCTTCTCTGGCCTATGGTCTGCCATCTGCCAGACCATAGACCAGAGAACACTTGCATGCCAGGATTCCTTGTACTCCACTTTATTTACTTACTTCCAAGTGACCTTTATGTAATTTGTTTACTTTTTAATGGGTTCAGATTTCCTCTGAGACCTCCTCTCTGCCTGTGCATTTGATTATTGGCTGATACCTGGCAGCAAACAACTTCTGAGAAGATGGCTTCCAGAAGCTGTAGTTAGTATTTGGGAACAGTTCAAGGTAGGAAGTACACAACTCTCAGCATCATAGGGCCTAGCTCTGCTGCTGTGAAGGGCCATTCCTCTGCAGGTTTGCACAGGAGGGGCTTAACAGACATGTGCTGCTACTTCCTCCTTTCAGTCACTTAAGCCGAATAGCACCATGGTACAGAAAAACAGAGGGACTATTTTGAGGGCATTGTGTCAAAAAAAAAAACATCCTGAGGGTTACTGAGGATTGATTGGAGAGATCTGGTCTCTCATCCATTGTATCCTCAGACACACAAAACATAAGTGGATAGAAAGTTCACAAGGAACAGTTCTTGTGAATAAGGGATGTTTTTTAAGAGTAATAGATTAGGAATTCATCTGCCTGCTAAGTATTTTTTCCTGTTCAGTGAGAATTATGTTTTGATGCTGTTTAAACTCATACATGAAATGTAGATTCATTGCATTTGGACTGGAATGGTTCCAACTCTCTCTTTGTTTCACAGCCCTCCCAATCTCGATCTCACTGCAAGTGCTGCCAAGGAGTCAGAGGTAGGAGCTGAGGCAGGTCCACAGGACCTTAGATGGGTGTTAGGCTGAACAGATTGTATGCTTATTATGGGACTGAGAACATTTTGTCAAGTGCAGCATTTCAAGTGTGAGTAACAGGGAACTTTCCTGGAGATTCTGAGGGTGCAAAAAAACTTATATAAATGAAAAATGTTCCTCAACAGGTAAAATTTAGTGTAGAAGAGTCATGCTTTTGTTTGAAATATTCCAAAGAAGCTGCTGACTGTTAAAATTAGACAAATGGAAACTCCTGTTTGTTGAACTAGTTGCGCGCAGTTCCTGTCTGATTTCTCTTCAGAGTAATTCTTGCAGGAACTCTTTCCCAGAATTTCAGTCTGAACCTCAGACCTGACCGCCACTTTCAAGTTGTCAGGCTTGTCTAGCTTGTTAAACCAGCTTGGTTTTTCAGGAGCTGTAGCAATACTGGTGAGCGGGCTTGACGGAGCCTAATCTAATGCTAAATTGCATGTGCTTTCCTTGCAACTGTGGAACTGGTGAACCAGTTGGTGTTCTTTTAATGATGCCATTGCTTTGTGTCCAAGCACAAATTGATGGTCACAATTGATGAGTTCTGTTGTTGTCATCTTCTTCCTGAGACAGAAGAAAGCCCCTGCCGTTACTGAGAAATTGAGACAAATATACTGCCTGCTTAAAAATGCTCCTTCCTATTATTTATTTTTTAAAATTCTTCAGAGTACAGTAACAGCATTAAAACCAGTACTGAAAAAAAGTGCTGATTTTAAATTGATAAGAAGAATTACAATTTTTTTTCACTTTTGAAAATATTGAAAGGTATTACTAGAAAAAGTTTTGTGTTTGTAGAGCAGGAGTTTGTTGGGGCTTAACTGCAATTCCCTTGTAACTGATTTGGGTCAATATTCAGAGAAAGAGGAATATGTTTATTTTTGACACAGGTAAATGCTATGTGTATTTTGCTGGAAAAAATGACATTTCTTAAATTTAAAACTTTTTAAATTTAAAAGCCCACCTCCACTTTCTATAGTAATTCTTCTACGTTAATTCAAGATTATGATACTCACTCACTTAAATTTCTATGAGTCTGTCAGTGCAGTGCACTCTAAAATAATGAGAGGGAGTGGGGAGAAGAAGGGGAGGAGGAAAAGCAGAATATCTAGAGCCTGGTCACCCGTGATTCATTCAAACTGTAAAGTAATGTTAATTTTTTCCCAAGCCTTGAAACTGCACTTGACAGTGGAATTGTGACTATGCTTTTAATATTTTTTCCTTTGTTTATTTCTTTGTCATCTCCAGGAAGTGATTCGAGTAATCCTTGGAAATCTTGATGATTTGCATCCATTTTCAACAGACCACTTCACTGTCTTTCCGTGTATCCTTTCTTTCCTACACATTAAAGAAAAGATTCAGTGACTTGTATCTGTTGGGCATTGCATAATTCAACATTTATATGTTAGAGTGTGCAGATCTTTAGCTAGATTAGGACTACTTCAATCTTTGCAGTTTGACATTGGCTGAAGATATTCTGAACACCTCAGTTGTTACCTTCACCAGAGAACTGATGTGGCAAGAGTGTTTTGCAGTGTTTTCATCCAAACACCCCTGCATTCTGAATTAGGTTTAGCCAGAGGAAATGAAGGTGTATATAAAGTTGCAGGAGCCCACTTCATGTGCTTGCAAGCACAGCCAGTGCATTGTTCCCAAAGGGTCATAGAATGTAAAACATTCCTTACAGGCCCAGCAATGCTGGCCTGTGGGCAGGGAAGCTCACAGTGCTGTTCTTGTGAGGTCCCTCAAGGTTAAACCACCATGAGCCTTTGGGGATGGAGGGTGGGAGCAAGTGTGAGTCTGTGCTCATATCTCCACAGAGACAGCTGAGAGAAGCAAAAAGCGGTTCACAGAGTGAGCTTTACAAGGAACATTAGTTGAACTGGGATAATTGGAAGTCCTGACAAGCTTTTGAACACTAAAAGGAGGATTGTCATCCAGTTATCCTGGTCTCCTCTTCAGCTTACATCTTTGAAGCCTAGAAGCAAATGTGAAGTAAATGTGATTCACACAGTGTTCACCTTATTGTGCTCATCCCCCTTACTCCTGTGGGACCAGTCAGCAGATCTTTCCCATCTTTCCTAAACTTTGCAGAGTCATTGAGCTGCTGTCAGTCTGGCCTGCTGTCCACAGACTGCGCTGTAAAAGTCTCTGTGCAATTGCACAGCATAGTCATATAGAAGCTGATACTTGAATATTGGCATGCACAGGTTTTGAGGAATGTAGTTTCCTGGGATTTCACTTTTGGTATATACGTGCTGAGGCATTTGAGATTGGATTATTCTAGCTGTAGTACAGGCTCCTCCACTTTCAGGTGTTTTTTCATCAGAATGCACCAAGACTGGCCTCCATTTTTTTTTTTCTGCCTTGTGCAACTGGACAGAATTTAGCCATGTCTGCTACATATTCTGCAGATTATTAATTTAAATTGACAATAATTTGATTAAATAAATTGTAACCATTAATATTTCTGTTGTAGTTGCTGTAGTGTAATGGGTTAAGAAGAAGTTGCTCTCCTGAGGCTCTTGTTGAAGAGAAAAGTAACTCAGTTAAATGATAGGGTTTTCCAATCCTAAAGGTGTGTCAGCTTTTGGATCAGATCTGGCAGCACCTCCTGTGATTCTGAGTGCCCAGGAGTAATGAACAGTTCCAAGGCATTCCCTTCCTGTCTTGGAAGACTGCATTATGCCTCCTAATAGCAGGCAAGAATGAGGCCATCCTCTTTCTGTGTCCAAAAGAGGTACATACGACAACAACTTACTCATTATTGTCAAGAGGAGAAGTAGCCAAGAGCATCATTACACAGGGGACACCCAACCCAACAGCGTTACTGGTTTACTTCTCTAAAGCTCAGCCAGTTTTGACTTTGTGTTGAGGAGTGTTTGGTTCACAAACTTGTATTTCTAGAAATTGTAAGTCCATCCAGATGCTCAGCCAGTACTGGGCCTGACAGAGAACTGTGAGCTCAGAGGCCTGGCACGAGGAGTTGTCTTCCAGTTGGTGTGCTGGGCTCCTCTCTGTAGAGTGACTCTATTAATCACCAGCTATGAGTCCTTCAAGCCAAAAACCAGGCAATCTCATTCCTTAAAGGAACTGTTTGTATCAATGTTTCACCATCTTGCGTCCCTGGTATGTTAGTTTCTGCAAGCAAATGTGGACTAACAGTATTCATTTCACCTGTTTCTCCCTGAGGTCAGAGGTGTGTGGGGAGACATATCCAGCACCATGTGTTCTTCCAAGCACAAGCTCCTGGGTGTCAGAACAGCACCCACATGAAGGAGTGGCTGTAACTGTGGTGGTTGTCATGTCAGTTATCTTTTTTCCCCCATTTTGATCTGTGAAGTTATTTTAATGATGCTGCTTCTATGAATCCCAGTCCTTTTCTATTTTTAAATAGAGTTTTAAAATAATTCTTTCCTAATTAGGAGGACTGCTGAGGGTTTCTTTATTCATAGGTTTGGAGGAGCCTGGCATGTTTTTTTGCAGGAGGGTGTCAGGACTGAAGGCAAACACAGTTAAGGGGACAGAACACTATTAATACAGGTGACTGTATACAGGGGCAGTGTTACCTGGATAAGTGTTTCCTGTTGTGTGTTACTGCTGCAGTTTCTCAAGTTCATAGTAACAGGTTGTGTTTGCTCCCTTGTGTACATGTGCAGTATGCTGTGACTTTCGAAGTTTTAGAAGACATTGTCAGGACTCATGCTCCTTTGAAATGTTAGTGTTGTGTTTTTAAGTCTTATCATTCTTCTCAGATTTGAGTAAATGGGAGCGAGTATCAAAGATGAAATTCAAACATGACAATGTCCATCTTGTGCCTTATCCCTACATTTGCACGTTGTATCTAGAAGTGAACTCATGTCAGCAAAACTTATCTTGTGGTAAGTCACTGTAGTTATGTTTGGGTAATTTATGGAAATATCTATGATCTATGTCTTGCTTTTCTCTTTTCCTTCACCTGCTGTTATCTTTGAATCAGAGAGAGCAAAATGGCATGTGGCATGACTGTACTGTGAGTTTGAAATAGAGCATAACAGGGTGTTCTTTATTGTCTCGTATTGCTTTTCTAAAATTCCCTGAATTTCCCTTTGTCCTTCCAACCACTGCTGACTCTTCAGGTGGTGTTTTATGAGGCAATGCCCAGTGGCTCCCAACCTTCATTTTTTAATGTCAGTCATTTGGCTGGAGCCAGTACATAGATGTATATGGAACACGTTTTTCTTCCTTGAGCTTGACTACATTTGTTAACATTGAACTTCACACTCTTTGTTGCTATTTTCCTAAAGAAAGAATGGATTTTTTAAAAAGAAATAATGATAGTAATCATGGTAATAATGTCTTTTCTATAATTAACAAATATTTTCACCTCAATAGTGTCTTGTTTTCCAGGTTTTCTGTGAATTCTCTGAACAGCCTCAGGCCACAGCTAAGGCATCTGTGGGACTCTACATCTAAACTCCCCTATTGTGAAAAATGATTATTCTTACTATTTCCTGTTCTGATTATCAGGCTCTGAAAAAGTTGCTGGTTTTTTAATGACTGCTTATCAAATAATCTGATCTTTATAAAATGGCCTACTAGTAATTTCTTAGTCTCACTCACTTGCATTCCCTATCAAATATGCCATGTCTGGATGTAAAAACTTCTAACTATGGAGAGTTCACTCACATCCCTGTACACCCGCTCCAGTATTTAATTGTTCTTTCCAGATAGTTGCACAGCACTGCTATTCTAAAATTATAGACAGTCTAAGGCACTGTTACTTTCAGACTTGATGTCTCAAATTTCTCTTGGTGGGGATTTTTCTTCAGGGAAATATGTGAATCCCATGCTTGTGCATACTTGGTCCTATAGCTGACCAGTATGCTCTAGTGGGTGTGTTCCAGATGTCCTTACGTCTGCCATCTAGTGCCCAAAGCACAGTGAGATGCTAACCATTCTTCAGGCCCTTCTCTTCTGAAGACACCTTTGACTTCTTCAAGACAAGCAATTGTCCCATCCCATCAATACCTGGTGTTCATAGCCAGGAATTCTGGTTCAGAAAGGGCTGTATTTGAAGGTTTTCTATTTCAGTGTATCATATGCAGGTCCAGATTGCTTTACAGTAGTTTATCTTGTTCCTGGAAGATGAAGTACAGTGCAAAAATGTACTTTTCAGTTGGTTAGAGAAAGTCCAGTGTAAATATTCACCAAGTTTCATACCTCTGTTACAGGTAAAGAAGTAAACAAGGACAGTGATGAGCTTGTAAGTTGTGCATTTGGTTTTGTTGTTTAATTTATATGCTAAGTATTCTTGAGAAGTAGAATATATGTATTTAGGCAATGCTAGAGTTCTCCTACCTCTAGGAGTTAGTGCAAAGGGGCACTGAATTCTCACGTAAAACCACCCAAGGGGTGAGAAGTTGTCCTGGCAACTCCACTGGGCTTGGAATACCGTCCTGTCTCAGAACCTGAGAGCCTGCTTCCTTCAGTTCCATGGTTTTTCTGCAAGCCTGACTGAGTGAGCTGTCCAGTGTTTTCTTCACCAGAAGAGTCTGTAAGGTTGATATTGCTGAGTAATTAAGTAGTTCGCTAGGTACTATGTACGTCATAAACGGCAAAGTTAAGCTTATTTGGGAAGTTTTTGTGTAATGAGAGCTCAGGCTTATTTTCATATGGGTAAGTGTCTGAAGATGGAGTGAATTAATGAAGAATAATTCAAATCCAAATTCCCCCAAGGAATTTTTTTATCTCTGCATTCCTGCTACTTACATTCCTCTGAAAATGAAGCAAACAGGATGTCCTGGAAAGAAATGTTTTGTTTAAAACTGCTGAGCATAATTCTCTGACTGACCTCCAGTGCTTATTTTAGTCCTAAATACTTTTTTGGTTTTCAGTGCATAAGCAGGAACAATTTTTGCAAAATATGGATGTATATTAACTATGAATTTTGTTCTAAAATAGACAAGTAAAAATCAATTGTTATCAATATCAAATTTGCAATGTTTTGAAGGTCAGGAGAAGAAATGAAATGTCGGAAAGTATTGCACTTGGAGAAGCAGTGAAGAGGAGGAGAGTGGAAGTCAGAGCTGAGACCTCATGCCCACAGTCATGTGTGGACAGGTCAGTTGACTCCAAAAGAATCTATCAGGACACATATTAATATTTTTAATGTCTCTTCTACCTTCCTTATGTTTCATTTGTGTGCAATCTTTTGCCCCATTTTTCTTCTTCCTTTTCTTCTGTAGGTTACAGAATCTAAGCATCGTTGCTCATTCTGGGAAAAAAGTGGTCCTGTACTTTCCAAGTTCCCATACCATTGACCAGAGCTCTGCCTGTTTAACGCCTCTGTGTTCACATGACCTTTTGAGTCACAGTGAGGTGATAGCTCAGCAGCCAGACAGAACAGTGCGCTGGCTTGCACACCTGAGCCTGGGACAGCAAGGGAAGAACTGGAACCAGTTTCCCACCTGCTGCCCAGCCTGCTCCATTGAGCCAGCCGATGAATGTTGCCCTCTTGGCTTGAGGCTTGCTCTTTTCCAAGTGCTTTAAAGTCTCATGAAATTGCACATGTTATGTGTACACGAGTATTCTCACACAACTTCACCATTTGTTTCTTCAGTAGCTAAACTTCTCATGGTGATTCCCAAGTAGATCTTCATCTCTGGATTTCACAGAATGGCTGAGGTTGGACAGGTCCTTTGATATCATCGATTTCAACCCCTCCTGCTTGAGCAGGGTCACCCAAAGCAAGTTCCCTCAGGTCTTGAGTACACTCTGAGGGTGGAACCACCACAACTGTGGAGAGCCAGTTGCAGTGCATGACCACAGTTCTAGTTAAAAAGTTTTTTCTTGTGTTCAAATTTAGTTTCATGTTGTGCAATTTGTGCCCTTTGCCTCTTGTCCTGACAGAAGACAAGAGGGTTGAGAAAAGCCTGGCTCCCTGTTCTTCATTCCCTCCCATCACATGTACATTGATAAGATCCCACCCAAACCTTCTCCAGGCTGAACAGCCTCATCTCTCAAAGCCTCTCCACTTAGAAAAGGTTCCCCAATCCCATCATCATGTTTGCATCATGGCCCTTTGCTGGGCTCATGCCGGCGAGTCCCAGTCAGGTACTGGGGTGTCCAGTCCAGATAGGGCACACACAAGGGCCTCAGCAGCCTTGAGCAGAGGGGAGAGATCACTGCTTGAGGGCAGGGATTTGGCAGAGCTCTGCCTAGTTCATCTCAGGGTGTTGTTGGGCACCTTGAGCATGAGAGTACTGGGCTGGCTTATGGCTAACCTTGGGCTTAGTTCTTGACTACGTCTCGGAGACCCAGTGTTAGTTGCAGGCTGGCAGGCTTCTTTCTTTACAGAGTACATTTTTTTCATAAAGAAGAAAATCTGTATCTGTACTGAATCCTCACAAGTATGTGGCAAACAGTCCTGGATCCATCAGTGGTCGGAAGTGTTTATGTGCACCTTTGCCTTCCCATATACAGACCATATCCAGTCACCTACCTTGTTGCATTACATCCTACCCAGTTCCCAAATGCATTTAATGCAGAGATATTAACAAAGTCTGAAGCCAGTTCTTTTCCTGCTCATGCAAAGGTAGTCCTTTAATCCCACTCCCATCCTCCTGGCACGTTTCTAGTCACAGTACAACTGTTGGAAATGAGGGAGGTATAAGCCCAGGATTCTGAATGCTTTTTGATTTCTTTTAGCCAAGACACAAGTTGTAGATTAATAAAATACAAGGTCAAAAAGGGCTATTCCATGGTCTAGTCTAGCAGTTTTCTCTAGGTCCTGTATCTTGCCACAGCAGTTATGATGAGGACTATCAATAATTGTTAAGTGCATGCTTGAATTCAAAACCAAATTGGTGAGCACTAGCTTCAAGCCTTCTGTCATTTTATTCCAATTACACTGTTAGACTGAAGAGCTCATTCAGGCTGAGTATCTTCCCTGCCCCAGGAAGGAGTGTGTCTGCTGTAGTGAGACCAGCTCTTTATCTTCTTCCTGGACAAGCTCTTTTGTTTCTAAATTGTCTTCGGGGATTTTGGTTTTCTTGGGGTGCTACTGAGCTGAGAAATCAAAATCTCCAAGTGACACTCCCAGGGATATTGATCACCTCAGGTGAAGCCAGGATTGTTTTTCTTCACATACATCCCTTCATACTTCCCCATACAGAGTTTCTCTGCCATTTTAATGCTCCATGACCAAGTCATATAAGATCTTTCTGTGGTTCTTTGCTACCTGCCCCTGTAACATTGTAGAATTCACAAGCTTTCTCAGCTATCTGCTCATCCCCCTGTTCATGTAACACTTTAATTGCTTGTTCATCTTAGCAGAAAAGCAGAATGAGTGCATATTTTCATTTTTTAAGGAAGACTTTGAAACAAGAGTACAAATGTAGATTAAGGGTATGTATTTTATTGAGTAGAGGTACTGAAGTCCTGGTTTCTAGTGAAATACTTGGAATAGTCATTTACAAGATTGCTTCCTTTTTGTAAACTCAATTTTTACTTATCTTTAGAACTGGAGCTGACCGTGTTCCCCAGATGAGTAAAGCAAAGCATGGATTCGAAAAGTAAGCCACAGAATATTCAGAAAGAGACAACAGCACCTGTTTAGTCCTGGACCCTTACAGTGGCAAACATAAATATGCCTGCAGGTAATTTGTCCCCTTTTTCCCTGCATCACCCTCATCATTTTTGACATTTTCGACTCCTCACCAGACTTAGCAAAGGGATGAGTTATATTTTTTTTTGAGATGACACGAGCTTTTCTGACTGTCAAGTTACAAGTTCAGGGATAAGCTCAGCCTCTGAGAACTGAGCCTGAGGGATGCCCTGCCTTTCTTCCAAGACTCCAGAGTCCTCTGTCATCTCAGATGCCTCTTCATGCAGAAAGAGCATGAAAGGCCAACGGTGGGTGCTGGCTGCTTGACACTGGCTTTGCTGTGACCATGTGCTACTCCCCACCAGTGTCCTCCTCTTTGCTGATGGCCGTGCAGGCATCACGCTGTTCCTGAAACAGTGCCATGACTTTTCTCACTATGGCATGGCACCAGAAGGCAGATTCATGACAGGATTGTTCCAGAGAGATTGGCCATTGCTCTCTAAAGCCACCCTTCTCCAAAGACCTTGTTAAGAGGAGAATATTCTTTCTCTTTTAGCCCACAGGCTCGAAGGCTGCTCTGATAGAGCTGCTCTTAGGCACACCCTAATGCTCGTGTCCTCCTGGCTGTTGCGCATCCTCCTAAATGCACTTCATCCATTTTCAGGATACCCAACCCAAATTTAGTTCCAATCCCTGCTGCACTGTCACCTTCCTGGCCTTTTCCCCCTCCCTCTTAAGTCTTTGGAATAGAGTCTTTTCCAAGAAGGCAAACTCATTTCTCTTGGGTTTGCCCACAAAGGAAGCCCAAAACTTTCTTTCAGGACAGGGTTTTTTGACAGGTTTGTTGGATTTTCAGGATAGGAGGAAGACTGCCTGGTAACTCCTTGGGAGCATTCAGTAAAGAATAACTTCTCTAAAACAAGCAGGCTTATTTGTCTCTAAAACTTGAATCACTTTTTTTTCCCCCTCTGCTTACCTTTGCAGAATTAGTGATGGGTCTTCTACACATGCCCTCTCTGGCTTCTTTCCTCTGGTACACTTTCCTCCAGACACACTGTTGGTGAGATAAGGATTATCTTCTGAAAGATGTTTTTTTATTCCCCACTTTTCTATAATCAATGTCTCCAGAATTCCTCTGTTGCTTGTATAGTTTTCAAGACATTACAGTCCTTGAAATCTGGAGCTCCAGGTTAGCAGGTTGGATCCTGAGAAATAATATGGCAGGTGACAGAGATCACTGTGAGTTCCTCTTGTGTTAACTAATGTGGGAGGGCATGTCTTGAGCGCTTTCCAGGTAAACTGGAACTGTGATGCAAAAATCAACTCAGCAAATACCAACGCAGATGAGAAGAACCTTCTCCAGAACAGATGCTTGTGCCATCATGACTTGTCCTTAAAATTGCACTAATCAAGGCACTGTTACACGGAGAGGGATGTCTGGACACAAACTGTTCTGTTGAACACCAGAACAGGTGTCACAAGTACTGAAATCATGGGCAGAAGTCCTCTTCTTAACATGCATTTTTAGAAGATGAGAGCCAAGTACTTCTCTAACATGCTTTCCATTTGAGTTTTGTTTGGTTTTTTGGTTGTTTTTTTTTTTATTCAGTATGAGAAGAAAGATTAGGTTTAGGATAAAAACATGTCAGTAGCTTCTGTACTTTATCGGAGTTTTTCTGGGAGTTCTTCCAAGGCTCTTGCTCAGTTTATCAACAGTCTATGACTTTGGTTTCAAATCCACCTGGTATTTTATAATGCTTCTCAAGAAGGGAACCATCTTGTTAAACAGGAAGGAAATCTGTCTCCATAGTACATGTGGGATTGACTTTGGGACGTTGGCACTGGATTTGGAGTGAGGAGCATAAAAGTGCCACAGGCACATGACTGTTCAATGGATTGTATTTTCAGCTGTCACCCATATGTCTCCCAGGCCTGTGGTGGTGGCATCTGGTCAGGATGAATGTGGTCAGACGTGCCCGTCTTTCCACGTATACAGTGCACCAGTGAAAGTCAAAGAAAGAAAGAGATGTTCAACCTGTCACTCCAGAGAATTTTCCTAACTTAGTTAGTGCTCTCAGACTAAACTGCAAAGATCTCAGGCCATCAAAGGTTTGGAATTTTGGAATTTTGCGTTAACCTTGACTTAGATGTGGTATTTGGGGACATGATTTAGTGATGGCCTTGGCAGTGCTGGGTTAGCAGTTGGACTCAATCTTACAGGGCTTTTCCAACCTAAATGGTTCTGAGATTAGTGCAAGGGAAACACCATCAGGATCTTCTGTTCTTGTAGGGTTTACTCTTATAAAAAAGCTTACCTGCTGATTTTGTTGTATTTTTATATGCTGATTTTGGTTTTTGTGGTGCTTTGTGTTGCTGATCACCTTCCTAATGGGTATTCCTGGCCCACCTCTTGCTTTTGGCACTCTTCATTTTTTTCCCTTCCAAGTTAAGTCTGTGTCCCAGGACTATATCTTAGAAGGGCTAATGTCCAGGCTCCTGCACTGTCCAGGGGCTGTTGTTTCCCACAGCTCTTCGGTTCATGTTTTTTGAAATCTCTGCCTATTCCATAGCTACTATTAGTTCACTATCTGGTATGTTAAAGTCTTCTAAATGAATTACGGCTTTATGTTATGTCCTGAGGAGGAAGGTGTGAAAATCCCTTGGTGCAGAAAGTCCTCATAGTAGCAGAAAAAATCCCCAAATGAAACCACACAACAAAGAGTGTAGACCTTGCTTTTGAACACTTTTAGGAAGCAAGCAAACAAAAATCTCTGTACAATAGAATTTAGCATTATGTAACAGTTCTTGGGTTCCTTTTCCTTTTAGAATTCCTCCAAAGCAAATGAGCTTGAGTTTAGCCCAGCATCCCTTACTAAAGACTGTGACCAAGTGAGTTCCTGTGAGTAAGGATTTCCTGGATTCCACTGGATTTTGTTCTACTGGGTACACAGGGAGTGTGAAGAGAGTGAGGTTGTGGTTTTGTTCTTACTGCTGTTTCTTACAGGGGAACCTGTGGAATTTGCCCTTGAACAGAAAAGAGTAGCCAGTCAGGCTGAAGGTGCAGTGCAGCTGCTGCAGCAAATGGACCAAATAGGAAAGAAAGGAAATAGGAGGTCAGAAGGAAGAGGTCTCTTAGCCTTCTGGAGAAGGTACTAATCCTGCAGCGATACACAGATGCAGACCTGGCTCTGTCCAAGCTTGTGTCAAAGGCTGATTCTGGTAGTTCCAGGTGGTTCTCCATCATTTTGAAGGATGGAGACATCTTTTCTGTGGTTAAACCAAAGTCTCCCAAGGCAAAAAAAAGGGATGTCATTTTATCTTGTGGTAAGGGGCAGCATTCCCACTAAATGTTCCTCTTCTGAACTGTCTTTGGGAAAAGCTGATGAGAGAGGGTCACTGAACCTCCATCACAGCCCTTATACAAAGTGGCTTTTCTCAGCTGAGAAGTGCCAGCTAACAGGGCCTTCCCGGATGGACCTTCAGCCGCATTAAGGTGCATGTGAGCAAATCTGGACTTTGTAACTCTGACTGCCAAAGGCACCATTTTAAATGGGAATCAGTGTCACTGTGCGGACACCTGCTGGGACCTCCTGCCCGAAGGAGTTCTCTCATTCTGCCAAGTCTGGATCCTGTGAGTGCTATCCATCACTGCATGACACCAGTTGGGTATTGGCAGCTGCTAGTTGGTTGGTTGGGTTTTTGTTAGCTTTTTAAAAAACAAAACTCATTGTTACTTGTAAAGTGTGCCATTCCTTTAATGACTGAGATCAGACCATTAGTGCACAAGTTATTCATTGTTTCCTCTATTTTTTCAGTTTCAGTTGTTTTGTACTGGCATTGTGTCTTTCTGTTGGACAGGAATTACTTTTTTCCCAATTTTCAGAGAAGTATTTCAAGTCTAACATGCTCTTCTTGTTGTTATTGTTTCCCCAGCGTCATCTTTTCGCCACTACATCATCTTTTTGGTGGAAAGAACTGACGTGGAAGTACTAATTGCTGTGGAAAGGTAGATTTGTAGTATGAATGCTGGGTTGCACTGTTTCTTCTGTAATTCAGCTTTTCGCATTGTTTGTCTCAGCTATTAAATGCTTTAAATTAAATTCTACTTTGTTTACATTTTCAAAGTAGCATTCTGAAGATGTTGAGTTAGAACAACATGTTGGGTTTTTCT
Source organism: Dasyornis broadbenti (assembly GCA_013397935.1). NCBI lineage: Eukaryota > Metazoa > Chordata > Aves > Passeriformes > Dasyornithidae > Dasyornis > Dasyornis broadbenti. The sequence continues at coordinate 21,380 of VZRN01002471.1, read as the reverse complement.
TCACAGCTTAGAGTTTTTGGAATAGAGCAAGAAACTTTAAGATTTTGATCCTTATGTGTCATTAATTGTGAATTTCACATTATGTGGTATTCTAATAAAACAAACATCAGCTTGGAACTGTGTGTTGTTTTAATCAGACTTATCCATGCAGAAGATACTCTTTTCTTCCAAGAAGAAGCAGAGGTGTCTAGTATAGATGGACTCCAGTACTATGCTTCACAGCATTAAAAAGGTCAAAATTATGGATAATACTTTGCATTAGATATTGCCACTACATTATAACTTGGGTAATTATACATTCAATATGCAGTGGTATGAGGCTGGAGTTGAAGATTTCAGACATGCCAAGGCGATGCTCAGGCAGGTTTTGGCCATCATGCTTATGCTTTTAAAATGAGCTATCATTCTTGAACCACCTCCTGAGCTGGGACCCCCTGAGCACGTACCTGTGCAGTGCTAGTCTTGCACAGATCACTGGGAGGTTGGTGCTGTACCAGGAGCAGCACACGGCTGTTTAACTTTGTCTCAGTGGTAACTTGCCTGGCAGTACAAGACTGTGCTCTGACTCAGATAATGGGACACCTGAAGTTTTTGGCTTGTTCCATCCTGGCCCACAGGTATCCACCCCCCATACTGACCTGTTCTGGCCTAGACTCTCCTCAGCAGTGGAACAATGCTTTGCCTCCAAGAAGGAGGGGACAGTTATGAGACTGGTTCCATTTATCTTCTCCTTTGTCCTTTCCCCCAAAACCAGGTCAAGGCTGAGTGCACTGATTCAATCCCTTCTGCTGGAGGACTGTGCAATGAGATGCACAGTGTGGGGGACCAGGAAGTGGATGAAGGGTTGATAACAAGCCATAAGTAAGAGCAGTTATCCCTGAGTTGATCTTTATCATTGGTTATGTCAGAAGACAACATCGCACTTCCCTGATCTTAGCATAAAGAAGGACCTATACCAAGAGCTGGGAATGTGGAGCCTGGAGAAGGCTCAGGGGCCATTTTATCAGTGTTCAAACACCTGGAGGGAGAGAGCTGGAAGGCCAGAGCCTGGCTCTTGGCACTGGTACCCAAGGGCAGGCCCAGAGGCTTGACCTGGGACACAGGAGCTTCCACTGCCCATCAGGAAACACTTTTTCTCTGTAAGAGTGACAAAGCATGGCACAGATTGCCCAGGGAGGTGTTGGAGTCACCCACCTTGGGGATACTTAAATATGGTCCTGGGCAGCTGGCTGTAGGTGACCCTGCTTGGGCAAGGGCTTGCGTCCAATGGCCTCCAGAGTTCCCTTCCAGCTTTGGCCATAGCGTGACGGGATGAAGTGTTTCCTGAGAGAGTTTCCTTCCCTTGTTAAACTGTATCTTGACCTGTGAGTGTTTTCTCACATTTGCTTTTGTGACTCTCTCCCCTATTCCCCAGAGAGGGTGGGTGAGCAGCAGGATGGGGATCACCTGCCAGCCAGGGCCACCCCCTTTCACTCCTGAAGGGACTGCAACCTGCAGAGGAACCAGGTGGGAGCACAGGCAAAGCAAGAGTGTGGCAGGATGTCCCCACCCTTTCCCTCACAGCTTGCTGGCATATAGAAAGTCAGCAAAAGGTCAAAAAGACCCAGCAGGGTGCACATCTCTTGGTTCCCTAAAGTCTAAACTCCAACCAGGAGTCAACACCTTGGTATGGGAAAACAGATATGGAAAGAGATGAAAGAAAATAGGTAATATGACCAAAAGACATGCTTTTATACTATAAAAGACACACAAATTATCAGAGAGGCAAAAGTCTCCTACACACACTTTGGAAATGTGCAGGACTTCTACCCGGAGTTTACATGCAAACTCTGCTGGTTACTTTCTTGGGAACTAAGGGAAAGGATTTCTGATGTGTGTTCCACCACCAAATCGGATGGTAAGATACATTGGGTCCTAAATTGTATTATTTCTTTGCTAGCTGTAATAATAGGTACCTTTTTGTGCACTGCATTTTCTCTACTATTAGTTTCTTTTATTTCTGTGTAGTATGTAGTTTTGTCCCAAGTCTTGTGTATGTTATTTTTGTGTCTAATGAATGATAATTTATGTCATATTAAACCTAATTAGCCATTATTAAAGAACTTGCGAATGAGACTGGGTTTTGGGGTGCTGGCTACCCCAATAAGCTCCTGCCTCCATTCGTAGCAAAGAGGCCACACTGTGCACAGACCCTATACCTTGCACCTCTTGGTGCTTGGCTGGTGGCATCGAATGTGACTTGCAGCTGTAATGAGCAGGAGGAGAGAAGTCTGAGGGGAAGCTGAGCCTGGGAAAGGGCAGGAAGTAGACCAAATGGGTCTACTTCAAATGAGCATGTGTCCTGGGTATCCCAAAATGTTATTGTATTCTGTATCTATCTGTGCCCAAAATTGTTACTATCTCTTTAGGATCCAGCACCACGGCTGGAAATTGAAGTGCAAGGGCCGGGGGTTGCTGGGGTTCCTTTTAAAAGTTGTGGGTCTCTCAGGCAGACCCCTCTTGCCTTGTGGTCTTTGCTTAAGGCAGAATCTTTGCTTTGGGTTTTTTTTTTTTATTATTATTTTTCTTTTCCCCCTTCCCTATTGTTCCTCTCTTACATCTTGGGCTGCCTCAAGGCAAAATCCAGGAGTGCCTGTAAGCCAGCAGTTGCATCACTTTGCCAGAAAGAACCGAGCAGCTCTGCTCCAGTCTGAGTTGCCCATAGCTTGCCAGCAGTGCTTGTCAGCAGGCAAGAAGGCACCAAGTGACCCCAGCCCAGCTGCTTTGCCTTGCCTTGCTTTGCCTTGCTGTTTTCTATCACAATGAAGTCAAAGTCTCTCCATGAGTTCTAGCTCTTTGCTGAGTATCAGCTACTGGAGTGTGCCAGCCACCTTTGCTGATGGAGTTGCCACTGCCAGAGATAAGCAGGGAGAAAGGCTGACTCCATTTTCCCTTTGTCTCCCTACACGTGGTTGGCTGTGGTGAATGCCATCTTGAAAGGGGGGAGCACCACTCCTTTTTGGGTTTGTCTTTGTTTCTGTGGCGTTTGTGGGATTTAGCAATTTTTTATCTAGTGATTATTTACTGTCATTTTTTGCCTGTTGCTGTTGTGCTTGTTAGTAAACTTATTTATTTTCACTTATATTTCCTCATATTTAATTTCTCCTTACTGGTGGAAAGGGATTGATTAAAACTATAAGGGGAGGCAACTCATTCCAGAGTGTCTACCTCTTAAATTGTCTTAAACAAGACAGCCTGATCCATCTCTGCCTCCTCTGGGGGCTGTGATGTTGTCCAACATAAAGGAGCACCATCATCCCTGAGGTCAAGCACATCCTGGGCAGCCTGGAGCTGGTTATTTTTCAACTCAGACACAAAGGGTTAAGTTTTACCTGGTGGTATCTTCCCTTTCCCTGACTCCTGTCACAGCAGAACACTGCCTGGTTACATCCCAGGGCTTCAGGTTTGTCCAGTACCTTTCCTGTAAACTCACATCTGGGCTGGGTCAGCAGGGATTATCACTAGGGTGCTAGATGTGCATCCATTTTAGAAAATCATTTTAGGTGGTAAAGAAAATGGTATAATAAAATCTAAAGAAAAATAATTTTTACTTTAACTGGGTGTCACATAAAAAGGGCAGATTGCTCAAACTGTTAATGTTTGATTACTTTGTCAGTGCCTACCATAGTTTAGGAATGGTACACCCCAATTTAGTGCTCCTGCTGACACACTCCAAACCACGCTGCTGCTGTCTTGCTCTCTACCACCCCCTCTTTCTCTCCCCTGCAGTGGGATAGAGAGAAGAATTGGAGGCACAAAAGCTAAAGCTCATGAGTTGAGATAAGAACAGTTTACTGGAAACAACGAGATAAGAAAACAATATTAATAACAAAAGTATACCAAAAAAAGAGGGAGTGTTTCACATGCAAAATGCTCACCGAGAAGCTTGACCCAACCCTACTGCAGTCACACCACCCTGACTGCTCCCTCTGGCTCAGAACTGGCATTACCTGATTTCTCCCTCAACCACATTTTCTCAACTGGAAGAAGCCCCTTATCTCCAGAAGAAACTGCCTTTACCCTGTCTGTTACAAATAGAGACAAGAGCTTAGATAAGTCTCTGCCTTTTGCCTAGGCCTTTGGCAGCAGGCAGTAGCTCTTATTGGGGTGGCCAGCAACCCAAGGCCCAGTCTTGTTCACAAGTTTTTTAATAATGGCTGATTAGGTCTAATATGACATAAATTATCATTTATTAGACAAAAATAACCTACATAAGACTTGGAACAAAACTATATACTACACAGAAATAAAGTAAAATAAAACTACTAGTAGAGAAAATGCAGTGCATGAAAAGGTACCTATTATTACAGCTAGCAAGAATTAATACACTTTACGAACCAATGTATCTTATCAACGCCAATTTGGTGGTGGAGTATACTTCAGAATCCTTTCACTCCATTCCCAGGAAAGTAATTGGCAGAGCTTGGGTCCAAAGTCTGGGGAGAAGTCGTGAACATTTCCACAGCGTGTGTAGGAGACTTCTGCCTCTGTGATGATTTGTGTGTCTTTTGTAGTGTAAAAGTTTGTCTTTCGGTCACATTATCTGTTTTTTTCATCTCTTTCCACATTCGCTCTCCATATCAAGATGTTGATTCTTGGTTGGAGGCCCCAGACTCTCAGGCGCTAAGAGATAACCCCTTGCTGGGCCTTTGACCCGGCCTGGGTTATCTGTGCACCAGCCATATGGTAGAGGGAGAGGGGGAGGATGTCCTACCATACCATCCCCAGCAATAATGTGAGGTGGTATAGAATAATCTCTGGGTGCTGGCCATGCCCCTTCTGGCTACTGCAAAGATTAACTCTGTCCTGGCCAGAACCAGGACATTATCCACCCCTTATTCTATACCAGCTACATAATGTAATTTCCACAGTCAACAGCTGCCCCTCCACGATGTCTGTTGAGTTCATTTAATCCATGGCTGTGCATTCTGTCCACCCTAGATGTCTTCCAGGACAGGAGGACTGGTGTGCTGTCAGCTGGTTGCAAGCCAGGAGCTAACAACTGGTGTGTCTGGAGCAGTCCATTCTCATTGACCCTTGCAGTTATGGCATACACTGGCAGTGTCATTCAGCAACCAATATTATACAGTTCAGCATTACAGACTGTTCTCATTTCAAAATCAAATCCCTTTGAGATCCACATCATTTTTCCCTGTCTTTCTGCATTATCTACCAAGTGCACCCAGGTTCTTGAGCAAAAACAATCCCATGGGTGGGTTTGCCTTTGCTCGAGGCAGGACTAATCCAAACTGTCTTCCCTAACACACATCTCATATGCACCACAGGGACTTTATCCCCTTCTAGGGTATGTGGAGGTTCTGATTGGGCAGGGCCAGCTCAATTGGTAGAGCATCTAGTGTTAACTAACCAGCTTAACACCTGCTTGACAATTGCTTAATGTAGATCCCAATGTGTGAATGTCCCATACTCATTGCCTTGATGTTTTTTAACAGTCCATTGTACTGCTCAATTTTCCCAGGGGCTTGTGCATGGCAGAGAATATGATACACCCACTCAATCCCATGCTCTCTGGACCAGGTGTGCATGAGTCTGTTTATGAAATGAGTCCCATTGTCTGACTCAGTTCTTTCTGGGGGGCTGTCACACCACTGGACTTGCTTTTCAAGGCCCAGGATGGTGTTCTGGACAGAGGCGTGAGGCACAGGGTGCTTCTCCAGCCATCCAGTGATTGTTCCCACCATTTTCGGCACATAGCACTGGCCTTGGCAGGTTTGTGGGAGTGTGATGTCATTGATCTGCCAGGCCTCCCCATCTTTATATTTTGACCAGTGTCCCCCCACATCACAGGGATTTTACCTGCTTGGGCTGCTTGATAGCAGTGTATGCTTCACAGTTATGGGTAACCTGGGAGATGGTGTCCATGTTCAAGTTGACTCCTCGATCATTAGGCCATCTGCATGTTGCATCTCTCCCCTTATGACTTGAGGCTTCATAGGCCCATCGAGCCAGAAATAACTCTCACTTGTGTTGCCAATCCAGACCCACCTGAGACACTTTAATCTTGACAGCATGATCCGTCTGTTGTTGCGATATTCTTCAGTAGCCTGACTCTTGGGTACGTGTTCATCCACATGATGGACTTCTACAGCCAACTTCTCTACCTGAGCAGTGGTGTTTTGCCACAATTCAGCAGCCCAGATGGGTTTCCCTCTGCACTGCCAATTGATCTTTTTCCATTGGTCCAGCCACCACCCACAAGTCAGTGTAGAGGTAGAGCACTGGCCATTTCTCTCATTCAGCATCCAACTCAACATCTTTAACTCTGCAAACTGACTTGATCCACCTTGTCTCTCAATAGCTTCTGCAACTTACATGTAAGACTCCATATGGCATATTTCCATTTTTGATTTGTTCCTATATTACATCAGGAATCATTAGTAAAGGGCATGTTGCTTTTCATTTTTAGATAGCTGAGTGTGTGACCTACTCCACACATGTCACCTGGTCCTCCTCCTCTCCTGATGATAATCCAAAATTTTTGCCTTCAGGCCAGTTCGTGATGGCATCTGAGAACTTCAGGTAACTGGGATTTCCTATTTAAGCTCACTGTGTGATCGGTGTGACCCTTTGAACATGCAGCCCAGCACTGGCACTCAGGGTGCCAGGAGGAGCTGTGCTTCAGTGCCAATCACTTTCTGAGGCAGCTTGAACCCCTTCATAAGCTGCCAGTATCTCTTTTTTCTGCTGGGGTGTAGCAGGCTCTGGGTCCTTTGTAAGCCTGACTCCAGAACCCCAGAGGTTGTCCTCAAGTCTATCCAGAGACTTTTTGCCAGAGGCTCCAGGAAATATCATTCTCCCTGGCTGTGGTATAGATCACATCTTGTCCTGTCCTGACTGGCCCAAGGCCTACTGAATGAACAATCTCTTGTTTAATTTGCTCAGAATCTTGTTGTTGTCGTCCCGGTCCTCACTTGAAATTATTCTTCTGGGACACGAGTGAGAGAGGGCTTACAATCTGTCTGTACTCTGGGATATGCATCCTCCAAAAACTCACAGTGCCTGGGAAAGCCTGTGTTTCCTTCTTGCTAGTTGGTAGGGACATGACTGCTATTTTGTTGACCACATCCACTGGAATCTGATGACATCCATATTGTAATTTTACTCCTAAAAAATTAAGTTCCTGGGGACGTCCCTGGGGAGGCCATAGCAGCCTTCAAGAAAATCTGGATTATCTTCTCCCCTTTCTCAAAACTTTCTCTGCTCAGTTCCCTCATGTGATGATGTCATCAGTACTGCAAGTGTTCTGGAGCTGCACTGTTTTCCAGTGTAGTGTGGATCAGTCTGTGGCAAATAGTGGGGCTCTGTTTCCACCCCTGGGACAGTTGGTTACAGATGCACTGGATGCCCCTCCAGACAAAAGCAAACCGTGGCCTGAACTCTGCTGCTAGAGGAATGGAGAAAAATGCACTGCCAATGTCAGTAGTGGCATGACTTTGCTGCCTTGGACTCCAGTTAGTACTGAAGTTCAAGCATGTTCTGGCATAGCAGCACTTCATTCAGGCCATGATAATCCACTGTCAGTCTCTATTCTCCTTTGGACTTACACACAGGACATATAAGACTATGAACAGGTGGGCGAGTCTTGCTGATGATTCCCTGGCTCTCTGGTTCTCGAATCATCTCATGGATGGGAGTCACAGAGTCCTGGTTGGTGCAGTGTTGTGGCAGCAATGATGCACTGTTGTGGTAGCAATTAGCACCTCTTGTTCTTGGACCCTCAGCAGTTCCACAGCAGAAAGGTCCTCTGAGAGACCAGCAAAGGGATTCAGCTGCCTAATTTCCTCTGTCTCCACAGCAGCTATACCAAAAGACCAATGATGTCCTTTTGAGTCCTCTCCTGCAGTGATCTGTGCCAAGCATACACAGGACATCTGAACCAATCACAGCAGGGTACTTTGCCATTCACTCCCAGTCAGGCTCACTTCAGCTTCCAGTACACTGCTGCGATCCCCCTGTCACCCCAAAAATAGAGGTGGATTCTGCTGCTATGGATCTTGATGGCGTCAGGATATGCTGTGCGCTGGAGTCACTTAAAGCCTTATACTCTTGTGGGTTGGGTGTGCCAGGCTGTCAGATCCACACAGTCCAGTAGGTGCTATTCTCTTTCCTCCATCTGGCTGGAGGCAGGGCACCTGTAGTCCTGGTCATAGTTCTCATTGCTCATTTCTTATAAACACGAACTGGAGGTCCCTTCAAGAGGATTGGAAGTAACATCAGCTCTCCTGTTCTGTCTGAGGACTAGCCCACTGGAAACTGGAGTGTCATTTATCCTTGAAGAACTTCCTGCAGTGGTTGTTCTTCATGTCAGCTCATATTCCCATTATGCCAGGACAGAGATGGGTTTACCAATCCACGTCTTCATGTCCTCTCTGTGTCATGCAGGTAAAACCACAGGCTACCTCGTGATGTGTTCCCTCACTCTCGAGTAGGAAGAGGCTTGCTCTGAGTAACAGACTCTGGTCTGTACTGGCAGGATATGGGACATTTCCTGTCTAGTTTGCTTGAGTCTTTTGAGTCTGTCTGCAATCTTGGACAGTCCTTCCACAACCAAGGCACAGGTCAGTAGGGAGGAAAAAAGATAATCTTCATATTTCTGGAGTCAGGGAGTCACCTGAAGGATGGTTTGTTCTCCTTCTTTTGTTGACATCACTGCCAGTGAGTTGGTGTACGATGATGGTGCTCTGTACAAATTTCTGTCACATGGATTGTGTACACTGGACTTCATCTGGACCTACAGGGGATGCTTGTTGTTTGTTTTGTCCCATGCACCTACACAAGACAGAGGGCTGCGAATGGACTCTCAGCTACTCAACAAGAAGTGACCAACAGTCATCTTAGGGGAGACTGTGAGGACAAGTGATCACCTCACTGCAGAGACTGCAGAGAAAGTCCCCTTCTCTCTTCCCTCCCTGGCTGCCCCAATGGCTGTGCTTTGCCATCCTGACAGCCAAACACTCTCCTCTGGGTCTAGGACTATTGGGAAGGATGTGGACTTTGTGGTGGCATAGCTGGACATCCCCTGGCTGATGCTGCTGGGGAAGTTGGTGCCATCTCTGGGCCTACCGGCCCACCACAGCATCCCTACTTCTCTCTGGGAGAGCTCCAAGGAAGGGAAGGGGTTCAGTGATCTTTTGTTCTCATGTCTGACTCAGTGTCATGGGGTGCTGGAGCTGCTGCAGCAGCTGCTGCAGCAACCTCACATAGGCCTTCTCCATGTCCCTACAGCTGGAGACACTAAAAATGGCAACATGGAGCAGTGACACCTGGTCCTAGTTGTGCTTGGAAGAGTCACATACCAGCATGGATACCTCTGCCCCTGTTGTGTTTAGTTATTATGAGGGCACCCCACCTCAGACTTCCCCCTGGCTGTGGTTTCGGCTGTCTTCGCCCTCAGTGTGGGCACCCCCCAGGAAAGGAAGAGAGAAACTGCAGGTGAGGGAGGAGCAGTGGATATGGGACATTGTGGGGGTGAGGCTGGCTCTGGTCACCGCATTGTTCCTCCAGCACTGAAGACTGGTGCGAATTTGGATAGAGCTGGGGGATGGCTCCCACCATGTCTGCTCCCATGCACAAGGGACTCTTGCAGAGGGGGACCGGATTCCACACTAAAGCTGGTGGGAAGCAAAGGGGAGTTGCCAGGCTGCAGCCCATCATCAGGCCCTCCCCTGTGGGGGCTTTTAGGGCAGAGTTTGGGCTCCCCAACACTGTGGGGTGCAGGGAAGCAGAGAGGCAGCTCCCATGCCCCATGGCAAGGATAGAGCTCCATAGAAAGGGGGAAGCTGCACATCCACTGCAACTCCCTGGAATGGGCCTGATGGTGCGGTCCCATCCCAGCTTGAAGATCCTGTCCAGCCAAATGCCACTGCTCCAAGAGTCTGATGACTGCCGGTGGAAAACAGTCCATTCCAGGCCCTGCAGCCCATCTCTCCCCTTGGGGATCACCACACTATAGCTTGTCTAGTCCCTTCTGCTCTTGCACCCCAGGAAGAGCTCCTGGAGGACTGTTTCCTCCAGCTGTTCCTGCAGCCATCCCTGACCCCCACAGCTGTGGTCCAGGCTGGAACTGCTCATAATCTCCTGGGAAGTCCCTTCCCCAGGATCAGACCAGCAGTGCTGAGGGGTCAGGGGATATCATCATCAGCTCTTCTCCATCACTCTTATCTCTCAGAGCTTTCCAAGACCATGGCCCAGCTCTCCTGCAGGTGTGACACATCACTGGCTTATATACCTGTGGCTCATCAGAGTGGCCTGTATGTGGGATGGTTGGGAGTTGACAAAGAGGCATGGGACCAGTGCACAGCTTGGGGGCACAGAGAGCTCAGGCACGAGGCCCTGTGGTGGGAATAGGGTTTGCCTGCCCTGTGGGAAAGACAGCCATGTTTAAGAGCCTACCTGGCAGCACAGAGCAGGTGGCAATGTCTATTCTGTGCAAGGCCAGACATGCCAGTTATGAGTAAAGCACATTCCTATCAGGGCAGTGAATGTAGCCCCTTGCCAAGTGACACATCCACCAGAAAGGGGAGTAGAAAAAAGCATTCAGTTCACCCACATCACCCTGATTGTCAAGGTGCTGCTGCAGCCATGAGGGACTGCTCCTGCATCCAATGGGTTGACCTTGCTTGCTATCAAATTCCCCCAGCACTCACAGCCATACTCAGGATGCCCCAGCTCACTCCAAGTAGGAACCTCAGAACCCTCCCCTAAACCTCAGTGCCAGCCCCATTGGGTGCGAGGGCCTTTAGCACCAGCAGAGCTGTCCAGGCAGAGCCAGTCTGAGGAGACATCTGAGGCCACATCTCTCAACAGTCTCTTCTTCCTGCTGCTGCACCCACTGCTGCACACTCTGGGTTTCACTGCTGGAACCATGCAGTCCTCTTGCTGCTGCCTTTTCTCCCTCCTCCTCTACCTCTTCCTCCTCTCTGGGACATGGGCAAACCTGGAGGGTAAGTGGGACTCCTGGCTCATACACATCTACCTCCATGGGACTCTATGGGGGAGAGGCTGCCTGCTCCCCACCCATCTCCCACCTTGGACACTTGCTCCCTCACCCCTCCTTGTCCCCTGGCTCCACACCTCCTCCCCAGCAGGGATGCAGACAACCCAGGTGGGTGCAAGGGGGTGGGAGTTGGGACTGCAAAGGATGTAAGGGGCTTATGGAGGGCCTACAAAACCCTGCAACCTCAAGGACCAATCCCTCAGCCCCTCCATTTTCCTCAGCCCCTCCACTTTCCTCAGCCCTCTTCTCCCAGTCCCATCTCCTCCCTGTCAACCCTTGTCTCATGTAGGGACCTTCACTATCCGGCTGCTGCAGACCACCACCTTCCAAAACACCTCATGGGTGGACACGGAGGGGCTGGGCCTGCTGGAAGACATCGAACTTGGTTCTCTTGATAAACAAACATGGTCCATCCGCTTCTACCAGCCCTGGGTGCGCCCAGCCCTGCCCCATAGTGACTGGGACACCATTGAGAACATGCTCAAGATCTACTTGCAGCAGTTCAGCCGTCTGATCAATGAAGGGGCCATGCATAGGGACATCTCCTGTGAGTACCCAGTCTTCACTGCATCCCCTCTCTGAACAGCATCTGGGAAGTGGGGAAGGATCTGACAGTGCTGGTGCTGTATAGGAGACACCAACTGTGTCTGCAGGAAGGTAATCCCAGCTCCTCATGCAACCTCTCTCTCCTCTCTGTCCCACCAGACCCCTTTGTGACTCAATGCATGGCAGGCTGTGAGCTCTACCCCAACAGAACCTCAAGGGCCTTTGCCTATGTGGGTTACAATGGTCAGGATTTCCTCAGCTTTGACACAGAGAATGCCACCTGGATGCGCTCCCAGGACACTAACTTGTCACGGTATGTCTGGTCACTTCTCCAGAACTACACCGCCTTGAGTGAGCTGGTGGAAGTTCTCTTCAATGACACCTGTGTTCATGACATGGAGGTGTTACTGGACTATGGGAGAGCTGCTTTGGAGAGAAAAGGTGAGAGCACCCTGACCCTGCAACAGCTACCCCAAAGACCCCCACACAGGGGCCAAGCCCTGCCCTGCCAAGGCTTCCCTCACCCCTCTGCTCTCATTCCCCAGAGCTGCCTGTGGCCACGGTCTTTGCCCGCACCCCCAGCCTAGAACAGCTGCTGCTCGTTTGCCACGTCACCGGCTTCTACCCCCGTCCCATCAGCGTGGCCTGGCTGCGGGATGGCCAGGAGGTGCCTCTGGGCCCAGCGCTCAACACCAGCAGTATCCTGCCCAACGGTGACCTCACCTACCAGCTCCACAGTGTCCTGGCCGTGGCTCCCCATGATGGACACAGCTATGTCTGCCGTGTGCGCCACTGCAGCCTGGGCACCCGCAGCCTTCTCATCCCATGGGGTAGGTGCCACCCATGGGGCATGGAGATGGGGCTCCTGAGCCACCCTGCCCTGCAAGAGGTAGCAAACCCCAGAAAGTTCATGGCAACTTTTTCTTATGTTTCCCAGGGAACTCAGAAGTGGTGCTGATCACAGGGCTCATTGCTGGGCTGCTTGTAGCCTTGGCCATAGCTGCCATATCGGTGCTTTGGGTGTGGAGACAAAGGTGAGTCCCTGTCTGCCCTGTGGAGCAGCAGTGAGAGGAGAGGAAATGCCCAGGGGATTTCTGCACTGAGCAGCAAAGCTCTTGCTTTGGCCCTGACAGATGCTGTGTGCACTCCCACAAGGTCCCTGCCATGGAGCATCCATCAGCCATCCCCCTCTCATTTCAGAAAGCACCAGTGGATGGCAGAATCGGAGTCCAGGAACGCCATCCTGAGCAAAGAAGCTTAGCTCAGAAGGGAGCCAACAGACCCCATTCCCTTCCACTGCCTTCACAACAACATGAACTACCTTTTCCTGCTTCACCTGAGTTCTGGGCATTGCTAATTGCAAGACTAGCTCAATTCAAAGATTCACAGGAGAAACCTGGGCAGCTTTTGACTCACTTGAATTCTCTAAACAGACACAAATGCAAGTCTGAGACCTCTTCACTTGTTACACATGATCACCTCTTTGCTTGTGGCACTGGCCTGTGCACCCACTGATGCTCTAGAGCACCTCGATGACCAAAGGCAAATTCTCCTGGTTCTGGTACAGTAGCACTTTTGTCAGTAGGTGGAAAGCTGTACCCTTCTACTCTCACTTCCTAGTAATTTTTTTTCCTAAAAATTGCCTTTATTAACCATATTCCAGAAATATTTGTGCTGAGACTGTTTCACACAAACTAACAGAACCTGGCCAGAAATGGCTTTATAAAGTGCTAACACTGAAATTCTGGTGTAATGTGTGGGAGCTGCAGATGTGTATAAATGAAAATAAACCATGCATATTTTCGCTAAGATCATGTGCCTTTCCTAAGAAGAGCTGGATGAGCTTGGAGAGGTTTTGATCAGCCATGTATGGAAGGTGAAACACCACTGTATTATTGGCACTAATTGCAGGAAGCACCAAGGAAGGCATGGAGAAAAAATAGTACATGTGTGCCTGTGCATATACAAACATATTCTTACATAGTGCATGGAAATAAGCAATGGTGCACATGGAGGTGAAGTGACCCCAAGGTTCCTAATAAAGGAGAAAAATGAAGCCCGTGTCCCATTGTGTTGGTTTCGCTTGGTCCAGTTTTTTCTAGTGGGGGGGCCCACAAAAACAGCTTCTGTGTGCAGCTTCTCAAAGCTTTCACCATGTCCAGCAGAGCCAATCCCTGATGGCTCTGAAGGTGATGGACATGCCGCTGGCCAAGGCTGGGCCAGTTAGAGATGTTGGCTACGCCTCTGTGATAACATATTTAAGAAGAGATCAAGACGGTGGGGGCACGCACTTTTTTAGCCAGAGAAGGAGGAGGAGGTGAGAACATGTGAGGGAAAACAACATGGAGACACCAAGATCAGTGGAGAAGGAGGGGGAGGAGGTGTTCCAGGCGCTGGAGCTGAGATTCCTCTGCAGGCTGTGGTGAGGACCATGGTGGAGCAGCTGTCCCCCTGCAGCCCATGGAGTCCTCGGGGAATGCTGAGATCCACTCGCAGCCCATAGGGAGGTGCCCCACGCTGGAGTGGGTGGATGCCTGGAGGAGGCTGTGGTCCAGTGGGAGACCTGGTGGAGAAACAGGCCTTGCAGACTGAACTGAGTGCCCCACGCTGGAGTGGGTGGATGCCTGAAAGAGACTGTGGTCCCGCAGGAGTCCCAGTAAAGAGAAAAAGCTTTGCTCCTGAGATGGAACGGCCTGGCCTCAGAGGTCTGTACCCCATGGATGACGGACCCACGCCACAGCAGTTTTGGGAAGACTGTTTGCCCCTGGGGGAACCTCATGTTTTGGCAGGTTTGGGCAGACTCCTACTTGTGGGATTTTGGACCCATGGCTACACAGAAGAAAAGACTCCATTCCCCCAAGCAGTGGAAAAAGATCTCGGTGATGAACTGACCTACTCCCCCATGCCTTGTCCCCTGTGCAACTGCTGGGAAGGAGGGAGGGGGGTGAGCTGAGAAACAGTGTCTTTGAAGGTTTTATTTCACTTCTCATTTACTCCTCTGACTCTGTTAGTAATAAAATCACTTTGTAATGTTTAAGTTCAGCCTGTTTTGTCCTGAGTGCAATTTCTCCCGGTTTCCTTATCTCAGCTCATGAGCCCACGGGTGTGTTAATTAGTTTTCTCTCTTCTGCCCAACTGTGGCAGGGGAGAGCGAGTAAGTAGATCTCTGGAGTGCCTGGCCAGGGTCAAACCAGGACACCCATCAAAGACAGCAAAGTTCACACACACACACAGAAAGGCATGTAGTTCATGCTCCCAATCAATTTGAACGTGTAGCTTCAAAAGGTTTGGTTTCACTGGACAACTTCCTTCAAAGTTTCCCAGAATTAATCTGGCAGCTGTGTGCAAACCAGAAAACGTGGCTGGCTTGTGGCCACATCTGCCACAAATCCGGTGCTTGTTCTCCCCTGGCCAGACCCTGGAAACTACAATGCTGGGGTCAGGACTGCATTTCCCTGGCAGGCAGAGTCACCTGCTGGCATCACAAGACTCAAGGACCTCGCTGCAGGAGGAGTGATGCCAAGCCTCTCCCTGCTGACATGGGAGAGACAGATGAAACCCTTAGGTGTGGGCATATCTCCCTGCAGCCTTGGCAACCACAGGGCAAAGGGGGCAATTCCTCTCCCAAGCAGAGTGGAACATCCTGCAGCACTCACAGGACAGGGCAAACATGGAAAGCAGGTTGTCAGAGACTGAAATAGTTCATGCCTCAAACATTGATATGAAGTTTTGCTCATTCTAACAAAAACTGTAAAAAGAAGCTACAACTGAAGAAGCCTCCCTGAAGATACCTGACTGGGACTTTGGACTGTAAGTTAAACCACCTAGATAAGACACTATTTTTTAATCATCTCAGGCCTAAGGAAAAACAAACAAGGCTGAGGGAAAGGAACGCATCCACAGGAGAGCCAAACCCAGCAGCCATGCTGAGAGTCACCTCTGGCTGGATTTGGAGTGGGGGAGACCACAGTCCACAGAAGTCAGGTATACACAGCCTCCCCGCCAAAAGCGGGGCGGTGGGGCGGGGAGCAGAGGAGGTTTCAGGTGTAACCTCTGCTCAGAGGCAATAAACACATATCTTCCCTTACACAGACTGGCCCAGCTGTGGAACCCCCAATGCCACAGGCCACATCCACAGGACATTCATTTGAGAGGCACCTGAGGGGGTGTCATAATCCATCAAAGACCCCCAAAGTGCTCCCCAGAGGCCTTGCACCACAGGATTGCATGTGATGCAACAGATCCAGAGTCTGTTGCAAGAGACTGCCCCCCTACCCCAGAGGGGACATGTCTGGACATTGCCACCTGGCCTGAGCATGTATTAACCCATTGGATTCTTTGCTTTGGGTGATGAGACCATCACCACCAAGAAGACCAGCTGGAGAGGATCAACGGAACATCATTGGGATCCATGAATGATGATATTTTCTTTATTCTATCTCTGTCACTCTCTTTCTGTCCCCCCTACCTCTTTTCCTACTTCTCCCTTTCTCTCTTTTCTTCTCTCTCTCTCTCTCTCTTATTTACTATCAAATAAAGTCCATACTATTGACATTGGCATATGGTCTCATTTGCACCTTAATTCGGGCAGAGGCATTTCTAATAACCTTAATAACTGGATCATGACACAGGTGCAACCAGTGAGCAAACCCACTGAGGAAAGGTGTTCATGTGAATGACCTCCCAAGAGACCCTACAGTACCACACCCGCAAACACCTGGTACTAGGGAGGTGTCTGCAAGTATTTGCTCATATCCCCCAAGAGACCTTACAATAACATGCCTCACACAGGCATTTTGAGAGAGTTCTTCAGGCACCTTGTCCCAGCCCAGTGCAGTGGGTGCTGCTGCCCACCTGCCCACCCATCCAGTACAGCACCCAGAGTCACTGCATCCCTGTCCACCCCACCCCAACTCACACAGCCATGGCTTGGGGGGTTACAGCCTTCACCTCAGGGGAGATTGCAAGGACCAATCTGTGTCAGGAACCAAAGACGTGTCTAAGGCCTGCCATATTTGGTCCACTGTTGTGTGCGTGGACAAGATAATGTAAAAGAAGACCTTATTGTTAGTTGGTAAGGCTTTAGCCTTTGGAAATGAAACCATGTATTGATCACCTGGTGGGATTCAACCTGTGGAAGGGGAACAATACACAATAAAGCCATTGTTGGCATGGAGATGTTATCACGGGCTATTGTAACCTCATCTCATGCGCTGGCCCTGCGTGAGATGATGTTGTAACCAGCCACTCCTGAGGAGGAGATATAAGGTGTGGTCCTGGGGTGGAGTGGAGAGGAAGAGAAGATGCACGCTGTTATGATCCAGAGGATGCCCTGGAGGTGCGCTGCCTTCCTACCCCTCCTGCTCAGAAGCCATCTCCTTCTCTTGCTCGGTGGCTTCTCCAGAATCCAGGGGTCGGTATGTATTAATTGCTACTGTGACTAATAAAAATTAATTAGCTTTGCAATTCTGAGTGTATCTTGTGTTTTTTGTGCATGGGCATCCTCCCGAACCTATAACACAATGTCAGCTGTGGGGTCTTTGAAGACCAGTGGTTGCATGAGAAATTCAAAGTCTTACAGTCCCTTGGGGCAGGGGTAAAATGAGGACCAGTAATCACTTGAGAGGACTGTAAGGATCAATGTCACCTGAGGGAACTGTGGGCACCACGGTGTGGGCACCAGTGGTAACCTGGGGGTGACTCTGAGGACCATGGTCACTTGAGAGGACTGTGAGGACCAATGGTCTGTGTGGACCAACAGCCCCCCCTATCCCCTTGAGACGTTTTCAGACCAGAGAAGTGACAATATGAAGGAGGAGGAAGTTGTGAGCAAAAAAGAAAGTGAAAAAAGCCCCCAAACATGAGAAGTACATTAAATAGATAAGTGTAAGGCCTAAAGCAGAACTTTAAAGCAGATCCACTGCAACAGTGGGAGACATCTGGAGGAAATTCAGAGGGGGCTGAACACACTGTGACCACCCACAAAAGCCAGGTGCCTGGTCCTGTCCTACGAGCAACTCACACCGGTACTGTCACATGCATCTGCACAGAACAGGGGGCTGCGAATGGCCTCTCAGCTGCTCAGCAAGAAGTGACCAACAGTCGTCTTAGGGGAGACCATGGGGACAAGTGATCACCTCACAGGGCTGCAGAGACAAAAGTCCCCTTCTCTCTTCCTTCCCTCCCTGGCTGCCCCAATGGCTGTGCTTTGCCATCCTGACAGCCAAACACACTCCTCTGCCTCTAGGACTAGTGGGCGTGATGTGGACTTCATGGTGGCATAGCCGGACATGCCCTGGCTGATGGTGCCATTTCTGGGCCTACCAGGCCACCACAGCATCCCTACTTCTCTGTGGAACAGCACCATGGAAGCAAAAGGATTCAGTACTTGGACGCTACCGAGGTGCACCCCTCAGACTAGCCCTCAGCTGTGGTTTGGGTTCTGCCTTCACACCCAATGCAGGTGCCACCCAAAAAAGGGAAGAGAAACTGCATGTTGAAGAGAGGAGTTGGGGAGGAGCAGTCAATCAGGATCATTGTGGGAGAGAGGCTGACTCTGGTCATCCCATCATCCCACCAGCACTGGACACTGGTGCCAGCGGGGACAGAGCAGGGGGATGGCTCCCACCATTTCTGTTCCCATGCACAGGGAGCTCTTGGGGAGGGGGACTGGATTCCATACCAAATTTGGTGGGAAGGAAAGGGGAGTTGCCAGGCCCATCCCCAGGTGTTTAGAGCAGAATTGGGGCTCCCCAGCAGCGTCCTACTGCTTGGGACTAGGTGGAACAGCTTATCATTTCCTCCCTGGAAGCCCCATCCCCAGAGTTAGGTAAGTGATACAGGAGCAGCCTGAGCTGGAGGTACCAGGAGTGGGAGGGGGTGACCCAAAGTATCCCTTCTCCCTGTGTGGGGGCTGAGAGCATAGCAACCATCTTTCACCAGTCAGATCTGAAATCCAAAAGTCATTCCTCCATTGGAGCTGATGCATCCCACAAGAACAGGGACAGGACAACATAATATTGGTGGGGAGGGGGTATCAAGGGAGCCCAGCTTAGGTCCTTGAATATCTTTTTTCCTAGTGCTGTTTCCTGGGACTCTCTTTTCCCTACCTTCTCCTTCTGGTAGGGCTTTTCCCAGCCCTAGCCTGTCATGGCATTTCATGCTCAAGACCTTATTTAAGCTTTTGTCCCTCCCACATGTCTCCAGCCTTCAGCTTGGGGCCTCTGGGCCCCTCCTGACACATTCATTCTGGTCTAATTGGTGGAGAGCCACCGCAGTGACTGCTGGGCTGGGTTGAAGCTTGGGATCCCACAGGTTGTTCCTCCTCCCACAGTCACTGCTGCTGCTTCTTCTGCATGCACCATGCAGCCCACTCACCTCCTCCTCTTCCTCTTTCTCCCGATCCTCCTCCCTGGGATGTGGGCAGACTCAGAGGGTAAGTGGGAGCCCTGCCTTACCTCAACCGCTGTCACACCCCTAGCCTGTCAGAGGACCCCACAAGTTCCTCAGAGGAGTCACGGCCAGGCTACTGTGCCCTACGGGGTGGGGGGGCGTGGG
>VZRN01002470.1:124960-136405 GCA_013397935.1 Dasyornis broadbenti | reverse complement strand
TATGGAGGCGGGACCGGGAGTCCTGAGGGGCGGGGCCAGAAGGCCCAGGGGCGTGGCCTCGTGGCGCTGAGGGGGCGTAGCCCTGGGAAAAGGCGGGGTCTGGGAGCGCCGGGAAGAGCGCGCGGCGGGGCGGAGTCTCGCGAGATCTCGCTGAGGGTGGGGGGAGATGCGCGTGACTGCAATGGTGGAGGTGCGGCACGAGGGGCACGGAGGGGCACCGGCCGTGTGGAGAGGGACCTAATTAAATTATTAATTAAATAATGGCTAATTAGTGTCCCAGCAACGAGCAGCAGCCCTTCAGCCCCTGCCCACTCGGCGCATCCCATGCTCGATCGCAGGCTCCGGGATCCCGGATGCTCCTCACAAGGGCCCTGAGCAGTCCCGGATGGCGGCACCGGGCGGGCGGCCTTTGCCCGCTCCCGGCGGGGCCATAAAGCAAGGGAGCAGCTGCCGTCTGCTCGGTCAGAGGCCGTGGGGCGGCCGATAAGGAGCCGTGGCCTTGTCCCAGCGCCACGCCTGGGGCACGCGGAGCCTTAGTCAGCTCTGCCTTGCTGACTAAGATCGCAGGGATCCCCAGGAAATGGGGATCCCGGGGGTTCTGGTGGGGTGGGATTCACTGAGGGGATGCAGGCGATGGTGTTGTGCTGATGCCCTCGTTGCAGGGGGATGAGGGTTTGGCACAGCCAATCACCCCCGTGTTCAGCCCAGTGCAGCCTGAGGGACTCATGGAATCCCAGGAAGGTCTGGGTTGGAATGGATCTTAAAGCACATCACACCCCCTGCCATGGCAGGGACACCTTCCACCATCCCAGGCTGCTCCAAGCCCTGTCCAGCCTGGCCTTGGACACTTCCAGGGATCCAGGGGCAGCCCCCGCTGCTCTGGGCACCTGTGCCAGGGCCTCCCCACCCTCCCAGGGAAGAATTCCTTCCCAATATCCCGTCTATCCGTGTCCTCTGTCCATGTGAAGCCATTCCCTGTGTCCTGTCTCTCCATTCCTTGTCAATGGTCTCTCTCCAGGGAGAGCCACAGGGAGCCGAGGGCACCAAGGCTTTTTTGGGATAAGCCATAAGTGGTAGAGTCCAAGCCAATGTCCCCGGATATTGCCCTCAGCACCCATCGAATGTGATTAATGCCGAGACGTCTGAAAAAAGGGAAACTGTCCCCAAAAGTGGGTGAAGGTTCATGGACAATTATAGCACCTGGACTTCGCCCGGCAGCCCCGGCCCCTCCTGCCCTGCTTGGCAGAGGAGCACAAAAACATTTGGCTAATGAATTACGGGTCCAGCCCCGGGGCGGCCCTGCCTTCGCACCCTGACGGCCCCAATCAGGGCTGGGACATTTTGCAACCCAGGACGCTATTTCTGTGCAGTTGGAGTTTAAACTTTGCCACTCGGGTCAGGGAATCGCAGAGGAAGAGGAGGAAGAGGAGGAGGGTGAAGGCCGGGCTTGTTGTGCTTGTTGTCTGCTCCCCTGTGCTCAGAGAGGGTTGAGAGGACAACCCATGGCATCTCACACAGGTACGTCCTGGCTGCCATCGCTCAGCGAGATCCCATGGGACCGTCAGGATGGGATCTGGGATGATCAGGATGAAGGACAGGGTGCAATAAAGCCCCGTGTCCACGTTGGCCAGACAAATGTCACGGTAGCGGCAAGAGTCTCCAACTGGCTTGGAGGGTGTTTGAGTCAGTGGCTGCTTGGTTGGGTGGTTGGGTTGGTGGTCAATGAGTCAGGGATGAGTGGTCAGTCCACTGGCCAGTGGTTGGCTGCTCAGTCCATCCATTGGTCACCTGACCAACGGGTTGGCCATTTGGTTCTGTCTCTTGACCAGTTCATGGACCGACTGGTCAGCCAGTTGCTCAGTAGGTCGGCTGGTCGGGTAGTTGGGATGTCAGTTGGCTGATTGGCCACTTGGGCAAGTGGTCAGCTGGCCCTGTGGCTGTCTCTGAGTCCAGGGTCTCAAGCAGGGCCTGGGGTGGCAGTGAGGGACGGAGTCCTTTCCCTGGGGCTGAGTTCCCACCCCTCCACTTGCCACCCAAAATGATTAACCAGCCCTTCCGGCACCGTCACCTCCAGGAGGGAACCCCCGGCTGGAAAACGAGAGGATTTGGGAGTTTCAGCTGCTGGAAGGAGGCTGGGGGCGAGGCACTGCCATACCTGGAGCCCCCACATCCTGTCCCACCCCTGTAGGGCTTTTCCAGGTGTATCCCAGCCCCACAATTTGGGGTGTCCCTGGGGCCGTGCAGCTCGTGTTGGGGGTGGCTGTGGGGGAACCACAGGGCCTGGGCTGGGGACTGACCCTGCCACCCCGCAGCCATGGCCTCCAGCGCGGGCAGCCTCGACAGCCTGGACCTGCTGGATCTCCTCTTCGACCGCCAGGACGGGATCCTGCTTGGGGTGGAGCTGGGAACGCCGCCGCCAGCCTGGCCCCAGGACAGGGTGAGCCCCCAGCCTGCCTGGGTCCCAGCCCGTGGGCACCCCGGGGATGGGTGCTCGGGGCTCACGGGCACTTTGTCCCCACAGCGTGCCCAGGACAGTGAGGACTTCCTGAGCTCCATCCTGGGCTCCAGGGACTCGGTGTCGGACTCGCCCAGCTGGTCCCCGGCCACCAGCGACAGCGGGGTGTCCGAGGACCCCCCCTCTGACCAGCACGACAGCCCCCCCCGCAGCTGTGACGGGGGTCCCCGAGAGCTCCTGTACCCCCAGACCAACCCCTGCCGGGCTCAGCCGCCCCCAGCAGGGTCTGGCCTCCTGCAGCCTGAGGTCTCCATCGACCTGGGTGAGCCACGCTGGGAAAGGACCAGGCTGGGGCCACTGGGGGGAATGGGGGGAATGGGGGAGTTGGGGATTGTGAGGGAATTGGCGCAGCTGGGGGAAACTGAGGAGAACTGGGAGGTCTGGTGGACAAGGGAGGAGATGGGCAGAGTGTGGAGAGCTTGGAAACCGGGGTGAACTGGGCAGACTGGTGTTAGGGGCGCTGGGGCAGGACCAGAGGGACAGTTTGGGGGACAGAGCTGGGCTCACTGGCCTGGGCAGCAAATCCCCCTGCTCCTGGGGCCATGGCAGGGGGAGGGCCCTGCAGGGGAGACACTGGGGACAGAGGGGACACAGCACCGCTGACAGCCCCGCTTTGCCCTCCCCCAGACATGTGGCACCCCGGGTTCTTCCTGGAGGAGAGTCAGGACCTGCCCGTGGTCCCCCCGCCCGCGTCCTGTGCCCTCACCGTCAAGGACCTGCTGCTGTCGGGCAGCTCTGACAATGTGAGTCCCTGTGTCCCCAACACTCCCTGTCCCCATTCTTGTCCCTTCCCGGACCCTGATCTTCCCCATTCCCATCCCTATCCCTCCCCATCCCCACACCTCTCCCCTGTCCCCTCCTGGCCCATGGCACCTTCACCATGGTCCCTGGGGCCGGGAGGGGGTGACTCCCACCCAGGGGTGTCACCATTCCCTGTTCCCACAGCAGCCACAGGCTCCTGGCTCCCTTCTCCGGCCGAGCCAGGGCCACTTCCAGGAGCTGGTGCTGACGGAGGATGAGAAGAAGCTGCTGGCGAAGGAGGGGGTGACCCTGCCCACGCAGCTGCCCCTCACCAAGGTGGGTGCCAGGACGCCTGGGGAGGGTGTGGAGTGGGGTGAACCCAGCCCTGGCAGCCCTGACCCCCCGCCCTGTCTCCCCCAGTACGAGGAGCGGGTGCTGAAGAAGATCCGGCGCAAGATCCGGAACAAGCAGTCGGCTCAGGAGAGCCGCAAGAAGAAGAAGGAATACATTGATGGGCTGGAGAGCAGGTACAGAGCCCAGCCCCTCACCCTGGGCACGGTGGCACCCCGGGCACTCTGCTCCTTGCCGGCCCCCGCAGCTGCCCGCCTGACCTCCCTCTCCCCGTGTCCCCCAGGATGTCAGCGTGCACGGCCCAGAACCAGGAGCTGCAGAGGAAAGTCCTGCACCTGGAGAAGCAGAACTCGTAGGTGTTCCCGGGGTGGGGTGGGGACCAGGGGTGGGGAGAGTCGGGATGGGGGCTCATGGGCTCTCCCTGTTCCCAGATCCCTCCTGGAGCAGCTGAAGAAGCTCCAGGCCATGGTGGTACAGTCGAGCAACAAGGCAGCGCAGACGGGAACCTGCCTGGCGGTGAGTGGGGCCTCCGAAGGCCGGGAGCCACGGAGATGGGCTGGAGGGAAGGAGGGAGGGATGGAGGGAGGCATGGAGGTGCCCTGGCAGGACATGCGCCACAAGGGAGGGATGGAGGCACAGATGTGCTCCTGGCTCTGCCACCCCTCCCTGGGAGCCGTGTCCCAGCTCCTGGTCCCTCTCAGTGATGTCCCCTCTGTCCCCAGGTGCTGCTGCTCTCCTTCACCCTCATCGTGTTCCCCTCCATCAGCCCCTTCGCCCACAGCAAGGCCGAGGCAAACGGTGACTTCAGGCCCGTGCGAGGTGAGGGCTGAGCTGGGGCTGAGCTGGGCCTGAGCTGGGCAGTGCTGGGCTGAGCCAGAGCTGTGAGAGACCCTCAGGACCCTGGCCCGGGCCTCACCCTCCGTGGTGCTCAGTTTTCTCCAGGTCCCTGCACAACGCCGCCGCCTCCCGCGTGGTTCACACGCAGCCCCAGGCCGGGGAGGAGAAGCCCCCGGAGCCGCTGTGGTCGGAGCCCCTGGAGGAGACCCCCGGGACCCTGCACGAGGCTTTCAGCGACGCATTCCCGACACAGCCGGACAAAGCGTCCCTCCAGAACGACACTCGGGCAGCGGCCTCCGAGCAGCTGAGCCACGAGGATGGGGAGCACAGCAATGCCGTGCCAGGGGATGGCCCCGTGTCACACCCGGGGCTGGCGTCGCTGGCGTGGTCGGAGCGCGGGCACGGCCGGCCCGCGGTGCTGGAGCCGGCGGAGGAGCTTTAGGCAGCACCACGGGGCTGCAGTGGGGTGAGAGCAGCTCATCCCCTACAGGACAAGCCCTCGAGGGGACCCCTCCAGGATCTGCCTCCAGATGCTGGACCCGCTTGGCTTCGCTTGGATCTGTGAACTGGGAAGAGGAGAGCGGTTCCCACTGGCCTTGCTGGGAGGGAGGGGGCTGTTCCTGCCCCCCCGGCACGGCGGGAGTTGTGGAAGGGACACGGGGTCACTCAGGGTGGGGCTGAGGAAGCAGGAGGGGCCCTGGGCTGCTTGGCTGCCGATGGTGCAACTGGTTGGCTTTGTTCTTGGTTTTGTTTCGGTTCTTGGTTTTATAGTTTTATTTTCATCTCTAAATAGAAGATATTTTGGAAAAAATCCACCTGCTATGGTTTAAGAGGGGTTGATCCACAGGGTTTTCAAGGAGCCCTGGGCTAGGGGGACCTCAAGCCCAGCTGCCACGAGGGCCCAGGAGAAGGGGAACACGACCATGCTCAAGCTGGAGCTGGGCATGGACCAGGAGCAGCGGGGCCTGGGCACTCCCACAGCTCCCAGCCCTGAGTCCAGCTTGGATCCAGCAGCACCAGGCCCCTTCCATGACCCAAGTGACATGGAATTACAGAATCGTGGAATGCTTTGGGTTGGAAGGGACCTTAAAGCCCATCCAGTGCTGGCCAGGGACACCCCCCACTGTCCCAGGCTGCTCCAAGCCCTGTCCAACCTGGCCTTGGACACTTCCAGGGATGCAGGGGCAGCCACAGCTGCTCTGCGAATTCCATCCCAGGCCCTCACCACCCTCACAGGGAGGAATTTCCCTGAGCAAGGCCCTTCCCAGGCCCGTGGGTGCAGCTGCTCTGCGAGCCGCAATTCAAGTGTGTTTAATACTGACATAAAAAAAGGGACAGTATTTAAGGGTATAAAAAAAAGTCGGTAGGAAAAGCAGCCCAGGCGAGACAGGGACAGTCCAGGTCAGGTGAGGAGAGGCTCCACCTTCATCTTCTTCACCGGCGTCGGCCCCGTGTCCGGGCTGGGGCACTCGCGGCACTCCAGCAGCGCCTTCCCGGCGCGCGGCGTTCCCGTGCCGTTGTGTTGGGAGAGCGGCTCCTCCTTCAGCCGCCCCTGCAGCTGCTCGGCCTTGGCCAGCTCGGCGCTCTCCACCACCACCGGCCCCGTCCACTCGGGCACCTCCAGCCCCAGGTGCTTCATCAGCTTGGTCATCACGTCATCGACGTAGCCGTGGATGCGCAGGTCGGCCTGGCGGTCCTGGGGCAGCAGGGACACGGCTCAGGGGACAAACAGCTCCTGCCAGGGCCGTGGCCCCAGCGTGGCGTTCCCGGCGGGATGGGAGCTCTGCCGGGGCGTGGAGCCACGCCTGGGGATGGGGACGTGGGCACAGAGCCAGGACTGAGCGGGACAGGGACACGGCAGCTCCAGTGACATCCCAGGAAGCCTCGGTTCTGGGTGTCAAAGACTTTGGACAATTGGGGCACCAACACCAGAGCAGGAACTGAGCTTTAAGGTCCCTTCCAACCCAACCCATCCCATCCCATCCCATCCCATCTCGTGATTCTGGTGTTTACCTGCAATCTCTGTGCTTAGCAGGAGTTGCAGGTTTAAACCCTCCAGCCTAGGGCTCCCAGCCTGTCTGCCCGCTAAGGGAGCCACCTGGGAGGGGACAACGTGCAGGGACAAACTTGGGATGGGCCTGGAACAGGGAACAGGAGGGGCAAGGAGCAGGGCAGAGCTGCAGGACGCTCACTCACGTGTTTGGTTGCTTGGAGGTTGACAATGACCAACTTCCCTCCTCTCTTCTTGGTGATCAGGGGGAGGTTCCCGCTGGGTTTGATCTGCAGAGAGGTCCCCAGGGTGACGGAGAGATCGGCTTTCCTGCAGGGCGGAGCAGAAATTCCAGCATTGGGATGATTTGGGTGGGAGGGGAACTTAGAGCCCATCTTGTTCCACCCCGAGCCCTGGGCAAGGTGTCAGCACCTGCAGGCTTCATCTGCCAGCGTCAGGTCACGGTCGGGCAGGGAATCTTCCCAATCCAGAATAGTGTCTCGTAACTTCCCTCTGCAAAACACACACAGGGACCATGGTTTTCCCTGGAAAAGGCAGGAGAGCAGGTCCTGCAGCAGAGGGAATGGCAACCAGAGCCTGTCCCACCCTCCCTGTCCCAGCCCTGTGAAGGGACAGAGAGCACCCAGAGAGATCTTCCCCCGCCCTGGGCTGCTTCTCCCGAATCCGAGGGGCGGTTGGGCCATTCCCACATCCCAGGAGGGATCCGTACCTGCAGGCCCGCAGCCCCCGGGCCTTGGTGACGCTGCAGAGGCGGCCCGTGGGCTTGAGCCCCATGCTGCCCACGACGGCGTCGCGCACGTACTGCCTGCGGAGACAGCGAGCTGCTCAGGAGCGGCTGGCGGGCGCCCCCGACACAACCTGGCGTGAGAATCCCAGCCAAGCCCCCATCCCGGGATGGGAATCCCAGCCAAGCCCCGCCCCGGGCTCAGGGTCACGCACTTGCCGCATTTCACGCACTCCTCCACGAACATGTTCCCGTGCAGCTCGGCCAGCTTGTCCCTGTGGGAGAGAGGCTCAGCTGAGCTGGGCAAGGCCGGGGAGCCCTGGGGGACCCTCCCTCCTCCCCAGGAACCTCAGGCGCTTCCCTGCATTCCAGCTCTGCCGGCTGCTGGGTTCATCTCCACGTGGCCACTGCAGGGACTGAGGGAGGGACAGCAAGTGCTGCTCTTTTTAATTTTAATGCTTCCATCTGCAGCACGGATTGCGGCTCCTGATCCACTCAAACCTCTGCTCCCGGGAGCACCCGGATCCTTGCTTTTCCAGCACCCAACATTCCTGTCTGTCCCTGTGCCGTTCCAGCCCTCTGACACCTGTTTTTCATAAAATTCCCCTCGGGCTCAGAGCAGAAGCCAGAGGAGAACACGGCCGTGCTCTCCCTGTTTTCCTCGGAGCCCCACGCTGACTGGGAACCTCCTCCAGGCTGGGTGAGACAGGACTGACTTGATTTCCCCCACTTTGGCCCCAGCTCAGTGCCTCTTACTCAAGCGCAGGCTTCACTTGGGAGGCAGAGCTGGGCTGAACTGGAACGGAAGCCAGCGGCTCCGGGCTGCGGGAGCACCGTGAAATTCTGTCATCATTCCCTATCCCTTTTCCCATGGTTTGGTTTAGACAGACAGGAGGCTGGGAGCAGAGCCCAGGACTGGTAATCACAGGAAATATCCCCTGGAGGCAGCTCTGGCTGAAGGTGTTTGTCAGATGCATCTTCTGCAAGGACACGTTGAATCTCCTCACGCTCATCCTGACCCATGGAATCACAGA
This sequence comes from Dasyornis broadbenti, assembly GCA_013397935.1. NCBI lineage: Eukaryota > Metazoa > Chordata > Aves > Passeriformes > Dasyornithidae > Dasyornis > Dasyornis broadbenti. The sequence continues at coordinate 128,192 of VZRN01002470.1, read as the reverse complement.
ATGGACTGGGAGATCCTCCAGGGCCAGCCCTGCCATGGGCAGGGAACCTTCCACCATCCCAGGCTGCTCCAAGCCCCACCCAACCTGGCCTCGAATGTTTCCGGGGATCACAGAATATCCTGAGCTGCAAGAGGTCCCCAAGGATCACCGAGTTCAACTCCTGGCCCTGCACAGGACGCCCCAACAACCCCGCCCTGTGCCTGAGAGCGTTGCCCAAGGCCTGCTTCCCTGTTCCCATCCTTGTTTCCAGGGATGGGGCATCCACAGCTTCTATGGGAAACCTGTGCCAGGGTTCCTCAGCATAAAATCCCAGAGGTATCAGCATCACACTCAGCATCTTTCAAGCCTCAATGACTCCCTTCATTTTATTTTCTTCCTTGAACTCAGCTGCTCTCCCCTTCCTTTCCCGGCAGCTCCGAGCACTTTTCCCTCCCAAGACAGTCGCTGGCTGCTCTGAAGTGCTGGGAAAGGGTTTTGTAACGGGCTGGAGTCCGTGAAGGACACAGCTCCGGCTGTCACGAGGCTCCGGTTCGGCTCAGGTTCCTGTGAGGACAACTCCGGCACGGCCACTCTGGGCCCCTCCACGCAGGGAGCGGAGCTCTCCCACCCGCAGCTCCTGCCGCAGCTCCCTGCGAAGGGAATCCCTTGGATCCTTGGGAATCTCACGTGGGATCCCAACCTCGCCACCCAGGTAAGTCAGAGCAGCTCCAACCACGGAACTCTCCCTGGATTTGCAAATTTACTGAAAGGCAGAAGGATTTTTAAGGCTCCTTTAGGCCCAGCACTGATTTTTTTGTCTCTCAAGAATGGAACTGAAGCAAATTGAAGCAACCCAAGCTCCGAGAGCTCCGGCAGTGCCGGAAACCAGGGTGAGAACATCCCTGGGAGCAGCTCAGGGGCTCCCACCCTCCCTCTGGGTGGGTATGGAGGAGATGGAAAGGAGCAGAAAGCTCAGCTCCGAGCCATTCCCAGGGGCACAGCTCCTGCTTGGATCCACCCCCAGGAAGCCCCGGGTGCTCCCGGTGGCACTGGGAGCCTCAACCAGCAGGGCCTGGATGGGGACAGGCCTTGGAACAAGCTGGGAGAGTGGAAGGGATCCCATGGCAGGGGGAACGAGATGGGCTTTAAGGTCCCCCCCAACCCAAGGCATTTTGGGATTCCATGATTCCACGGCCTGTTTTTCCTGCCCACAAACAGCACCTGGAACCATTTCTAGAGAGCAATGGCTGAGGCTGATTTCATTCCGTGACCCTCTGGATTAGAAGCCCAGCCTCTCTCCTCCAAATTCCAGCTGGTTTATCCCCTTCCAGCTCCCACTGCCCGTATCACACAGGGCAGAGATTCCTTGGGAATCAAACCCCCGCACAGGGCTGGCAAAGTACCGTGGGAATCCTGAGCGCACGTGAAGGCCGTCCACGTTCTGGCTGACCAGGAATTTCAGGATTCCCACTCTCTGCAGCCCCAGCAGTGCCATGTGAGTCTTGGAGGGCCTGGCGTTCTCAAAGGTGGTGTCGAATTTCGGGGAGAGCCCTTTCTCTTCCATAGTCCAGACACCATTGGGGCCCCTGCAGCCGTGGGAAAGAGCAGGGAGGGAGAGCTCAGGCTCCAGGGGGGACACCAGCCCCATCCATGGGAGCAAAGCTCACGGATCAGCAGGATTTTGGGGGTTGATGCAAACACAGCACACATGGGGCTTCTGTGGGAACAGCTGAAGGTCAGACAGATGTGCGAGAGGGAAAAGGGATCAGCTGGATCCAGGAGGGATGGGACAGGTCTGGGGTAAAACAGAGCTTTCCATGAGTTTTCCAAGATGGAAGATGGACTCGGAGGAGGTGCCGGCCCCCCAGCCCTCAGCCTTACCTGAAGTCAGGGATTCCCGAGGCCGTGCTGATCCCCGCTCCCGTGTGGAACACCACATTGGAGGAGCTCCGGATCAGGTCCGCCAGCTCCCGCACCTTCCGCTCCAGCTCCTCCGGAGGGTCAAAAATCTGGGAAAAGACACAAAACCAGCATGGGATGGAGACATGTGGGGTGGATTATATGCAGAAGGAATCCTTCCCTGTGAGGGTGGGGAGGCCCTGGCACAGGGTGCCCAGAGCAGCTGTGGCTGCCCTGGATCCCTGGCAGTGCCCAAGGCCAGGCTGGACAGGGCTTGGAGCAGCCTGGGATGGTGGAGGGTGTCCCTGCCATGGCAGGGGTGGAATGGGATGAACCTTCAAGTGCCTTCAACCCAAACCACTCTGGGATTCGATAACTCCAGAGCCCAGTAACCCCAGGAACAATTCTTCCTTATCCATGAAGGATTTCACATTCCTTAATGACAGGAGCATTTAATGGGGGAGACTCAGCATTGTCCGGAGTGTCTCCGTGCAGGCACAGGGCTGGGAACACCCAACACTGATGGGGAGTTTGTTGCTCTGACAGGCAGCTGGTCCAGGCTGGGCTCCAGGAGGGCTGGAGCGACCTGGGGCCACCCCCCGTGTGCTCAGCCCCAGCTGTCACCAGCAGTGCCACCGGCTCTGGGGACACAGCAGGGCCGAGGGACGGCGAGGGACATGGGAGCCATGGAGGTGGGGACACGAGACCCCGGTGTGGGCTCGGGATTTAATTCCTGAGATGCTTCTCCAGCCCTGTCTCCTGTGGACAGGAACCTGTGTGTCTGTCCCCTCACCACCCCCTTGGCTTAGAACAGACCCCTGAGTGTCCCTGTCCTCCTCCCAAACCCTGTTTTAAGCTTCCCAAGAACTGCTGGAGCTCAAAGGGGATAAGGAGGGACTCATGGAATGGCCCTGGGCGAGAAATGGTGGATGGGGATGAGGGGGGCACGGAGAGAGCCATGGGATGGATCTGGGGGGACAAGAAGGGGCTGGGTGGGGTCAGGGAGGCCAGGGAAAGGTCGAACAAGGAGGGAGCCACGGGGTGGGACACGAGGAGGACGAGGGAGCCGTGGGGTGTCTGGGGACGCCATGGGAGAAGCCACAGCCGGGGGGGACAAGGAGGGAGCCGCGGGATGTGCTGGGGACACACAAAGGGCTCGGTCCCTCCCCGGTGCTGCGCTCCCCACGGGTGTCCCCCCGGGGCCGAGGCCGCGGTTGTCTTGGGAACGCGCCGGGCCCGCGGAGGGCGGGAGGCCCGGGAGGCCCGGGCGGGCGGGGGTCCCCGAGGGCGGGCAGGGGCTCCCCCGGGCGGTGCCGCGCTCACCTCGGGGAGGCCGCACTTGCCCTTGTCCGAG
>VZRN01002470.1:84837-106402 GCA_013397935.1 Dasyornis broadbenti | reverse complement strand
AAAAAAAAAAAAAGAAAAGAAATGGTGTGTTTGATTCTGTAAGTGCTGAACATTCCACAATTGCTGTGTTTAATAAATACAGCGGGGGCTCCTAGGAGACTGAATGGGGCTGAATGAATGAAGTATGTGAGACATCTGAAACCTATTAGTTGGAGCAAACTGGTGGAGAGGCAGGAATTCTTCTCTTTTTAAAAATATTTATACATTTTCCTTTCATGTCAGGCCAACATCTTATTTGGGGTTATGTTCCAGTGGAAGGAAAGGTGTGTCGGGGGGAAATGCAGGGGGAGGGGAGGTGCAGGTTTGGGTCAGGCCCAAAAGGAGCAGAAGGGCTGGGTGGCTTTAGGGCCATATTTTCATTTTGGAATTGAACCCAGCACATTGATCCATCAGGAGACCCCAGCCTCAGTGGGGATGAATGTTTTGGGGCTTGGTTCACCCTGGGGTGTTTTTGGGAGCTTGTCCCACCCGGAGCGCCTCGCTTGAGGCACCGGGAGAGCTCCCCAGCCCTCCCCAGATGAGGTTTATGGGAGCCATGGCTCTGGTTTATTCTGGGTTGGATATTTAGGCCGGAATCAGAGCAGGCATCCAGCATCTCCTCCACCACGTGCGCAGCTCCAGGAGGTCCCAGCAGTGTCCAGGAGCAGCGGGAACGATGCCACATCCCGGAGGTTTCCACCCAGGCTTCTCCTCGTGCAGAATGACCTCACTGACTCAGGAAAATAGGGAAAAACAGGCAGGATGGATGAGGACACGGAACATTCCCCAGGGAATAAGCAGAGCTAACACCTTTTCAGGCGCCACTTCACCTGTGGGGAAGTCTCTGAAAAGGGAGAGAAGGAGTTGACAACACCCAGCCCCAGTCTGGGCAGACCGTTCCAAACGGGAGGCTGAATTCCTGCTGGAAGTTGTGGCTGTTTCCTGCTGGAAGCTGCACAAAGCTGGGACGAGCCTCTCACCTCTGGTGCTTCCCTTTGTGTCTCAGAGCTCACCCAAGCGCTGATGACATCTGAGTCACCGCTCCTTGAGCAGGAACTCTGGATCAAAGCTAAGGCTGGTGTCAGAAAGGCCTGGGCTCTGCAGCGTTTTCCAGCTGATAAGAGATATGTAAATGATCCCTCCTTCCCTGTGATCCTTAATGATCTTTATTCAGCCCAGTTTTACTGCAGCCCACGCTCAACCCTTTCCCTTCAGGCTTCCCGAAAGGAAAAGGAGAAGTTTTAGGAAACTCGGAATTTGCAAATGTCTCCCATTATCCTTCTAATCTCCCCAAACTGATTAAATCAGAGGATATCTCCCCTCTCCATAGGAAACAGATGTTCTCCTTGCAGCAGGGACATGCAGGAGGCATCCTGAAATTTGTTTAATTTAGAGTCTCTTGGAGATGGGATTTTTTGGGGGTTACAACCTTCGATGTCCGAGCTCGGGTCTGCCTGGATTTGGAGTGGTGCCAGGAAGGAATTTTTCTGGAGTTTCCTTCCATCATCGGTGAAGAGAATCTCCACATCCCTGAGCTGAGAGCTTGGAAAAGAACTTGGGAGTGGTTTTTGATGGCATCTCTCAGTCGGTTCAGAGGTAAAAAAACACGACTGGGGCATGGGGTGAGGCTGGGTCTCATTTTGCAAGGGAAGAGTGGAACCCATCCCAAGAGTCCAGGAGTGGATTTAACTCTTTCTGGAGCTGTAGGGAACGAGGCACTCGGGAAACATCCTTTTCCAGCCCTCTGATTGCACTTCCCCTGTGTCATCTGGTCCCCATCAGTGGGAGGATCTCAGTGGATTTCAGTCTCATCAGTTTTGTCCACCTGTAACTCTTGCGTTTTCAGATCTCTCCTTTTTATTTCTCTTTTCTCCTTCCTTACCGTTTTCGAACGAAATTCTGGTTTTGCTGAAGACACCGAGGGAAGTTGCTCAGAGAAACTGTGGCTGCCCCATGGAAGTGTCCAAGGCTGGACAGGGTTTGGAACAACCTGGGACAGTGGAAGGTGTCCCTGCCCATGGTAGGAGGTAGAATGGGATAATCTTTAAGGCCTTTCCCACCCAGACCGTTCTGGGATTCTAAATGTCGGTGCTATTTCCAAAATATCTTGATTTTCCTCTGCATTGGAGGTTCTCAGTGTGTGTCCATCTGTGCATGTGTGGGTGGTGGTTGCATTTCAGAATTTCCAGGACTGTTTTAGCTCTTAGGTTTTTTTCCAAACGATTTCCTCCATGTGAGTTCTCCCTCCCGACGGATCCGGATCCCGCTCGGAAGAGCCTCCACATATGAGGGAAGCTGGATAAAGCAGCTGAATTAAAGCCTCTCTCACTGGAGATGATTTAAGGGTTCCCCCAGAGCAGAACCGTGTAACAACAGTGCAGACTTGTTTTAGATATTGGACACATTTTCCACCCTCCACGTGTTGGTGGTGCCAGTGACAGCCTTTGGAAAAAACTCCTTAAACGTGAGCCAAGAATTCCCTTCATCAGCCTTTTGCTAAGGGGCACAATTTATCCCGATTTATCCCGATTTATCCTGATTTATCCCAGCACAATTTATCCCAGTTTATCCCGATTTATCCTGATTTATCCCAGCCTCAGCCTTGCTCAGACACATTCCCAAGGCGTGTCTCCTCCGAGCCTCTTGGGAGCACCATTTCCACGTCTGTTTGCGCTGGACACGTCACCTCTCGTGTCCCCGTCCCTGGTGTTCTCCGGCAGGAACGGCTCCTGAGGCGGGGAGTGACCCCTGGAATGTGATGAGGAGGAGCTGGACCCGCTCAGGTTGGAGGGGGCAGGTGCTGAGCTGTCCCTGAATGAAACAGGGATTAATTAAGGTTTATTAAGTGTGTTCATTAACGCAGTGCTCTGTGTCGGGAAAGGCGATGGATCGGGAGCATTCCCAGAGTCCTGCCTGGGGATGGCAGGAATTGCAGGGGTGGCTTGGACCTTGGAGCTGCTGTGGAAGTGCCTCCTGAGGAAGGACTGACCTCTTCCCTCTGGCAGCAGGGGCAGGACCCAGGGCACAGCTGGAGCAGTGCCAGGGGTTGGGATGGAGACCAGGACAGGTTCACCCATGTGGGATATTCCTGGCAGGACTTGCCCAGTGCTCCTGGGCTCCCCCCTTTCCCTGCTGTGCCTCAGCCCCCGCTGCTGCCCTGGGCTTTGTGTTCGTGTCCTCAGCACCATCCCCTGAGCTTGATCCCAGCCTTTCCTTCAGGGAATCGCCGAGCCTGAGCACGGGAGCTGGGCTGGATGGTTTGCATCAGAATAAAGAGTCCAAAAACTGGGCTCCGCTTCGACCAGAAACACAACGTTCTTGAGCTGTGAAAAACTGCTACAAAAACAGCAAGTTCAGGCTCCCTGGCTGCTGAGTTTTGTCTGAACACAGAGGCTGAATACCATCAGAATGGTTTGTTTTATTTCCAACTTGCCTGAAACCAGAGATTCCTGGGAGATTTCCAAGCCAGCCTCTGAACCCAACTGGATTTTGGTTGCTCTGTCGCCTGTGAACCTGAAATTCTGCAGCTCCTCTGCAGCACTTTGGTTGTCCCAGCTCCCTCTCCTGGCCCTTTCACAATCTCTTGTGTCAGGCTGGGGTTTGTCATATTTCGCATTCCCAATTTGTCATGGAATGGGTTGGGTCGGAAGGGTCCTGAAGGATCATCCAGTGCCACCCCAGCCATGGGCAGGGACTGCTCCCACCATCCCGGGCTGCTCCAACCTGGCCTTGGGCACTTCCAGGGATCCAGGGGCAGCCACAGCTTCTCTGGGAATTCTATTCCAGGGCCTCGCCACCCTCCCAGCCAGGAATTCCTTCCCAATATCCCATCCATCCCTGCCCTCTGGCAGCGGGAATCCATTCCCTGTGTCCTGTCCCTCCATCCTTTGTCCCCAGCCCCTCTTGCCTCGCAGCTCCCTGTTGCAAGACCAGCAGCATTCCTGTGTTTTGTCGCGAGCACGGAGGGCGCGGAGCTGAGCCCGACTCCAGCAGCTCCAGAGGTGGGGAAGCAGCCAAGGCTTGGAATCCGTCCTGGGCTCGGAGCGGAGCAGAGCCTGAGCTCAGCGCCGGGGCAGCTCCGCACATGGAACGTGACGGCTTTGGAGAACTGCACCTCTGCACTCCTCAGTTCCAGGAATGTTCTAGGAAGTGGGCAGGAGCCTCCTGGGTTTGGTGAGAGCTGGAGCAGCCCGATCTCCCTCTCGGGATCTGCTGTGGCACAGCAGCCCACAGTGTCCGGCTGCTGTTTGGGGCTTGGAGTCCCCCTGCTCCCATTCCCCCGGAGCGCTTCCCTGCTTTTATCCCCTTCCGTCTCATCCCACCAAACCTTTGTCCCTGCAGCCAGCAGAAAATGGGATTTTCTAGTTAATACCAAAAAAACCACAGCAGTGTCCAGCACGGGAGGGGAGAGGGAAGGGGGAGAGCCAGGGATGGACGAGGAGCACAGGGTTGTAGATCCCAGAGAGCTGGAGGTGCTGCAGGACAGGAAAATCCAGAGGGAATCAGCAGAGCTGGGATGGGATCTGAGTCCTTTTGCAGCTCTTGCATCCCTAAGCGTGTCCCTTGCAGGATTTCTCTCTCCTTTCCCAGGCACTGCTGAGCATTTGGGGTTTGTTCCAGGGCTCTTGTCTGGAGTGATGGGGAAAACATGAGCAGGGAGAGCAGAGTCACTTCCCTGCTCCCTGGAACAGGAATGAAACAAGGAGGGGAGAGAAGAGCCTGGGGGGGCCAAAGGTCTTGCAGAAGACGCCTCCATGGAATAGCAGCGAGCAGAAATCTCCGGGGATATTCCAGGTGCAAACCCCTGGCAATGCCAAAGCTCTGGGATTTGATCTTGCTTGGATTTTCCTCCTTCCCTGCCGCCCTCGCTCATTCCCTTCACCAAGCAGCTGGAATCCAGCACTCGGCAGGAGCCCGGCTGGGAGCGAGGAGCGGGAATAGAGGATGCTCAGGAATCTCTGCTCAGGCCCGTGGCAGGGGCTGGGACTGGACAATCCTTAAGGTCCTTCCCAGCCAAACCATCCTGAGATCCTGTGATTGATGATCCAAATGTGCCTTTATGCCCCACATCCCCTTCCTGTGTCCCAGCCAGGCAAAAATCCTTCCCTGCACCCCAGATCCCTCCGGAAAAAACACAAAGAGGGCGCGGAGGACGTGGAAGAATCCAACGGAGGGGCTGAAATTGCTAAAGGAGCAAGATTAGATCAAATATTTCCGAGCATCTGGGGCTTCTTGACCACCCCACTGTGGCCCAGCCCCGGCTGTCAGACCCTGAGCATTCCCAGAAGGAGTTAAGGGAGACCTGGGCGGGAGCCAAGAGCTTTTGCCGGAAGCTTTATCTTCCCCCCCCAAAATCTGATGTCTGGAGCTCTGGACAAGGCATTGTCCTCATAAAACACAACGAGAACAACAAAACAAGCCCTGCTATTCACAGCTCTGTAACAAGCCATAAAATGGGGGGGGGGGGAAAGGAAAAAAAAAAAAAAAAAGCCCTGGAAATGTAGGAGTTTTATTAAACTGGAACCATGTGTTTCCCATAGTCCCGTCTCCATAAGCTGTGCACATCCCGTCCATGTTTATGTTCTCCTCGGGGGTGTGAGGGGGTTTTTTCCATGCCTGGGAATGATTAGGAGGAGGGAGCCTGGATGAACTCATGTCTCCTGTGAGCAGCACCAGGAAACCTGCACACACCGGGAGAGGCACGGATCCTGCGGGAATGGCTGTGGAAACGTGGAAGACCGGGCAGGGGGAAAGGGAAAAGGGAAAAGGGAAAAGGGAAAAGGGAAAAGGGAAAAGGAAAAGAAAAAGGGAAGAGGAAAAAGGAGAAAGGCAAAAGGAGAAAGGCAAAAGGAGAAAGGAAAAAGGGAAAAGGAAAAAAGGGAAAAGAAAAAGGAAAAAGTGAAAAGGGAAAAGGAAAAAGGAGAAAGGAAAAAGGCAAAAGGAGAAAGGAAAAAGGGAAAAGGAGAAAGGAAAAAGGGAAAAGGAGAAAGGCAAAAGGCAAAAGGAAAAAGAAAAAGGAGAAAGGCAAAAGGAAAAAGGAGAAAGGCAAAAGGAGAATTCCAGAGTGGAAAAAAAGAGGAGAAAGTTGTCTCATGTGGCTCATTGTATTGAAGAGCTGGACTGAGGATATTCCCTGGATATTCCTGCGAGCCTGGAGCGATCCTGCCTCACCCAGGGAGGCTGAGAGGCCCTGGGCCTCTTCTGGGGTGTCCAGCACCCACCAGGCATTCTTTAAATGAGGAGATTGATCCTGGAAAAGAGAGTGGAGCTCCCTGGAGACTTCAGGAACCCAGGAAAGGGGAAGGGCCAGGGCTGGGATTTTCCAGGGAGCCCTCGGCCTGGCTGGAGACTTTCGGGCACGAGGAGAGGCCACAGTGTCCGTGGGGAGCTGGGTGGTGAAGTCTGAAGTCCAGATTTGGGCAGGAATGCCCCGGGAAGAATCCCGGGGGAAATGGGTAATGGGATATTTTTAGCTGGAATTGGCAATGCCGTGGTTGTTTCCATGTGGGTGAGCAGCCGCGGGGAGGACTGGGAAGGGTTGGGAAGGGTTGGGAATCATCCCCTGCGCAGAGAGCAGGTGTGGTGACATCTGCACGGTGACACAGCTTCAGAGGAGGGCCATGACCTCATGGAGAGCGACCTCAGAGATCCCAGAGATGACGGAATTTCACCCGTTTTTCCTGGTCCCGAGCCCATTCCCCGCCTCTGACCGGTGCCTCTCCTCCTGCAGACTCGCTCAGGGCACCAAGGACGGGCGAGCCACGATTTCCTGGGCGTCTGGTTGCAAATCCCAGGCTGGTTTAGGTTGGAAGCGACCTCAGAGCTGCTCTCATTCCGTGGGCAGGGACACCTTCCACGGTCCAGGTGCTCCTTAAATCTCCCTCCTTGTTTCTCATTTTGAATCCTCGGGATTTGGCCAACTGATGATGTCTTTCCCCCCAATGATGGAAGTTTTTTTTCTGTCCCACATTCCCCTTCTCCTGTGATATCCATGCCTGGCAATCCAGTTATCCCTCGGACTTCCTTTAGTTTTGATAAAGTGGCTCCCTCGCTGGGACCAGGGGCTTTCTCCAGACCTTTGATCACTTCTGGAGCTGTTTCACAGCAAATGGGCCTCACTCCCTTTGATGGCCCTGTCCTTATCCCTGTGGAAAACTCGTCCGGTTTGGGCTCTGCAGATGTTCCCAGCAGGACTCGGACATTTTCTTCTGTGTTGGTCCAGCCTGGCCTTGGGCGCTTCCAGGGATCCAGGGGCAGCCACAGCTGCTCTGGGAAATCCATTGCAGGGCCTCCCCACCCTCCCAGGGAGGAATTCCTTCCCAATATCCCACCCATCCCTGCCCTGTGTCCATGTGAAGCCGTTCCCTGTGTCCCATCGCTCCAGGACAGTTCAGGAACAGCACAGGCCGTGCAGCCGAAGGTGGGATCCTCAGGAAATCACACCTGATGGGTTCTGTTCCTTCAGCCCTTCAATTCCTCCTCCTGGCGAACGCCTTGAACGCATCCCAAAAATAAGGATTGGTGGGAGCGGAGCCAGCAAACACCAGCACCTTTCCTGGCAGAATTCCTGGTCCCCCCTTGGCTGCACCAGCCCTGCCAGGCCAAATCCACCTCCTGCTCCGCCTCAGCCGCCAGCCAGGAGCGGCCTTTTCAAGGGAATAACTCGGGGAGGTGCTGGCACCGAGGGAAATCTGCTCCTGCCTCGGGTCCCAGCTGGCAGAGGCAGAGGGAGCGGCAGGAGCAGGGGGTTTGCACCTCCCGGAGAAGGCAGAGCCGAGCTGTTCCCTCCAATCTAGAAATGCTGAAAGGAAAGAGATTGGCTGCTGGCTCTGGGTTTGTTACCCTGAGCTGGGACAGGGACCCTGCAGGATGGGCTGGACACCCTGGGGGTGCCCTGACCAGGGGTGACAGAGCCTCTCGCACACAACCCCGGCAGGCAGAGCCCTGAGCGAGGATTCCAAAGGAAAATCTCCTTCCCCAGACCTTGGAATATTAATAACGTTTGCAAGACGAGAAAATAATGATGCAACTCCCAGGGGACATGCGAGGGTCTTCTGCCAAAGAGCTCAGACACAAAGGCTCTGCTGTGTGTGCTTCCTGCGAGGAGGCTGCACTGATCCCATGGAATGACAGGAATCATGGAATCCCAGAATCCCAGGATGATTTGGGTTGGAAGGGACCTTAAAGATCAAACCAAATGCCTCCAATCCTTGTGCAGTGTGGCCACTGGATCCCAGGGATTGCCGGACACAAATTTCTTCCCATCCCTTTTGGCCTGGCTGTGTTTTCCAGAAATTCCTTTCAAATGTATCCTTGGACTCCTCTTACTCCAGTCAGGGTTTGGGACAAACCTCTGGTAGCCAGGTTTGGAGAAGAGTCCTCCAGTCCTGCATGGCCTGCTCGGGATCCGTGAGGCCACGGCGCAGCTGGGGCAGGAAGGGTTTGGGATCTGGATCCCATCCCTGAGCTGATGCTGGCAGGGCAGGACGTTGGGTTCATTCGGATGAAGCTTCCCCCTTCTTCCAGCGGGCAGAGTCGGGCTCTGCTCCGGCATTTGGGACGTCCCAGGGAGGCCACGGGGCTGGATTTGCCGCTGGGGAACAAAACCCAGCGTTTCTGTGGCCCTGGGCTGCAGCTCTGCCGTGGCCACGCTGCTCCACGCAGGCCGAGCTCCAGCCTTGCCTGGGTGGTCTGGCAGCGCTCCCCTCGCAGCCGCTCCTGGTGCAGCCCCTTCCCAGGAGGAGAATCCCGGCACAGGGAGGGAAGGGAGCGATGCCCAGGCAGGAGGGAAGCTGAGAGGGTTTGCATTTCCCAGCTGATCCCACACGACGAGCGGATCAAACCCTCGGGATCTCCTTGGAGCAGGATCAATCAACCCTTGGAGAAGAAGGAGAGAGGATCCATCCAGCCGGAGCAGCCGCCTTGGAATCGCAGAATATTCCGGGCTGGAAGGGACCCACAAGGCTCATCGAGCCCAGCTCTGAAGGGAATGGCTCCTTGATCCTGGAATCCCAGGGTGGTTTGGGTTGGAAAGGACCTTAAAGCTCATCCGGTGCCATCCCTGCCACGGGACACCTTCATCTCTGTGTGACCGCGATGGAGATCAGAGGGATGGAGCCCTTCTCCCATCAGGAAAATCTGGGAGAATTGACCCGAGAACCCTGACAGGACACAGAGTTCAGCCAAGCCTTTTCATTTAATCCTCCCCTCAGCAGCAGCAGCTCCTCAGCCTTTGCTCTCGGTTGTTCTCCTGTCCTGCTTCAATCCCGTCATTTTTTCACATGGAGGATCCCGTGCCTCTCCCCGCGTTCCCATTCCTGCCTGAATTCCTGAGCCAAGAACCCACCTGCCCTTCAAAGGCAGGGCTCTTCCTGTGCTTTTCATTTCTTTCCCCATTTTCACTGCACCACTGAGCGATGGGGAGAGGCCCCGTGAGTGCCTCTGGAGAGTCATCCTGGCCCTCAGCTCCCCTCCTGAACCTCTCCAGTCCCTGTGGATTCATTCCTTTGCTCCCTCCTTGCGCCAACTGATGCTCTGGGCTTGGACTGGGCACAGCATTCCTGGGCATGGACGTGGTTTTTCCTCATTTGTTGGCGCTGGGAGACAAAAGAAGGAGGAATGAATCCAACCTGTGCCTGCTGGTGGCTCGGATGTGCCTGGAAGGAAGCGCAGAGCTCTGCCCCATCCTCACCTTCGGGAGAATCCAAGGTGGATTCACCACCCCAGGGCTCTGTAGGAAGCGATATCGATGTTCCAGCTTTCCCTAAAATTATCCTCTTGTTTTCCCTTGAAATCAGCTCACGTGGAATTGTCGCCTTGCACGGGGGAAGGGTGCTCATGTGGTCATTTGTCCTAAAGAAAATCCCAGCTCCTCTATCAGAAAATGTGATTTTTTTTTTTTTTTTTTTAGGCTCTGCCTTGGCAGATCCAGGCAGCGAGTGGCTGGAAATCCTGCCCACGGCACCGAGCAGGAGTTCCTGGGATCTGGGGAGCCGGGCCAGCGCTCTCCATCTGTTCCAGCCCTGCTGCCAAGTCAAACTTCTGTGCTGCAGACTGCACAAAGGGGAGAAAAGAGCCACGAAAAAAAGGGGAAAAAAAAAAAAAAAAAAGTTGGAAAACGGGAAACTCGGGATTGAACCGAGGGCGAAGGGAGCCCGAAGGTGGGGCTGGAGCAGACAGATGTGGTGGGGAGAGCCACATCTGCCTGGGGTGACCCCTCCGTGGTGGGGACACTCCCCAGCCCGGGAACAAGGGCTGGATGTGGCTGCAGCCCACCTGAGGGCAACAAGAAAGGTGTTTGTATCCCTGCTTGGAATTTCACAGGAAATGGAGGGATCGCCTTACTCCTGGCAGGAGAAAGAGGCAATTTTCCTTCTAAATCAGGCAGCTCCCGTGTCAAAAGTTCCACAGCGAAATCCCACTGCACTCAGAGCAGGGCTTTTTATGAATAAAATCTTAATAAATGTCCAGGGCTTGATTTTTCGCAGCAGCCTCGCCTGGCTTTGATCTCGCCTTGCCTGGGCTCAGCCCCTGCCAAGCCAAAGAGGGAAAAAGTCCCTTTCCCTGGGTTTAAAGCAAAGGGTGTTTTTTTAAAGCTCTTGGCTGTGGAGCTGTGTGTGATACATCATCCCTCGGCCCCATCCCTCCTCTCCCAAATCCAGAGCACACACTGAAACAATTTCCCTGTGGTTTCCCTCCTTGGTGGAGTCGAATTCCTAGAAAACAAAAGGAATGTTGCAACCGTGGTCACAAGCTCGGAGGCTGGAAATGTTCCCCACGGCCGGGAGCCTTGGCCTGGCCTCAGTGGGGACCTGGGATCGGTCCTGGCTGGTGGCACCTCCATCCCAGTCCCACATCCCCGGAGCATCGTTCCTCCCGCGTGTCTGGAAAATCAGGGGAGTTTCTCCAGCCCTGGGAGTCGCAGGAGGCACCGAGGGTTTGGGGAATTCTGTTGGCTCCTTGCCCCAGCCCTGAGTTCACTCGGAGCTTCCTGAGGTCTTGGTTCTGGGTCTGACCTGGTCCTGTCTAAGCCCAAAGGTTTGGGATGGGCGCAGCCTCTCATCCAAGTGGATCCACCAGGCGTGCAGAGCCAGGAATTCCTGCCTGTGAGGGTGGTGAGGCCCTGCAAGAGATTCCCAGAGAAGAAGGGATCCCTTGGGATGGTTTTGGGTTTGGAGTTTTTTTTTTTCTTTTTTTGTTAAATTTGAAGGGCATCTGGACACGGTGCAGGAGTGGATTTATCCACTCATCCCAGGAGCATCAGCCACTGCCTCGTCAGGAGATGGGATGATTTCCTTCCTTGAGATCACCAGCGATGTTCTCCGGGCTCAGCCATTCAATTCCCTGGCTTAGGAAGTTTTCAGGAGCCCTCGTGGCCACACAGGACCTTTTTCATCTGTTTTTGGCAAACAGAGGTCACTGGGCTGAGCCAAAGGGGAGGGAGGAAGGTGCTCCAAGCTGGTTATTGATTTAATGTCAGGGAAGGGCAGAAACCATCCTGGTTTGGGGTGAAAACCTGCTTGGTTTGGGGTTAAAACCTGCCTGGTTTGGGGTTAAAACAGCCTGGTTTGGGGTTAAAACAGCCTGGTTTGGGGTTAAAACCTGCCTGGTTTGGGGTTAAAACTGCTTGGTTTGGGGTTAAAAACTGCCTGGTTTGGGATTGAAAGCAGCTTGGTTTAGGGTTAAAAACTGCCTGGTTTGGGGTTAAAACAGCCTGGTTTGGGGTTCAAAGCCGCTGTTACGTGTGGATCTGGGAAGTGAGGGAAGGAGTCGATGCTGTGAAAGTGTTTCCCCGAGGAAAGCTCTGCCTGCCTTGGTTCCCGAGTGTCTCTCCTTGCCTCATGTGGAGCTGCTCGCTGCCACTTTTGATCTGCAGTTCCTTGTGAAATTGGAGGGGAAGGTTCTGGAAATTCTGGGCACTGCAGGTCCAGCAGCCACGTCCTCGTCCCTGTGTCCCTCTCAGCCACTTCTACCCCATTCCCACGGACCGGAATCCCTCCATTCCCTGAAATCCCTCCATTCCCTGAAACCCCTCCATTCCCTGAAATCCCTTCATTCCCTGCTTCCCAAGGCAGTGAGCAGCCAGGCCAGGGAGCTGGGAGCAGCAGCATCAATCCCACATTCCCTGACCTCTGCTCTCTGCGACGATCGCAGCTCAAGAGCCTGAGCTTGCTTTTTTTTTTTCATTCCCGATTTTTGATTTCTTTTTTTTTTCTTTTTTGAAATGACATCACAGTTCAGAGCTGTTGCTGCCCTGACAGCAATCGTGTCGCCCTGGGAGAAGCAACTGGGACTAATTTTAGCCCAGGCGGTTTTCAGGTGGCGCTGAACAAAGGCAGGAACGGAAAAGTTCAAGAGGCTCTGGAGGCAGCTCTGCTGGGGGCTCCTGACAGCCCTGGCGGGGCCGAACCGGCTCCGCTTGGATCCAGAAATGAAGCAGGGAGGTGAAAGAATCAGGGCTGACACCCGAATCCCCAGCTCGTGTCAGACGCGGGAGATCAAAGAGTCCTGACACGATCTGGGTTGGGAGGGAACTTAAATCTCATCTCATTCCGCCCCCGCCGCGGCACGGGCGCCTTCCACCGTCCCAGATCGCTCCAGCCTGGCCTTGGGCACTTCCAGGGATCCAGGGGCAGCCACAGCTTCTCCGGGGATTCCATTCCAGGGCCTCCCCACCCTCCCAGGGCAGAATTCCTTCCCAAAATCCCATCCAAACCCTTCCCCCCTTGTCCTGTCCCTCCCCTCATTTGCGTTATTTATTGCTCGCGGTTCCACCTGGTTGCACAGGAGATGCGGCAAAAATTCCCGAATCCAGGCTGGGAAAAACTCATAAATCTGTTGTGAATTTGTCAAATAGTTTGGACAGATAATGAATCATCTGCAAATATTTGATTTCATTAATGGGAAACTTAGAGGCTGTACTTTTCCCCTTTCCAAACGACGCTTTAGGAGCTTGAATAGACACAATAATTGGAAATTAATTTAAAAGCCCTTTAAAACCAAATCCGTATTATTTAAAATCAAATTCTACGTTCAGGTCAAGCTAAAACATTCATCAAATCACCCCTAAATCAAATCACCCCTAAATGACTCCTCCTTTCTCTTCATTTCTCGCTCCGCCCAGGGCAGCAAAAAACTCAATTACTCTGAAAGTTCTACTCCAAGCACGTAATTAATAACACCAATAATTAATTACAAGCATTTTCCCACTGCGCCTCACCCCTGAAGGAGTGAAGTTTATCTTTGGGACAGCTCCTTGAGCTGAGCCTAAGCTGAGTTTAAGGCCTCTCTTCTCTTCCTTGAGAGGGAGGAAAATGCCATTTTTTGGGTCTTTCCTGGTTATTTCTCCCCACGTGATGCCCCACACAGGCAGGGAAAGCCCAGGCTGATTCGAGCTGGAACAGGGGCCGGGTCAGGCTCAGGGAATGGCAATGGGAATGGGAATTGTGGCCTGGCAGAGCTGCATTCCCTGCCCGGCTCCATTCCCGGCTCTGCCTTTTCCCCGTTATCCCAAAGTTCGGGGTTAATTGGGCCGAGCGATCCCAAAATTTGGTGTTAATTGGGCCGAGCGATCCCAAAATCTGGTGTTAATTGGGCCGAGCGATCCCAAAATTTGGTGTTAATTGGGCAGAGCATCTCCTGACCCCTCCGGAGGGACGGGAACGAAGGAGCGGAGCGGGCACTCCAAAGGGAGCAGGAGGAGAAGGGACCGGCTCTCCCGGAATTCCGGCTCCGATGGCCGCAGCTGGAGGGGCCTGGAGCAGATGTGGGATCCCAGGGGGAATCCTTGGATCTCCCTTTGGATCCCGATGTGTGCAGGAGCCTCTCTGACCCCCTGGACCTGAGCAGCCGCTGGATTTGGGCTTTCCTGGGAGAATTCTGGGCTTTCACCCTGGGAAAAGCCGTGGGTGTGCAGGGGCACGGAGCAGAGCGGAGGATTTATGTGCATTTTATTCTGGGTTATTTAAAGAAAAGCCATCAGTCCTGATCCCTAAAGCAAGAGGCAGAGGAAACTTGGGGTNCCCAAAAGGCGGGGGGGGAAGTCTGGTGGGTTTTTTTTTTTTTTTTTTTTTTTTTTTTTTTTTTTTGGGTTTTATTGTTTTGTGTTTTCACAGAGTGGAATTAAACTCCCAGCTGGCAAAGTTCTTCCCCAGAAGACAGACTGAGTACCACCAATATGCTTTTATTGCTCAATTAATTATTTTTAAAATGTATTTATTTCGAGAAATTGCTTTTTAACCTTCAGGACTTTTCTCCTCTGGAGCCGAGGCAACTTTTGGGTGCGAAGGTCCTGGGCTGGGTCACCCATTCCTTCAAAAACCCGTCTTTCCTCCATTGTCCCACGTGAGTTACGCTAAAACCAGGAAAATAACCAGCCAGAAAAACGCTTTTACATTTGATTTCCCCCCCTGCTGTCACACACCTCCGAAACAAAGCCCCAGCCCCAGCCTGAACCCGAATTATCCCCCCGACCCCTCCGGGGCTGAAGCCGAGATCCGCATCCCGCGGGAGCCGCGCCTCCCCCGAGGACGAGCCCCGGCGATGCCGAGGTGACACCCGGGGCCGCTCAACCCAACCTCTCCCCCAGCCCCTCCTCGGGGCCGGCAACTTTTGGCTGAAGAATGTTGGGCTGAGCTACTCCCACCGCTCCTGGTCCCCTCTCGGCGCAGGGCCCTCCCCCTGGCCGCTCTGGATGAGGCTGTACCTTTCCTCCTCTCCTTCAGGAGCGAAGCCTTTTAGTCCCTTCTTTTCTGCCCACATCTCCACTAAACAAAGGAGCTCTGGGCACATCACCAGCTCCAGGACACAAAGGTATTTCACCACTTTTCCGCCTCACTCCGGAGCTGCAGAGCCGATTTCTTTTCTCTTTAATCCGTTCCTCTCTCTGTTCGATTGTGTCTTGCACATTTTGATTTAATTTGCACACTCCCAGGCTTGCCTTGGAAATGTTTTCCTGCTTCCTTCCCAACCGGTTTAAAAATCTGATTTTTAGGGGGTTTGCTTCTCTCATTGCTTTCTCAGTGTCTTTCTCACAAGGAGCGGGCTTTGCCGCAATTTCTCAGCGCTGCAAAGAACTTTTGGAGGCTTTTATTCCATTGAAACTGCGACTCTCTGGCGGGTGTAAATGACTTTTCCATGCCTGTGTGAGCACTCCGGGAATGTCCCGTGTATCGATCATTTGTCAGCCTCCTCATTCCCCCGCGGGGCGATGGATGCAGCTGGAATTCCTTCGCTTTAAATCGCTGCAGTGCGAACCCTTTTCCCTGCATTTTTTTTTTTAAATTTTTTTTTTTTTTTTTGCCCCTTTTTTTCGCTCCTCGGGTGTGCGGGGCAGGGAACAACTCCGCCTTTTGTGTGGCTGGAGATAAGCGGAGCCCGGGCAGCCGAGCCGGAGCTCCGGGGGCTGCAGGAAGGGCAACTTTTCTTTGTCTCCCAGCCGTGCCTTTCCCCTTCCCACTCCCCTCATTCCCTTCATTTGAAACCTTAGAGCCTGAAAAATTCCTGCCCTCCAGAGCTGAGACATTCCCAGCTGGGACCTTGGGAGCTGCGAGGGAAATTGAACTTTTAATTGTTTTTAATTGTTTTTGAATAATTTTTAGGGAGGTTTTTTGTGGTGGTTTTTTTTTTTTTTTCTTTGGTTCAGACACATTTTCTGTCCTGTCTGGGCTGATTTTTGGGGCTGGGCTGGCCCGGCAGAGCTGCAGTGGGAGAGCAGGGGGGACAGTCAGGGGTGGCTCGGGGGCCTCTCCTTCCCCACCCGGGGCCTCTCGCGGCACAGATTGTTCCCACTCCGGGGTACACGGGGCACATCCAGGACGATTCCTCATTCCTGGAACACCACATTTTGGGGGTGTTGAGGTGAGAGCTGCATCCTGAGCTGCAGGAGGAGGAGAAGGATGGGCTCCCCCCAGGCAGAGCTGGGAAATTTGGGAATGGGGGTCCCAGGAATGGGAGAAGGGGGTGCAGACTGTGGGGTGCGATCCTTTTTGGAGCCTTTCCCTCGGGATTCCTCCTCTCGATCCTTTTCGGAGCCTTTCCCTCGGGATTCCTCCTCTCGATCCTTTTCGGAGCCTTTCCCTCGGGATTCCTCCTCTCGATCCTTTTCGGAGCCTTTCCCTCGGGATTCCTCCTCTCGTCTCCCTCCTGATCCCAGCCTTGCCACCCCTGCCAGCACCACCCACCCTATCCCAGGGGCCACCCCGAGCCTCCCCCGATGTCCCCGGGGCTCGGGGGGTCAGTGCCGTGCCGGGGGCTGTCCCCATCCCGGGGCCGTGGATGAGCAGGGAGGGTGTTCCAGCCGCAGATCTCCTGTCTGGAACCCCATGGAGTCCAGCAGAGCTGCGGGATGATGCTCCATGAGCAGGATCTGCTCCTCCTTGGAGTTCTCCTCTTGCTTGGAGCGCTTTGGTCGCTCTTTGTTTCTCCATCAGGAGGGCAGGAAAATAAATGTGAGGCAGAACCACAACTCTTGGACATCTCCGGCTTTCCCAGCTCTCGGGAAACAAAGATTTGGCAATGAGGTGGTGGGGAATGGCAGTGGGAACTCTGGGTGGGACTGCCCGGGGCCATCAGGGAATTCAAAACCGGGAAAATCTTTAAAAATGCCTCCTCTTTCCCCTCTTTTTCCTTCCAGAAAGGCAACTCCAGGACGGCTCCTTGGCTGCTGCCAAAATCCATCCTCCTCCTCCTCCGAGGGCAGCGGGGAGGCCGCAGCTGGAAGGAGCTCTCGGGGGATTTTGGGCATTGGGGCCGCCATGGGGGATCGCTGGCTGGCCAGGCTCCTGCTGGGCTGCGCGGCCGCGCTGCTGCTGCTGCTGCTGCTGCTGCTGCCAGCCCGGGCTCAGTACGAGGGGGAGCTGCAGACGGACAGACTGGCAGCCTACGAGGACAGACCCCCGAGCAGGGTGAGGAGAAGGGGCCAGGACTCCTTGCGAGGGTGAGTTGGATTTTTTGTCTCTCGGATAAAGCGGATCTGGGGTTGGTATCGGAGCTGGGCCGGCAGCGTCGCCAGTCCCTGGGGTCGGGAAGGAGCTGGAGCTGCGGGAGGGAGGCTGAGGGTGCCGGGAACAGCCAGGCAGGAGCCACGGGAGCAGCGCTGGGCGCTGAGCTCCTTTGGGGGTCACCTGCAGTGCCTGCAGAGCCCCCACACCCTCCTGGAGGCTGGCATTGTCCTCCCTGAGAGGGTGGGAGCAGCTTTCCCAGGGAAACTGTGGATTTCCCATCCCTGGGAGTGTCCCAGGCCGGGCTGGCCAGGGCTTGGAGCAGCCTGGGAAGGTGGGAGGTGTCCCTGCAGGGGTGGCCCTGCATGGGCTTTAAGGTCCTTTCCATCCCGGACCGTTCCGTGACCCGGAGCAGCGGCTGTGCCGTCCCACGCCACCTGTGGGATGCTGTCACTCGGGATTTGCCCCCGGAGCCCTCTGGCTGCTCCCGGGGGCTCTGGGCTGTGCCGGGAGGGTTTTCCCTCCGGGAGCGGCTCTGCTTTGGGAAGGAGCCGCCCTCGGTCCCTTGTGGCGGCTCCTGCTCTCTCCCAAATCCGTTTTCCACCTGAGGAGGGAGTCAGGGCTCAGCGGGAGAGCCCGGCTGAGCTCGGCTCCGCTGCTCTAAGATGGTTCCTGGCCCGGCGCTGCTCCCGGCTTCTTCCGAGCCCTGGGAAGCGCTCCCGTGTCAGCGCGGGATCCACGCGGGCCGGGCTGTGCCGGAGGCTCGGGAATGCGGGAATGCTGCTGGAATGGAGGCCGTGCTCTGCCCCCAGCCCAGCCAGGCCACAGGGCTGGGCATGGAGGCATCTCCTCTGGGAATTCCATGCGTGGCCTCCGCTGCCTGCTGCGATGGACTTGGAAAAGGTGGACAACAACTGTCCAGGGATTTGGGGCTTTTCAAACTCTGCATGTGCATCCCCTGGGATGACCCCTAAGGACTCCTGCTGTGCTCATCCCTCAGAGAAAACATCCCAAATCAGAGAAACCATCCCAAATCAGACCAAACATCCCAAATCAGAGAAACCATCCCAAATCAGAGAAACCATCCCAAATCAGACCAAATATCCCAAATGTCCCAAATCAGAGAAAGCATCCCAAATCTTTTTGGGGCTTGGAGTGGATGATCTCCAGGGGGCTGTGATTAATGGGAATGAAGCTGTTCCTTGAAAAAAACCTCTCACCTCCAGCATTCCCAGCATTCCCAGCATTCCCAGCATTCCCTGCATTCCCACCTTCTCCTCGGTCTCTTCACATCCACGGATGCCAGGCTTGAGGCACCCACGTTCTTCATTCCCAGCCCCAGCTCTTGGTTTTCCACCTCCCTCCAGCCCTCCCTCCCCATCCAGAGGCTCCCATTCATCCCGAGGCTGGGGCTGATTCCCGGCTCTTGGAAAGGATTGGCAGGAGTTGATGTGGGCACGGATAAAGGAGGAAAAGGGAGGGCAGAGCAAGGAAAGAAATGTTTCCATTGCTGCCCAGAGGAAAAGGTCACTGGTGTCCAGCGGTCCTGGAGTGACCAGATCCAGCTGCAGAAATTCCTTATGGTCAGATCCTTCTGGAGAGGCTGCAGAGCCCAAATCCCAAGGGCGTTTAGAAATGAAGGGCAGGTCCTCGAGTGAGAAAGGATTTCTGCAACCCCCAAATGCTGGCTTGGCTCCGTTCCACAGCGGCTCCAGGGAGCTGGGATCACCCAGCTCCGTCCTTTCCCCTCCGGAGCGCGAGGAGGTCGGTGCAGCTGGAATTGGAGCCGACCGAAGGATCTTGGTGTTCCTGGCCCTGGGCTGTTCCCAGGGAGGGATTCCTGGGAGCTTTCCCCCAGGGGTTCCCGTGCTCCGCGTGGAGAGACCCTGACCATCCCTGGGTTTGTGTCCAAATCGCAGCCCCTCAGCTGGAAATCGCTTTGGAATCCCTCTGCTCCAAGCAGAGAACCCCTTGGGATGAGGAATGGGACATGTTTGAGAGAATTCCTCCTGGGCTTGGGAATCACCAGCGCCAGAAATCCCAGGGATTCTCCTGTGGATTCCCCAAAATGGTGCTGATCCCTCGTGCTTGAAGCAATTCTGGGAAGTTGCAACTGTGGCTCAACATTGCGAGGCTGGGCTTGATGATCTCGGGTCCTTTCCAAATTCACGAGTTCTGGGATCTTCCCTGCCCTGGCTTGTGCTGCTTTAAGGCCTCAGGATCCTTTGCTGCCGTGGAATTTCCCTTTGGGAAAAGCAGATCAGTCACAACTCCAGCTTTGCTTCTCTCAAAGGAACGAACCAAGGTGGGATTTTCTCAGTGCAGCTTGAAATGTCCGAGAAGGTGGGGGTTGAAATTTGGGGTTGTTTTACGGCGTGGGTGCCCGTGGGGATTTTGTGGAATTCTCTCCTCCCCTAAAGCCCCCGTGAACTCTAATCCCATTGATCCGTGGTGTCAGGACTTCATCTCAAATATTTGCTTTGGGAGCAAATAAAGCCCCCCCCAGCTTTCCCTTCCAGGGAACTGAACCCGTTTCAGGCTGGGATCTCTCCTTCCCTTGGCTCCAAGTCAAAAATTTTCCAGCCTTCCTGACCCTGGGCTTTATCCTTGCCTGTGCCTCCTGTTCTCCCTCCATCTCCAAATCGTGTCGTTTCCCAAATGGGGCGGGAAAACTGAACCACACCAGAAGAGCAGGGAGGGAAGAGGCACCCAGGTGACTTTTTTAGGGAATTTTTTTAAACTCTGGAAAATCAAAATGCCCAAACATTGGTTCGGTTCCTCTTAAATATCACCTACAAGCGGCACAAACGGCTTCCTGTGGGTTTTGTAGAATCTCAGAGCGGTTTGGCTTGGAAGGACCTCAAAGCTCATCCAGAATCCATGAAAACCCTGGGACTGGGAGGGAGAAGCTGCTCCCGGTGACTCCAGGTGCCCAACTCGAGCCGTCCCTGCGCGAGGGCGCTTGGAGATGCCTTGGAGGCCAAAAGGTTGGATGTGTTTCTGCTGGAATTCTGTTTGTTTAGAGCCCGTTCCCATCCCAGCCTCCTTCAGTCAGAGGGGGAAAGTATGAAATAAATGCAAAGCAGGGATTAAACGCAAAACAAACGAGCCTCTTATCCGGCCCTGCTTTCCCAAACAACAATTAACAACGGGACCGGGAGCGAGAAACCACAGCCCGAGCCCGGCTTTAATCCGGCCTTAAACTCATTAGGGGAGAGACAATTTCAAATGAGCCTCTCCTGAAGGGCCCAGCCCCGACAAATCCCGTTCTGAGGCAGGGCTGGGACGGGATTATGGCTTTTAATGAACTCTTGAGCAGCTTCCAGGGGCAGGAATGCGCGCGACAAAGGGGGCAGCGGCCGTGATTAGGCCGGGCCGTGCTGGCACTGCCGCTTCCTGGGATTTCAGGGCTGCCTGCTTTTCCGAGGGACAACGAAGGCCTGGCCTGAAACACAGCTCGTTATGTCAAGCCCATTAATTAGGAGCTGCAATGGAGAAGATGGATGGGGAGAGGATGCTGGGAGAGGAGCCCGTCCCTGGCGCGGGCTGAGGGAACGTGGGTGTTCCCAAGTTCGCGGCGGGCAGAGGGGAACGGGAGCAGCTTCCAGCTGGTTTGTGACACCTCCTGATTTCCCAGTGGGGAGTGGAGAGGGAAATGCTGGAGCTGGGGGATGGATGGATGGATGGATGGATGGATGGATGGATGGATGGATGGATGGATGGATGGATGGAGGGGAATTCTCCGTTACCTTGATGCGATGGAGAGGGAAAGCCACGGGCTGGGATTCGGGGCCACAAATGAACCCGGAGCTGACTCTGGGGTGATGTCGGAGATCGAGGATGAAATTCCAGCCCTTTGGAGCGTCCTCAGAGAGGGGCACGGGGCATTCCCAGCAGGGTTTGCACCCAGGTCCATCCCTGAGCTCGCAGTTCCGCCAGAACCTTGGGAATGACAAAGGTTTCGAGCCTCGGGTGTGGGTGTGGCCCTTGGGGACCGTGGTGCTGCCCAGTGATCTCAAAGGGCTTCTCCAGCCTCAGCCATTCCACGATTCCCCGAACCAAGGTGCTCCTGAGAGCCACCAGAAGCTGCAATTCCCCAATTTTTAACTCGATCCCGGATTTCAGGGAGCCAGAGCCCCTCGTTGGGGTGGGGAAAGAGCTTTTAACTCCAACGATTTAAATACTAAAGAAACCAAATCAGCAAAAGAGCCCAAATTTCCCTCAGCAAAGGTGCAGCTGGAGCTCTGCCCTGCGATCCAGCCGCCTCTACAGCACATCCCAGCGCTCCCAGCTCCACGTCCTCCACACGTCCCAGCCCTGTTCCCAGCGCCAGGGCTGGAATACTACGAACAACACCGGGAACAACGTGAAGGCAGCACTTGGAAGCCTCTGACTCGAGACTTTTGTTCCTCAGTTTTCCTCGGGGCCTTGATTTATGTTGCGAAATGGTTGATCTTGGCCTCCTGGCCGTGGCTGGGTTCTCTTGTTTTTGGCAGGAACCTCCAGGGAGAATATTGGAATGGCAGAGGGAATATCTGGCAGAGGAGAGCAGGGGTTCTGTGGGTTTTGTCTGGAAGTTCGAAGGGCTGCGTTTGAAGTTTTGATTTATTTCAGAATTTAAGGGGGAGAAAAAGAAAAAAAAGAAA
>VZRN01002470.1:40301-82138 GCA_013397935.1 Dasyornis broadbenti | reverse complement strand
ATTTTCTCCTCATCCCTGGAAGTGCCCAAGGCCAGGTTGGACAGGGCTTGGAGCAACCTGGGATAGGGCAAGTTGTCCCTGTCCCTGGCAGGGGTGGAATTCCATGAGTTTTCAAACCATTCTGTGATTCCGTCATTTTAAAACATCCCTTTTATCCCGACTGTTTCCCTGATTCCAGCTTGCGCATCCCAGCACTGGTGCTGGGAATTCTAAAAGCGATTTTATCCCAAATTTCCTGAAGATGTTATTTTCCTCCCCCCTCCCCGGCGTTGTCCTTCTGGAATTCCTGCCTTGGAATCTCATTCCCTTCTCCCCCTGGGTCGTTCCCGGGACACCACCAATCCCAGCCCATTCCGAGCGGATTCTCCCCGTGGTTTATTTTGCAACTCTGCTCATTTTTAGCAGACGCCCAGCGAGGATCACCCTCGGGAGGAACAGTTGGCGTCTCTCAGTTTCACCCTCCGCCTCCCGGGAACCCCGCATGAAATCCTTGGATGAATCCCTCTCGGAAAGAGGGATTAAAATTAAAATTCATTAAAAATACTCCACTTTAGCCATCCCACTGAGCTTCCTTTCTGTCCCAGCCTATGGAATTGACGCCACATTCCTCTTCCTTCCCTGATTTTCACCAACCCCCCCCCCAAAAAATAACGAAATGGGAGGGAATGGAGCCCTTCTGGAACAGCCTGGATTTATCCCATGGCACTGGAACAGAGGGAAAAAAACCCAAATTGTGTTTGATTTTCAGCCCCAACGTGTGTGGCTCGAGGTTCCATTCCTACTGCTGCCCCGGCTGGAAAACTCTGCCCGGAGGGAACCAGTGCATCGTCCGTGAGTATCCATCCCCTCCTCCACGTGATCCATCCCGTCCATTTCCCTGCTCCCAGGGAGCTGCCAGCCCCGTGGGGAGCGATTCCTGGCTCAGGGCGGGCCAAGAGCAGGGATTGTGGGAATTCCCGGCTCTGCTAATCCCAGCGAAACCAGGGTGGCTCCAACTGGTTCCATGGATTTCATGTGGCCTTTAATCCTCTGCCAGAGCTTCCCTTGTCCCTTGGCAGTGCCTGCTTTGGGACAGGAGGCTCCTGAGGGAGGGATTTTGCTCCTGAGGGAGGGATTTTGCCCCTGAGGAAAGGATTTTGCTCCTGAGGGAGGGATTTTGCCCCTGAGGGAGGGATTTTGCTCCTGAGGGAGAGATTTCGCTCCTGAGGGAGAGATTTCGCTCCTGAGGGAGGGATTTCGCTCCTGAGGGAGGGATTTTGCCCCTGAGGGAGGGATTTTGCTCCTGAGGAAGGGATTTCCTGCTTGTTCCAATGGAATCACTCCCTTGGATGGTGACACCGCAGATGTGGTGTCACCGGAGGTGTCTCCAAGCGGGAATTCACATCTTTGAGGAGGAATCTGCATCCCCAGCGGGACGATTGAGATAAATCCCGCCTGATTCTGGAGTTTTCCTTCCTGCTCGGGCTCACCAGGGCTGTGAAATCCATGCCTGGGCCGCTGTCCCGCATTTGTGTGGGATGAAGCTGGGAAAGGGCAGGATGGGATGGGATGGGATGGGATGGGATTTAGGGTCCTTCCCACTCCCGCACTGCCCACAGAGGTGCCCCAGCCCCTCCCTGGGTTATTCCTCTCCCGAGGGATGAATCCCCATCCTGTGGGCAGCCAGAGCCCTCTGGGAGTGAGCTCCCACGGTGCTGATCCCGGTGTCCTCCTGTGCCTCCAGCAATCTGCAGGAATTCCTGTGGCGATGGATTCTGCTCCCGCCCAAACATGTGCACCTGCTCCAATGGACAGCTTTCCCCCAACTGCGGCTCCGCTGGAGGTAAGGGAATTCTCCCGGTGATCCCAGAAGTTCCGTGCTCCCCCAAAGGAGAAAGGAATCAAGTCCTTGCGGTTCTGCCCTGAACTGGGCAGAGCTCATGAAAACATTCCGCGTTTTGGGGTTTCGCTGTCCCTGAGGGCTTTTCCTGCAGAAATAAACGGGATTTTAGGGTTTTGAAGGTCTCAGATAGAGAGAGACATCCCAGGAATTGATTTCGCATCAGCGCCCAGCCGCAGAGGAGCCTTTGGGATGAAGTGACCCCTCAAAAGCACATCCGGAGGAGGCAATTCCCGGGATCTGCTCCCCGTGTGCCACGTTGAGCTCCAGATCCTCCCTGCGGATCCCCCCTCGGGAAGGGGAAGGGTCCATGTGGGAGCAATCAGCGAGGAATGCGAGGAATGCCGAGAGCTCTGCATCCATCTGGGCACGGCCCTGGCATTCCCGGGAGCCTGGGCTCCTCTGCAGGGGCTCCTCCAAGCTGGAATTCGCTGCGGGAGGGCCTTGGGGGCTGGATTTGTGTGGAAAAGGCGGACAAATGGTGCATTCCAGAGGCAATAAAACCCCGCTGCCTCCTCTGGAATAACAAAAAGCGGCGTTTCCTGCTTGGTTTCCTACTCCAGGGAGTAAAGGTGTTGTAGGAGCCTCTGGAGGGGCTGTTTGGGTGGAGTAGGGAGTGAGCAGAGACAAAACCCCCTCGGCTGAGGGAGCCACGGATCCCTCCCAGGAAACTGTAGGATTAATCCAGGCCAATCCAATCCTGGGAAAAGCGATCGAGGACGAGCTGCCATTTCTCCTTTTCCTACGACTCTGTCCTCTGCTACCCTGGAAAATCCTGACAAAGCTTTGGAATTCCCGGCTGGAGGATGTTCTGCTGAATTCCAGATCGGCAGGGGGTTCCGGCAGTGCCGGCCTTGGACAATCCGAGGTTGGACAGGACTTGGAGCAGCCTGGGCTGGTGGAAGGGGATGGGATGGGGTGGGATGAGCTTTAAGGTCCCTTCCAGCCTAAACTTTTCTGGGATTCCAGGATAAATCAGAAGGTGGTGGGACCTCAGGGCTTTTGGGATCACGGCAGGAGCCAGAAATGGCACCTGCAAGAGTCTTTGCCACTCGGTTGGAAATTCCTGGACGAGGATCAGGGCCCTGCTTGTGCCCAGACCCTGAACTCCCGGAATTCCTCAGCTCCACTGACCCTTGTCCCGAGCTCCCTGTGCTGGGAGGCTCGGGATGTGCAGGAGCAGCCCAGACAGAGGGACAGCCCGGACACACAGCCCCTTCCCAGCCCCTTCCCAGCCCCTTCCCAGCCCCCTGTGGCTCCAGGCTCTCCCAGATGGGCTGGAATTGCTTTCCCAGGGCCGCCTGGTTGAGGTGAATCACGTTCGGGATTTTGGAGCCTTTTCCCAGCAGGAACAGCCTCGTGTCTGCTGATCCAGGCCAGGCTTTGAAGCCTCGAGCTCTGCTTCCTTAAGGATTAAATTCCCATCTAAGCCTGGGCTGGTCCCTGGCTGAGGAGCAGGAGGAAGACGAGGAGACATCGGGGCGGATCCAAACCTGGTCCAGCCCTTGTGCCGAGCACTGGGAGCACCGAGAATTCCCAGCCCAGCCTTTCCTCCTCCCAGAATTCCCACAAACCGGGCAGCAGCCACGGAATTATCCCACTTGGACACTTGGGAGAGGGGCTTGGCCCCAGCTCTTCCCGGCCTGGAACTGGTGCTGGAGGAGCCACGGTTGAGCCTCCACTCCCACAAAACCCAGCCCCTGGAGCTGCCAGATCCCGGCCCCTCCTCTCCCTGGCAGCCAGAGCTGAGCTCTCCACGGGGTTTTGATGGGAAAAATCCACTTTTCACACGATTTGCTCCAACCTCAGGCCCCTGCAGTTGGAGGTGTCACACCTTCCAGGGGAGGGATTGTTGTTCCAGGCATTCCAGAGGGCAAGTTGGGTGTTTGTAACTCGGCGTTGAGCCCCAAACCTCCCATTTTGAGCTGCTCTGATCCCAAATTCCTCAAACATCGTGGAGCGGTGAAAGAGTTAAAGCCGACACTGTGTGTCCACAGCAGGATAAAACTTCCCGACTTATTTATTGCTATTGTTCTCCTGCGGTGCCTTAGTCACATCCAGTGGCTCATAATCCACTGGGAAAGCCGAACTCTCCCATGGAGGAATGGAGGGTTCGTGCTTTTCTTTCCAAATTCCTTAAAAAAATCCCCTCTCCTCGTAACTGGATCTTGCCAGCGAGGCCACGTCGTGTTTATAAAAGGAGGATAAATATCTTCGGGCTTGATGGTTTTCTTCCACCGAAGGAATTCCATCGCCCCCAGACTCCTCAGAAGGCTTTGAGAGGGAGGAATTGTGAAGATTTGAGTGCCCTGAGTGTGGAAAGGGTTGAAAATGGAGCAATAAGGGAAAACAATGGCAAAAAGGGTGGGAAAATGGTGGATGAGTGCGGTGTCCTGAAAGAAAGGATGGTGCCAAAGTGGTGCAAGACAGGGAGATGGCGGGAATTGTGCCCTCGCTTGGAGTCCATGGGCAGGGAATCCTGCAGGAAGGACAGAGCTGGAGGGGGAGAGGGAAGGGGTGGAGGCCTTTGGGCTGAGGGGAGGGAACGAGGTTCAGGGGGAGATCAGGGCAGGCTCTTCCCCAGAGGGTGCTGGGCGCTGAGCAGGGAGTGGCCCTGGCCCCGCGGCTGCCGGAGCTGCAGGAGCCTTTGGACAGCGCTGCCAGGGTGGGGCTGGTGGGGGTCTGCAGTCAGGATCCATGATCCCTACGGGCCTTCCATGGCTCCACGCTGGATATTCCCTGTCCCTGGGACGGGAACTCCCGCCCGTCGCAGCCCGCCGGGGATGCTGGGTGACGTTTCCGTGTCACCGTCCGCAGTGCAGAGCTGCAGCGTGCGCTGCATGAACGGCGGCAGCTGCTCCGAGGAGTCCTGCCTGTGCCAGAAGGGATTCACCGGCACCTACTGCGGGCAGCGTGAGTGCGGGAGCGGGAGCGGGAATGGGATGGGTTGGGAATGGGAACGGAAATGGAAAAGGGAATGGGAATGGGAATGGGATGGGATGGGAATGGGAATGGGAATGGGAACGGAAATGGAAAAGGGAATGGGAATGGGATGGGATGGTATGGGAATGGGAATGGGAATGGGAATGGGGATGGGATGGGATGGGAATGGGAATGGGATGGGAATGGGAATGGGATGGGAATGGGAATGGGAAT
Source organism: Dasyornis broadbenti (assembly GCA_013397935.1). Classification (NCBI taxonomy): domain Eukaryota; kingdom Metazoa; phylum Chordata; class Aves; order Passeriformes; family Dasyornithidae; genus Dasyornis; species Dasyornis broadbenti. Next base: position 77,103 of record VZRN01002470.1, on the reverse strand, counting down.
GGGAATGGGAATAGGAATGGGAATGGGAATGAGAACAGCAATGGGAACAGCAATGGCAGAGGAGTGGGATGGCAATGGGAATGAGGATGGGAATGGGAACAGGAACAGGACTGGGACGGGAATGGGCGCCTGGGACACTCCAACATCATCTCCGTGTTCTCCTTCCTTGGGAATGCCAGCCTGAGCCCTCCGCAGGCAGCTCCCTGTCAAACACAGATCTCAACACAATTAATACATCAATTAATTCTCCAGGAAATGACAATCGATTAGTATAATCTGCATTTTTCAATCTGTTATAACATATAGATAATATTATAAATAGTAATAGATATATAAATACATAATATATAAAAATATATATAGACTATATATACGATATAGATAATGTAGGAGCTATGGATTAGCTGTATTATATATTAATAGATAAAATATTAATAATAAATATAATTTATCACAATATTTTATATACAATATGAATACCATGTTATATAATACATGAATATTATATTACATATAATATAAACCACACCTCCTCATTACATATACATTTATGCATAATTATGTTTAATTATGTATTACACTCTTATATTATCATAATATAAATCCATTATTACATGACAGATCATTCTCTAACTCTTCTAAACCACGTATTTTATATCTTCTGTATGTGTCAGATGATGGAATCCATTTTAATACGCATCTCTGATCAATTCCAACTTCCCAGGCAAATTCCAAATCCCCTCATCGGGGTGGGAATGGCTCCCAGTGAAGTCAAGGAGGATTTTTAAGGACGGGCAAAACCCCTCCTTTCCCTGCAAACTCCCCCCCAGCTCCCACTGATCCCTCTGTGCTCAAACTTCCCCAAAACCTGGGCCGCAGGCAGAGGCTCCATATGGAAAATTTCATTCCGAGCAGCAAAAGCTCGGGAAAATGGTAAGGAGCAGCAGCCCGGGGCTGGGGCTGGAACGTGCAGCCCTCGCTACGTGCAGCTCCCGCTCCTCCCCGAGCGTTCCCACGTTGGCAGCACATCCTGGCAGGGTCGGGAATGTTGGATCCCGCTGGCCCCGGCCCAGGGAACGGATTCCGGCTCCTCGGCTCCGGGTGGGAATGGAGCCCGGGGTCTGAGCTGGGAGCTGCACCCTGAGGGGAGTCTGGGCAGGGCAGGGGCCTTGGGGTCCCTTCCCGCTCGGGCCATTCCATGAATCCATGGTTTTATAAGCAGCAAACTTCCTTTGGCTCCAGCCCTGGAGCTCAGACTGCAGGGCTTCAACCGAGGGGAGCAGGACTACGTCTGTCAGGAATATTTTAATTCAGGAATATTTTAATTCAGGAATATATTTGGAATATTTAAAGTCAGGAATATTTTAGGACAGAGAATATTTGAAGCCAGTGATTATTTTAAGCCACCCAGGAGCTGCTCAGGCTCCAGTTCTGTGCTCTGGGCGTGTGGGATTAAAATCCCCGAGCAGCGTCTCCTCCTCCCGTTCCAGCCGTTGTCATCCCTCACACATTTCCCTCTCTGCATTTTCCCGTTCATCCCGACCTTGCCACTCAAATCCCAGAGCTGAGGGGAAGCCGAGATTCCAGAGGGCAGGAATCCCTCTCCAGTGCAACAGGACTTTATGGCCTTCCCAGAAAGGGGCTCAGTCAGGAGCAGGAAACCATTTTTCCAAAGGAAAGGAATTAAATCTCAGATTTTCTCCCCATTCGCCGCGCGGAGGCTCCGGGTGGGAGAACACGGAGGTGACGGTCCAAGCTCTGATACTCCAGCCACCGCGGAGGTGACATTCCGAGCTCTGGAGGGGGTTCTCCAGGAGCAGAGCTGATGGAATTCTCTGTTTTCCCTCGCAGCTGTGTGTGAGAACGGCTGCCAGAACGGGGGCAGGTGCATCGGGCCCAACCGCTGCGCCTGCGTCTACGGCTTCACCGGGCCCCAGTGCGAGAGAGGTAAGGGCGCGTTCCCTGGAATTCCGGGGATCCATCGCCCGGGGAGGTGTGTTCCAGGCTGGGCTTCGCTCTGGCTGTTGGAGATTCTGGATTTTGTTGAATTTCTGCTCAGGCCCAGCTGGTGCCCGAAGCGCTCCGGGGGATTCCTGGTTGTGGGGTGAGAATTCCCTGGATGTGGGGTGAGAATTCCTGGTTGTGGGGTGAGAATTCCTGGTTGTGGCATTGAGAGAGTTACGGAAAATTTCATGAGGATTTCTCTCTGGAAGGCTCTGCCTTGGGAGATTCCTTCTCCAAACCCCCCAGCCTGAGCTCCAGATCCTGATGGGATCCAGGCCCTGATGGGATCCAGGCCCTGATGGGATCCAGGGCCTGATGGGATCCAGATCCCGATGGGATCCAGGCCCTGATGGGATCCAGGCCCTGATGGGATCCAGGGCCTGATGGGATCCAGGCCCTGATGGGATCCAGGCCCTGATGGGATCCAGGCCCTGATGGGATCCAGATCCCGATGGGATCCAGGCCCTGATGGGATCCAGGGCCTGATGGGATCCAGGGCCTGATGGAATCCAGGCCCTGATGAGCTCCAGGCCCCGATGAGCTCCTCACCCCTTCTCCCTCACGGGATCCTGAAGTGCTGAGATTCCCAAATCCACACAGACACTGGCTGTGTGTGAACAGAGCGCTGGAAATTCCGGAAAGAAATTTCTGGAGAAGACTGGCAAATCCAAGTGTCCTGTGCGTGTGCGGAGAGGGGAAGGGGCAGGGGCTGGGCAGGGGCAGCCTTTGGGGCCGTTTGTGAGGGATCAGGTCCTTCCCAAAAAGGAGCGCTTTGGCCGAGCCTGCGGAGATTTGGCTGAGCCAGACCCGTGGGAGAGACAAAGCAAATCCCTGCAGCTGCGTCCTGCTGCTCCTCCCTGCCCAGGGAAACAGCCCTGCCCCGGCTGGGAGCAGCTCCCTGCTCCAGGAGCATCCCGGGGCCTGCAGCCGGGTGAGGAGCCTGGGATGCTCCTTCGGAGGGAAAACCGGAGCTCTGCTCCATCCCCAGGGGAGCTCCTGAGCACCGAACTCCAGGATTTGGTGTCCTGGTGCTCCAGTGGAAGCAGCTCTGGATGTTGGATGGGATCCCGGGAATCCCTGGGAGTGTCCATAACGGGAGGCTCCAGGGCCGGACCTCCTGTAGCTCCCGCTCCAGCTCCAATCCCTGTTCCTAAGGATTTTCCTGGAGAAGGATTCATTCAAAGCAGAGCCTGAAACCCGTTCCTCATCGGGAGAAAGGACAAATTTCATCCCAGAGCCTGGAATGCCCTGGGTTCTGCCACAGGCGTGGAATTCTCGGCATTAATTCCTGGAGGAGCTTAAACACAAACAAATCCCAAGGAATTCCACCTCAACGTGAGGGAAAACTTCTTTCCCTGGAGGTGGCAGAGCTCTGGAACAGCTGCCCAGGGAGCTGGGGACTTTGAGGACCCCAAACCCACCCTGCCCCAGGTGACCCTGGATCATCTCCAGCCTCGGAATTCCGGGATCCTGGGAGCCCCATTTCTGACAAAAAAGAGCCCATTCCCCCCCAAATCCATCCAATCCCAGAGTGATTTTATTTATTTCACTTGAATTCACTTGGGTATCACCACAACAAGAAATCATTCGAGTTTTAAATCGGGATAAAGTGAATTTCTGAGCGCTGAGAGCAGAACGACCTCCCTCACACCTCATCCGGGAAATTCCCCGCTCCAGAGGGAAATGCCCTGGGAGCGAGGCTCTCGCAGAATTCCAGCGTCGTTTCCTGCCATCCTCATGGATCAGGGCTGGGAGATTTGGTGGAACCTGAGCTCCCGTTGTATCAGCATGGAGCTCAGGAAAGCTGAGGCTGAAGGGCCTGGAGGCCAAGGCTGGGCCCTGGTTTCACAGAAAATGAAGGATTTTGATGTCGTGGCTCCGATTTCAGGAAAAAACGGCCTGGACCGAGTGACTGAGCTTGACTCAGGTGATCCAGGAGCTTCTCCTTGGAATCCAGGGTCTGCCCAGGGCCTCTGGGAAGCGCCAGGCTCCCACTGGAATTCTTGGGAAGAGCCTGGAGCGGTGGAAATGCCCCCCCAGCACCTCCACTGCCCAACCCGGACCGATCCTGACCCCCAGGGCTCTTCCAGGCGTTTCCAAGCCCCAGCTCTGACATTCCCAGCCCTTCCTTTCCCTCTGGAAGCACCAGCTCCGTGTTTCCCTGTGCTCTTTGTGCCTCCGCGGAGGAGCCCGGAGCTCTCTCGGGTTTCACCGAGACTTTCTCAGGAAACCGTAAAAACAGGACAGGAAAACTCAAAAAAAAAAAAAAAAAAAAAAAAAAAGAAAAAAAAAAAAAAAAAAAAGAGTTCTCCATTCCCAATTTCCTCTGGATGTGTTTTTCCAGCACTTGGAATGTCTGGCCTTAGCCAGTGCCCCCGCCAGATTTGTCTTTCCTGCAAAAGCGCAAACAGTTAAACTCGAGGAATGCGGCGCTGTTTGGCCGGGGAGAGGAAATGACGAGCTGGAGAAAATATTCCATGAGAAAGGAGCCCCTCAGGGAGACCCTGGGGCTGCTCCCATCCCCTCCCCTCCCCGGAGCTCTGGGGCTGGAGAGCCTCTAGCCGGGCTGGGAAACACCTGGAGAGCAGCGGGAACGATCCCAGGGGAGGGCAGGGGGTGTCCTGAATGTCCTGGAGGGACAGGACCCAGGGAATGGCTTCCCATGGACACAGGGCAGGGTTGGATGGGATTTTTGGGAAGGAATTCCTGGCTGGGAGGGTGAGGAGGGGCTGGGATGGAATTCCCGGAGCAGCTGTGGCTGCCCCTGGATCCCTGGCAGCGCCCAAGGCCCGGCTGGACGGGGCCTGGAGCAGCCTGGGATCAGGGAAGGTGTCCCTGCCCAAGAACAGGAACAAGATTTAGGCTCTGGGGTCCTTTCCAACCCCAAGCATTCCAGGATTCCATGGTTTCTGTGTGAGCAGAGCATCCATTGCTCCATGGAGCTTCTGATTTTAACCTGATCCCTGTCTCTCCCGTGATCCCTGTTTCTCTCTTGTCTCTCCCAATCCCTGTCTCATTCCCGATCCCTGTCTCTCTCCTGATCCCTGTCTTTCCCCCATCTCTCTCAATCCCTGTATCTCCCCTCTCTCCTGATCCCAGTCTCATTCCCGATCCCAGTCTCATTCCCAATCCCAGTCTCATTCCCGATCCCAGTCTCATTCCTGATCCCAGCCTCATTCCCAATCCCAGCCTCATTCCCAATCCCAGTCTCTCCCAATCCCGGTCTCATTCCTGATCCCAGTCTCATTCCCAATCCCAGTCTCTCCCAATCCCAGTCTCATTCCCGATCCCAGCCTCATTCCCGATCCCAGCCTCATTCCCGATCCCAGTCTCATTCCCAATCCCAGCCTCATTCCCAATCCCAGTCTCTCCCGCTGGTGGCACCGGCGCCTCCATCCCCCCCGAACGGCTCCTGCCGCATCCCGGGATTCGTGCGGTTGTGGCCCCGTCCCAGCGAGGCCCGGAGCTCCCCGGGGACGATTCCCAGGCCTCTCGTGTCCCGCAGTTTGTAAGGAAAAGCCTCCGTTGTTTATGGTGGGCTGGAGCTGGGCTTTCAGCGCAGGGGAAGAGCTCCTCTTCCTCCCGCTCTGTTTGTTTGCTCTGGAGCGGAGGAATTCGCCCAGGCCTGGCCTGTCCAGGGAGGGAATTCCAGAGGCTGGGAGAGCACAAAGCTCCCCAGTCCCTTCCCCTTCCCTCGTGCTGGGCTCTGGATCTTCTGCCGCCGTGGATTTGTGTGTCTGGGATTGTCCTTTGGACAACACAGAAAACCCTGCCATGATCCCGCTTCTCCACCTCCAGGGATCTGAATTCCCACTGGAATTGACTCAGGGACACCCTCCCGGCTCCGTGGATGTTGGAGGAGTGGAGGAAACTCTTTTTCCTTGGGAATGTTTTCCAAAGTTCCCGATCCAACCCTCCCCATTTCCCCCAGCTCCAAGGGAACCAAATCTCCGTTTTCAAAGCCCTTTTCATCCCCCCCAGCAAAGGGATGATCTCCATCCGCTCCTCCATCCAATATTCCTGGGATAAATTACTCCCACGATCCTTTTTCACCTTTTGGAGGAGGTGAGGGAGGTTCTGGCAGCGTGGGTTTGGGATGAGGAGAGCGGGCAGAGCATCCCTGGCGCATCCCAAGTGCTGGAAAAGTGGGAATTGCCCGGCTCCCTGCGCTGGCTCCCACCGATTCCGGAGGAATCGCCCCCATCCCGAGGCAGCAGCGCTTCCACGGGAGCTGTGGAGCATCCTGGATGGGATAATCCGGGATATTTTGCATAGGGAAGCTGCTCCCGAGAGGAGCAGGCAGAACCCTGCAAAAACTGGGATCAGATCCTTGGAGTTTAAGGGGTGGGAATGGGAAATTGCAGATTCTCCCGGCAGTGTCGGGGTTTCAGGTTGAAATTGCCAGGAGACGCTTGAGAGTTAAAGTGAAGGAGTTCATTACGAGGCGGTTCCCAGCCCAGCAATGGCCAGGGTGTCACGGCTTGGGGCTGTCACCGGAATTGTCGGGAATTCCGTGCTCCGGGGGATCCCAAAATCCAGCCCCATCCACGATTCCGTGCAGCCTTTCCATGGGAGTCGCACCTGGAGCTGCTCCGTGCCCCGCTTTGTGAGGCTGAGGGGAGAGGGAGCAGCAATCCCGGCTTCCCCCGCGGCTTTTCCAAGGAAAAACCCAGCGACCTGCAGCAGGATTCCTGGAACACGGATCGCGTACAGGCACTGGGAAAGGCTTCAGACATCTCCTAAGCGTCCCCGATTTCCTTCATAAAATTTCATCGGTGCCTCATTAAAAATTTCATCATTTGCCCATTAAAATTAGCACCAGCTGGGGCTGGCAGGCAGCCAGGCCTCTCCAGACTCCGATTTCCTTGGCTTCGTTCCCTCCGGAGGAGCCATCTGCAGAGGAAAAGTTATTTCGGGCAATTATTCCCTTCAAAGGGGTTGGTTCTCCTCACAATCCCGAGGTTCATTATCCCTCCCCAGGAATTCCTGGGGGAGCTGAGGTGGGAGGTTCAGGTCTCTCTGCTCAGGGCATCGCTTTGGGGTTTGTGTGGACGAATCTGAGGGGTTTTTTTTTGGGGGGGCCCACCGGGCTGGGATCCCGTCAAGTTTGGGTCAAAGGAAAGGAGAATGATTTGGTGACTCCCCACGCTTCGTGTTTCTGCTCAGATTCCCCCCCAAAAAAAGGCTTTTTTTTTTTTTTTTCGGAGATCCCACCACCTTCACACCGGTGGAATTTCCAAATCATTCCTTTCCCCCCCTTCTCCAATCCTTCTTCTCTCGCCCTCCCGGGGACACCCCCAGCCCAGTTTCATCAGCATGAATTTCCAAATGAATTAATTAATTCTGAACCGCCCCAGAAAACCCCGATCAGAGGGAGCGTTAAGCTGGGAATGAGGAATTCTTTCCACATTGATTCCCGCCCAGAGAGGAGAATTTCCTGTGAGTTTTCCATGGATTCTTTTCCCATGGAACGTGGGTACCTGTGAGTCCCAGTGCCCCCTCCACACGAATTTTTTGCTGCTTCACTCATCAACCCCAAACCTTTCCCTGCAGGGACATCTGGGGGTTAATCCGGAACTTGGGTCACGGGCAGCTCCTAATTACTGCCGAATTCCAGCCTGGAAATTCCCTGAGCACATCCCAGCCGGCCTCTGGCTGCCTGACCAACACCTGACTGCCTCAGACGCTTCCTGGGGAATTTTCTGGGCTCTCAGGAATGGGGTTCGAGGGATTTTTTTTTCCGGCCGCAGATCAAACATTTCCGTGCCACCGCCTCCGCCCGGCAGAAGGAGAAATCTCCTTGAAGGATTTTGCTTCCTGCTGTGCCAAGATCCCTCATCAAGGGCAGCCCGGGCAGTGGCGAACCCGCATTCCTGAGGGCAAAACCCTGCGAAAATTGGGTTCAAATCCTTGGAGTTTAAGGGATGGGAGGGTCCTAATTGGGAATGGGAAACCTGCTGGTTCTCCCTGCAGTGTCTGGGGTTTAAGGTGGAAATTGCCAGGAGATGTTTGAGAGTTAAAGTGAAGGAATTCGTTATGAGGCAGAATCCCAGAATCCCAGAGTCTGAGGATCCCAGAATCTCAGAATCTCAGAATCCCAGAGTCTGAGGATCCCGGAATCCCAGAGTCTGAGGATCCCGGAATCCCAGAGTCTGAGGATCCCGGAATCCCAGACTGGTTTGGGTTAAGGGGGAACATAAAAATCATGGAATTCCGCCCCTGCCATGGGCAGGGACGCCTTCCCAGGCTGCTCCAACCTGCCCTTGGACACTTCCAGGGCAAGATCTTTGTAACTAAAGTGGAATTTGATTGCTTTTCTCATCCCAGAAATTCCCGGAACAGGTGGAATGGCAGCCCTGGAATTGCCTCTTTGCCTGACTTTCCAGGATTCCATGGTTTCCATGGCGTGAGCAGAGCATCCATTGCTCCACTGAGCTTTTAATTTTAACCTCTCCGTGATCCCTGTCTCATTCCTGATCCCCGATTTTCCCAATCCCCGTCTCTCCCCTGTCTCTCTCTCAGTTCCTTTCCGTGCCCCCGCCACCTCCAACCACCGTCTTCACTCCTCCCTCTCGCCACCATCCCAGCTTTCTTCCCCCCCGGCCACAAAACCTCACACCGAGCAGAAATCCCAGGATTTCTGCGCTGGATCCGATCCCTGGATTCCTTTCCTCCCCAGACTATCGCACGGGGCCCTGCTTCAGCCAGGTGAACAACCAGATGTGCCAGGGCCAGCTGAGCGGCATCGTGTGCACCAAGACCATGTGCTGTGCCACCATCGGCCGTGCCTGGGGCCACCCCTGCGAGATGTGCCCGGCCCAGCCCCAGCCCTGCCGCCGCGGCTTCATCCCCAACATCCGCACCGGCGCCTGCCAGGGTGAGCCGGGAGCCAGCGGGGAGGTGGAGAACGGAGCCCTGAAGGGGGGAGAGGGTGGAGAGGAGAGGTGTGAAATAGAGCCCCAAACCAGCCCCAAAACAGGCCCACAACAGCGCCAAAACAGAGAGAGAGCNAAACCAGCCCCAAAACAGAGAGAGACCCACAGGGGAGACAGCCCCAAACCAGCCCCAAAATACAGCCCCAAAGCAGCCCCAAAAACAGGCCCAAACAGCCCCAAAATAGAGAGAGACCCACAGGGGAGACAGCCCCAAACCAGCCCCAAAATACAGCCCCAAAGCAGCCCCAAAAACAGGCCCAAACAGCCCCAAAATAGAGAGAGACCCACAGGGGAGACATCCCCAAAACAGCCCCAAAGCAGAACCCTACAACAGAACCCCAAAGCAGAGAATGCCGAGAGCAGAGCCCCAAAACAGCCCCAAAACAGAGCCCAAAATGGAGCCCCCAAACAGCCCTGAAACAGCCCCAAAGCAGAAAACACCAAGAGCAGAGCCCCAAAATAGCCCCAAAATCGAGCCCCAAAGGGGAAAACATGGGGAGCAGAGCCCCAAAGCAGCCCCAAAGCAGCCCCGAAGTAGAAAACACCGAGAGCAGAGCCCCAGACCAGCCCCGAAGCACAGAAGTCTCCGTGGAACTTTGCCAAATCCCCCACCCCGTGTGTCGCTCAGCGCCTCCATGGACCTGGAGTATCCCATGGGATCTTCCAAGATCAAAAACGATCTAAAAGTGATGGAATGATCGCAAATCAAACGATCAAAAAAATGATCAGATGATCAAAGTGATCCCGGAGGTTTTGGTGCTCCCAGGTGAGCTCCTCCATCCCACAGGGTGCCATGGACGGACCAGGCTGGTGTTCCTCCCCAGGAACCACGGGATGGACGCATCCCTTGGGAAGCATTCCCACACTTTCGTCTCCCTCTTGATGTGGAGACGCGCCAGGAATTCATCTCTGCCCCTTCCCCGTCCTTATGTCTGGGTAATTCCCTCTGGAACGTGATCCGAGCCCCTTGGAGCGCAGGGAAATCCACGCTGGGCTGGCCGTGGATCCGTGGCCGCTCTTCCCTGATCCCCGTGCTCCCCTTCCCGCAGATGTGGACGAGTGCCAGGCCATCCCCGGCCTCTGCCAGGGCGGGAATTGCATCAACACCGTGGGATCCTACGAGTGCAAGTGCCCTGCAGGGCACAAGCAGAGCGAGAGCAGCCACAGGTGTGAAGGTAAGGGAGGCTCCACTTCCCAAAAATCCCTGCAGCATGGAAATCTGGGTTTTTCCAAGGTAGGGATGGGATTTCTCCCACTCCGGGCTTGATCCCGTTTCCCAAAAGGGGTTTTGAATCGGCTGCCCGGAGCCCAAGGCTGGGAAATGAGGAATGGGCTTTGCCTGATCTCCTGATCTTCCCTGAAACCAGGAGGGAACGGTTTGGTTTGTCCCCAGAGGGGTTTTTGAGGGATATTTTAATGGGAACACGGAGGGTGGCACAGGAGGGGCTCCGGAAGGGCTCGGGCTGAGCTCGGGCTGCCTCCACAGCTCTGCCAGGCTCTCAGTCCGATCAAGTCCTGAAAACTCCAAAACTTCCAATTCTGAGGCTCTTCATCAGAGCGGTGCAGATTTCATCCCTGGGAGATGGGAGAAGTTGTGGGAATGAAGGGAGAGCTCTGCCAGCCTCTGGCAAGCCCTGGAATCGGGATAATGGGAGGTGCCCCGTGGCAGGGTGGCATGAGAGGATCTTTAAAGCCCCTTCCAACCCAAACCATTCCAGGACTCCAGGATTCTGTGACCTGGCTCCAGCCCCTCAGGAAATCTTTCCCAAAGAGAGCCAGGAGCTCCAGGGGTCCCATCCCTGGTGGGGGATGGACATTCCTTCACCCCCAGGAGCCATCTGTGTCTGTGCATCTTCCTGGGCAGGCTGCCAGGAGACTTTCGCTCAAACCCTGACGGAATTCCTGCGGAGCTCCGACATCCAGGGAGCGAAAGCGGGAAAATCCAGATCTTTTTTTTTTTTGTGTCCCCGAATCCAGTGACATTCCAGGAATTTTCCTGGCCAGGGTGGGAGCAGGGGCAGCAGAAAGGTGTCCCTGGCCTCTCCGTGCTGGGGAGCAGAGCACCCCTGAAAGCGGCTGGAATCTCCTCTCTCCCGGGATTTACCCCCATCCATCGTCTGGATCTGCCATCCAGATGTGAGGGGCCTCCCCCTTTCCCCAGCCCCAGGCAGCTCCAAGGAGCTTCCCCTCCCTGGAAAGGGATTCTCAGCATTCCCAGGGGCTGCTCCATGCTCATCCCCCTCAGTGCCCAGGGCACCACCAGGAGAGGTGGATTCCCTTTGGATCTGGGAACGGCGTGAGCAGGGACGCTCCAAAGGGATGGGGCTGGAGGGCTCCTGTCCCAGCCGTGTCCCCACGGGGCCGTCGGAAGGTGAGGAGGATCCCAGGAACGTGGAGCCGCCTTTAGGGAATGGCTGCTCCCCTCTGGGAATGGGATTCCCCAAAACGATGTGGGGAGGGGAATGGAGAGGGCTCCTCTCCCACTTCCTGAACACGAGACTTGGGCCCCATCTCCGAGTTCCTGCACCCTTTGATCCGTCGGGAATTTGGTCCACGGAGCATCAAATTCCTGAGCCTCACATTCCTGCTGGAGCTGCCCCAGTCTCTGCCCTGCTCCGGGCATCCTCCTCGCCGAGCCAAGGGCTTTGATCCAAGCAGCAACCAGAGGACGGGATTTTTATGCAGGTGTGCTCCAGGTCCCAAATCCCAGCTCTGCAGGAGTTTTGTGTTCGTTTCACGGCTGGAGAAAGGAGGGAATTCTCTGCTGGAGGAAGAGGAGATGCTTCCCCCTCATTTTCAGACTCCCAATCCAAGCCCAGCATCCAGGGATTATCAAACCTCGATTGGACATCTCTGGGAAATTCTTCCCGCATGCCCAGGGGATTCCCGGTGGGGAGGGAAGTCAGCAGCTGGGATCCAGAGGTCAGAGCTGATTGATGCCGTCCCCTCATTAACGCCGGGTCACTGATTAATGACGGCCCCTCATTAACGCCGGCACTGATCCTGATCCTGCTCCTGCCAGGGAGCGATGTCCAGGCTGGGTTTGCGCCTGCAGCTCCTCCGAGTTCGGGGCTGCTCCGCTCCAGGCTCATCCCTGGCCAATGTGGCACTTCCAGGTGGGATCTGAGTGATTCCTTTGTCCATTGTATTCCGAGGGAGCTCCGGGGATCCGGGTTTGGCCGATGAGAGCTCCTGGCGCTGCTCCCTTTCTGAGGGATGGGAGCAGTCTGGGAAACAGGGAAGTGCTGGATTTAGGGCTGCTCCCTAAAAAACCCCTGGAGACGAGGTCGGCTTTGGAAACGGCGTTTCTGTCGTGTTTGTGCAAAAAGATGAGCGAAGAGGGCAGAAATCACCAGTTCAGGGATGAATTAACAGATCCCATGCTTGGATTATGGTGGGGAAAAAAAGGGGAAAAGAAAGCGGGATTTGCTGAGGTTTTAGGGGAATGAGAGCCCGGGGAGGAAAGGGCAGGTTCGGATCCAGCTGAGATCTCAACGCTGCCGGAGGAAAATCGTCGAGGACACAAGAAAATTCCCGGTGCCAAGTGGAGAGAGGGAACATCAAAGCTGAACTCAGACGCTTCCTCCTGCTCCAGGGACCTGGATCCATAAATCACAGGGAACGAGGAGGTTGTGGCGTTTTTAAATTATCCTGGAAGCAACCGGAAAGACGACACCGAAGGGAGCAATTCCGTGGTGTGGAGTTAAGGGGGAATCACTGGCTGGACAAAGCTTTTCCTGCCACAATTCCAGGGATTCTCTGCCAAGAATTTCACTTTTTAAGAGCCCTTCCTGCGCTGCAGGACAAAGGCCAAGCTCTGCTATCAGTGAGGTAATGCCAGTGCCTCATCCAGGATAATTCCCAAAGGAATGTGTCCTGCATCCAGAATCCATCCAGGGCGATAAGAGCTGAAAAAAATCCATGGAGAAACACCAGGAAAGGGAGCGGGAGGCTCCAGGCCAGCTGTGTGCAGCTTGAATCCATCCAGGATTTGACCATTTTTGGCATCTCCAGGACATTCTGCCGTGGGGGAACAAATCCTGGAATTCCCAATCGCCCCTGTGGGCGTGAGGTGCTCCTTGTGTCCCCACAGGCCGGGCTGTTGGCACCAGGGCCCAAAATCCCGAATTTCCTGATGGAGCCAAGGCTCTGCTGAGTCCCATTGATGTTCCTGCTCCAGAGGGAGCTTCCCACGAGCGGGTGGAACTTTCTTTCCATTTCCTTACAAGCCCCTCCGGAAGAGCTCATGGCTTGGCTCCTTTCGGAGCCAAAATCCCTGGATTTGGGGTGGTCCGGAGTTTCCATTCCCGCTCTGTGGCTCCTTTGTCCTTCCTGGGCAGCGAAGCCCTGGTGCTGCCCCAGGAGGATCCCAAGGCACGGCCCTGGGGATGTTTTCCCCATCAAATCCCGGTTTTTTAGCGCATGGAAAGGTTTGGGTTCCCGCAGGTCTGCGGGATGAGCTTTGCAGCTCCAGCTCTTCCAGAGGCTCTGCAGCCTTCGGCTTTTCCAGCTTTTCCAGCCTTAAGGATGAGGCCAACTCCCAACTCCATCCCGGAGAGGGGAGCTCAGCTCCAAAATCAATCCTGCCATTGTCTGAGCAGCAGAATCTGCTGGAATTTTGCACAGAAGGCTGGAAAAACCGGGAAGGAGCCAGGCTGGAGCTGGCAGAATTCCCTCCCCGGCTCTGGGTGTTAATGAGAGGGGAATGAACCCGTCCCACAGGGGCGGCTCCGCCTGAACGGATCCAGAGCACCACGGGACCCTCACGAAGGGAAAACCGGGACGGAAAACGAGGTGGGGAAAGGACTGAGAGGACAACAAAGGCCGGGGCTCCGGTTCCCAGAGCACAGGATGTGGGTCCGGCAGGAGCGGCCTCTGTTCCTGCTCTCGGGGTTTTCAAGGAGGGGAAAAAGAGCTGCAGTTGGATTGAACCCCTTGGATTCGCTGTTTCGCCAGGAGAATGGGGCTCACTGCTGCCCCCAGAGCCCTGGCGCTGCCCTGGGCTGAGGGATGGGTGCCAGGGCTGCAGCTCTGCCCCACGTCCCCCAGGCCTCGGACCCAAGCAGCTCCCTGGCGCGGCGCGGCGTTGGGAGCTGGCTTTTCTCACCAATATCACAACTTCTCCCTCCTAAAGCGCTTTTCCTTCCAGAGCTCCGGGAATTGTAGCCCAGGGCAGGGCTGGGATTAAATGACCGGCCCCGGGCTGGCTGATAAAAATCTGCTTTTGGCTGCAGGGGCCCGGGTGGGGGAAGTGTTTTCTGCGGTTCTGCTCTGCTGCCCTGGAGCTTGCGGGGCTCCAGGAGCCCGAGCAGCCCTGGAGGGCTCAGGGGACTCCTCAGGTGCTGGCTGGGGGCAGAATTTGCGAGTCCTAAAAAACCAAGCAGGAATGTGCCTTCCCCACTGGAGTGGAACCCTGGAATATCCCGAGCTGGGAGGGACCCGCAGGGATCAGCGAGTCCAAGCCATGACCCAGCACCCCCGAGTGCCGCCTCCAGGGATGGGCACCCCAAACCTCCCTGGGCAGCCCCAATCCCTCGTCCTGGGAAGAGTTTCTCCCTAAACTTCTCCTGGCAGGGGCTGTGGACAGAAGCAGAGACTCCACAAATCCCCTCTGGGTGCGTTTTAGAGCCCCTTTGCAGCCTCCAGCATCCCATAATAACCCCCAACAACCCCATCTCCGTGCTCTGTGCCCCGCACTTGGATGGGGCAGGGGATTTCCTGCATCCTCCCCGTGGATTTTGCCTTTTTCAGACGTGGATGAGTGCGGGGCCATCCCCGGGGTGTGCGACGGCGGCGACTGCACCAACACCGTGGGCAGCTACGTCTGCTCCTGCCCCCGCGGCTTCGCCAGCAGCCCCGACGGATCCCGCTGCCTCGGTGAGGGGAAAGCCGGGATCTGGGCATTTGGGGATTTGGGGATTTGGGGATTGGGGCCAGCCCAGCCTCCGGGAATGTCCGTGGAAGGGTTGGGGGTTGGTGCCGGGAGAGGTGGGAAATGCTTTTTCCCCTGCGCTGTTCTCCCTCCCCTGCTCTCGGCTGGATTCTCTCGCTTTTTCTCCCTCCCCACGGGTTGGGCTGTAGGTGCCTCAGGTGTTCGTGTTCCGAAAATCTTCTTCCCCAAAACTGGCCCCAGTCCAGCCGGAGCTCCAAGCCCCGGAGCCCGGCGGGAATTCTGGGTGTTTAACAGACGAAAATTCCTTCCCGAGCCCTGTCAATATTTGATGGTCCACTGATATCAAACCCCAGTTCCCGGGATAAGGAAGCAGCTCCCTGTTTATTTCCTCTCAGCTTTAGTCCAAATGAATCCAAAGGGGTTTTTTCCCCCTTCAGAAAATCCATTTGCCTTGGGGAAGATGAGGATGGGGGAGATTTGGGAAGAGGAATCGTCCCGGCAAAGGCAGAAATTGGTGCCGCGGTGCAAAATGCCAGGTGCAGCTTTCTGTGGGAATTAACACAGCAAAAGGAAAAAAAAAAAAAAAAAACCGGCTCCGAATTCTTTTCTAGCCACAGATCCTGGAGCAGGATTAAATGTTTGAGTTCCAGGAGGAAAAAAATGTTGTGAAGTGTGAGTAAAAAGTAAAGCCCGAGTCATCTCGTTTGGGAAGCTGATAGATTTTAATGGGAATGGAATTTTTCCCTGCTGTTTCGCAGCTCTGCCACGAGCCCAGAGGGGTGTGACAGCTCTGGGATGAGTCATGTGGACATTCCCCACTTTCCTTGAAACCCAGAGCTTCAAGAAACGAAAATAAATAAAATTAGAAAGCCCAGATTTAAAAATAGTCCCGAGCTGGTTTAGCTGCAGTGGACTCTGACTCCACCTGACCTGGCTCCGTGTGCTCCAGCCTTGCCCTGAGCTCACTTTTTGGGACAGGCAGGGCTTGTTCTGGCAAAATCCGCGGTTCCTGCTGGGGTGGGCTTGCCCTGGCACCCAAATTTTGCCAGCTCTGCTCGAGAGGGGCCTCAGGGCTTGGCTGGTGGGTTCGGGCCCCAGGTTTACATCCCGTGAAAAGAATCAAGGCAGGAATCGGGAAAATGGAAGCTGGAAAAATCCTGAGCAGCATCAGGAGAGGGGAGATTGTCACCGCAGGGTCCCACACCAATTCAGGAGCACCAGCTCCATTCCCATCCCTTTCCCCTCCCTTTTTAGGGGAGAAAACCCCTTTTTTTATGGCACTGGAATGATCTGGAGTTTTCAGAGCTGCAACAGCAACGCCCAGAGCTGGAGCTGATCCCCAACCCCATGAGCTGTGAATCCCAGGAGAAATCCCAGGAAAAACCCCAGGAAAACCCTCCAGGAGAAAAACCCATCCTGGTTCCACGGGAACATTCGTGGGATGGTTGGAGCACCTGGGGCACACCGGGTCCAGCCCCACCCCGGGCCGTGCGAGTCCCACTCGTTCCCGCTTGGAAAGGGCTCCTGAGGCAGCACCGGGAGCTGCTCCAGCAGCAGCTCCGGGGCTCCGTGCATTTTCCTCGGTACAAAGGGTTCCTCTCCTCTCGCAGAGCTGCTTAAAAGAGCAATTTCCAGATGAAGAGAAATGGCCTGCGGTGCATTCCCAGACGGGCACATGGTGTTCCCTCCCTCCCTCCCTCCCTCCCTGCGGGTCAGCTCCTGCTCGGCCCTTCCTGAGCTCTTTTCTCCCCTGAGAGTGCAGCAAAGCTCGGAAGGATTTGGGCTGTGCCCCTCCTTGGGCAGCAGCAGCAGATTCAGGGCCTCAGGGTCTGGGTTTTGCTGAGCCTGGGCTCGGGGAAGGTCAGGAGGATTTTATTGAGGTTTTTATCGAGGGCTTTGCCTGCCTGCAGAGCCTTTTTTGTGTCCACTTTGGTCTAAGTAAGTGGAAAAAGGAAATTGGAGGATCATGGAACCATGGCAGGGATCAGAGCTCATCCAGGCATGGCCAGGGACACCTTGCACCAGCCCGGTTCCGTGGGATTGGCTGTGCTGGATCCCTTCCCTCGCTTCCCTCCTGGGATCAGGCACAGCCCTGGGATGGGGCAGACGCTGCCAGAGCCCAGATCCAGCCTGGGATCGCTCCTGTCCCCTTGGGATGAGCAGGACCAGCCCCTGCCCTGCTCTGCCCTCCTGGCTGAGCCCTCTGGGCTGAATCCCCACCTCCGAGCTCGCTCTAATCCCATCTGGAATTTCCCCTCCCCTCTCTCCTGCAGCATTTTCTGCCTTCCTGGGGTTTTGTGCAAACCTGAGACCCACACCCTCCCGGTTTGTGCTCCCCTTCCTCAGGATTAGGAGCTGATCCAGCCTTGCTTTCAATCCCTGCCCTCGCATTTCCCCTCTCCAGCTCTGCCTTTCTCTCTGCCAGTGCCTCTGGTGGATAAAGTTTCCTGGAAGGAGCAATTCCCGCTGAATCCAGCTCCGAGCAGGGCTGGGGGCCGTGCCTGAGGAGGGTCCTGCTGCTTTGAACCGGGGTCACTGTTCCCTGCGGGTCCCCGGGCTGCGCTGGGAGCAGCCGTGCACCCACAGCCCGCAGATCAAACAGCCCCAGGCCATTAATTCCAATTACGTTCCCGGGAAGTGGCAGCCAGATCCTGGGAGACTTTCCCCCTCATTAATTGACTTGAGAACAAACAAGGTGGGAGATGCATGAGGGGAAGATTCCAGGTTCTCCTGGAGGGGTTGGCGCCAGGTGGAGCCTCAGTGCCCTGGGCCTCGGCAGGAGCCACAGCCCCCCCAGAGCAGGGCCAGGCTCGGTGTGAGCGGCTTTGAATCCACCCAGGCTCCTTCTGGGATCAGCCATGGCCTGGGAATGGGAGCCTGGAGGGAGCTGGGATTGGGAACAGCTCCATTTGTTCAGCGAGGGATGCTGGGGCCTGGCAGGGGGAACTCCTCACCTGGGGAGCTGAGCGTGCAGCAGGGGCAGACACCTGCCCGTGAGCGCGTGGCTTTGGGAAGGGAGGAAGCACGGGATGAGCGGGGAATCCCCGTGCTCTGTGCTCGGGGAATGATCCAGAACCTCCTGGGGCACCTGTCCTTCCTGCAGGGCAGGGAACTGCAGCTCCCAGCGGAGAATCCAACGGGGAGGGATCGCCCGGCTCTGCCTAAACGGGAACGGCTGAGCTGGGAATGAGCTCCGGGATGTGCTCCGGAGGGAGAACCTCGTGATGTGGGAGGATGAGGCAGAGCACGGGGGTCACCCTGGGAGAGGGGATGGCCAGGAGAGAGAGATCCCATCGGGAATGGGCCCTCAGGACTGGCCAAGAGGGTGCTGCCGGCACCTTGTGACTGTGTGTCTCTCTCTCCCTCTCCCTCTCCCTCTCCCTCTCCCTCTCCCTCTCCCTCCCTGTCCCCAGACCAGCGGCTGGGCATGTGTTTCTCGGCGCTGCTGGGCGGTCGCTGTGCCGGGGAGCTGCCGGGCCAGGCCAGCCGCATGCAGTGCTGCTGTGACTCCGGGCGCTGCTGGGCCATCGGCCAGACCCCCGAGATGTGCCCCGTGCGGGGCTCGGGTGAGTGACCCCCCCAGGGCCGGGCTGGGCTGGTGGGAGCCCTCTGAGATCGATTCCAGCCGTGCCCTGGCACTGCCAAGGCCACCAAACCGTGTCCCCAAGGGCCACAGCCTCGTGGCTTTCAAACCCCTCCAGGAACGGGGGTTCCACCACTGCCACCCTTCCCATGATGGGATTTTCCAACCCAACCCAACCCTCCCCTGGCCCAGCTCGAAGCCTCTCCCCACTGTCCCATCCCACCTGGGGGTGCTGCTGCTCCTGCTGGCTCTCACCTGGGTCTGAGCCAAGGCAAGCTTTGATCCCTTCCCTCTCCTTGGCTCACCCAAGGAGCCCTGGGGCCGAAGGAGGGCGAGCCCAGGCAGGAGGAGGCCCAGGGCTGGAGCTCCATCCCCTGCACCCCTTCCTTCATGCCCAGCTCTGAGCAGGGCAGAGCTCCCCAGCGCCTGGCACCTCCCTGTGCCCTCCTTCCCTGCCTGGAGGGATCCCCGGAGCCCCCAAAGCCTCTGCCAGGCCCCTGCCATCTGTGCCCCATCCTGTGGGGTGAGGGTGTTCGATCCCTCCTGCCCCCTCTGCCCCGTTCCCAGCAGGACCCACCCTTGGCTCCATCCCTGCCCATCCCTCCATTCCTGGTTTTCTTTCAGATGAGTACCGCAGGCTCTGCATCGAGGGACTCCCTGTCATGCCAGGCTTCCCTGGGAACTTCCCGGGAATTCCTGGATTCGGGCCCAACGGGGTTGGGCCGGGACTCAACGGGCCTGGAGGCATTGGCCCAAACGGGGCCAACGGCCAGGGAGGGATCCCGGGCTTGCCTGGAATGGGCCCGGGCAGTTCCAGCATTGGTAATTAATGGGGTCCAGTACTGGGAATTAATGGGGTCCAGCACTGGGAATTAATGGGGTCCAGCATTGGGAGTTAATGGGGTTTGTCCTGTGCTGCCCCAGCCTGGCTCCAGGATGGGAGCAGGGATGTTCCCAAGAGCTGGAATGCCCCTTTGATGTCCCCCCAGAGAGCTCCTGGGACATCCAAGGGTTCCAGGACCCTCCCTGGGCTCCGTCCACGGCTCCCTGCCCCTCCCTGTGCCTATCCAAGGCTCCCTGACCCTCCCTGTGCTCCCCAGGCACGGCCACTCTGAACCAGACCATCGACATCTGCAAACACTTCACCAACCTGTGCCTGAACGGGCGCTGCATCCCCACCCCGTCCAGCTACCGCTGCGAGTGCAACATGGGCTACAAGCAGGACGTCAGGGGCGAGTGCATTGGTGAGCAGGGGCCGCTCCCAGAGCCCCTCCAGGCTGCTTCTCCCATCCCTGGGCTCGGCTGGGCCTCGGGGTCGCTCACAGGCTGGGTTTTTCCCCTGGCTGCAGATGTGGACGAGTGCTCGAGCAGCCCCTGCGTCCACGGCGACTGCGTCAACACCCCCGGCTCCTACCACTGCAAGTGCCACGAGGGCTTCCAGAGCACCCCCACCAAGCAGGCCTGCATTGGTAAGGGTTGGGGCCGCTTTGTTTGGGGTGGCAGAGGGGTCAGCAGAGCCAGGAAAGGGTCGTGGGGGAGAAAAGCAGCGAGGAGTCCCCAGCACCACCAGGTGCGGGGTGGGATCTGGCCAGGTGGAGTTTCCTCTGCCGTGATCTTCCTGAAAACTTTCTGGTGGCGATCAAGGAGCCCTCAGGGCCCTTTCTGAGAGCAGAACTCTGCTGGGAGAGCTTTATCTGGCAAAAGGGAGGATTCTCAGGCACATGTGTAGGGATGCAGGATTCCCAGCGAGGCTGTTCTGCCGAGAGGCTGCTGCAGGTGAGGAGCTGCCAAAAAAAAAAGGATGGGAAGGGAATGTCCCAGCAAAGGCAGATTTCCCTGGCAGTGCCCAAGCTTGGAAGCTTTTATTTTCTCCCATCCTGACAAAGTGGTTTCCAAGGCTCCCCCACTGCCTGGCAATGAGGAAAGATTCCTGATTTCCAAGTGGGATGTTTTGGAGATGAATCCTTGTGTCTGAGAGCTCCTGCCTGGGTTTGTCACGGGGGATTTCGAGCTGGGACTGCTCCCATTCCCCTGCTCGCAGTGTTTGGGGTGGTTTCCCTGCAGACATCGACGAGTGCATCATGAACGGGGTGATGTGCAGGAACGGGCGCTGCGTCAACACCGACGGCAGCTTCCAGTGCATCTGCAACGCCGGCTTCGAGATTACCCCCGACGGCAAGAACTGCGTGGGTGAGGCTCCCCACAGCCTCCAGGGCTCGGGGCTGGGCTGGGATCAGCCCTGGATCAGCTGGATCTCCCTGGGTGCTTTAGTCTGGGATGTCCTCCAAGGAGAGGAGCAGTGGGGAGGTGTTTCCATGAGGGCGTTGTGGAGTTTGGGCTCCACGGGATGAGCAGGGCTGAGGTTGGAGCAGGATGGGCTCCAGGAGTGCTGGGGATGCAGCAGGACAGCCCTGACCATGAAAAGTGGCCTTGAGCTTGGAGCTGATGCTCTGGGAGGTCCCTCCCACCCAAAACCCTCTGAGGCCCAGCACCCGCTGCCCCAATCTGGCTGTGAGATGGGGCATGGGAGGTTTTGGGGCACAGATTTTGGGGCACAGGAGGTTTTGGGGCACAGGAGGGTCTTGCTGCAGCTCTGAGGTCCTGTCCGTGCCCCCAGACCACGACGAGTGTGCCACCACCAACATGTGCCTCAACGGGATGTGCATCAACGAGGACGGCAGCTTCAAGTGCATCTGCAAACCTGGATTTGTCCTGGCCCCCAACGGCCGCTACTGCGTGGGTGAGTGACTCCCAACCCAGGCTCTGCCCGTTCCAGCTCCCTGCCCACATCCCCGCTCCAAGCTGGGAGCGCCTCAGGGCAAGGGGAGATCAGAAATCCAAGGGTGTGGCCAGGCAGCTCCTGCTCTGCTGCCAGAAATTGTCCCTTGGTGGCAGAATGGGGAAAAAGGGAAAATGTTCTTGTGTCCTGATCCCGTCTGTGTGTCCTGATCCCGTCTGTGTGTCCTGATCCCATCTGTGTGTCCTGAGCCTCTCTCTGCACATCCTGAGCCCCTGTCTGTGTGTCCTAATTCCCTTGTGTGTCCTGATCCCATCCATGTGTCCCGACCTCCTGTTCCTGTCCCAATCCCCTCTCTGCGTGTGCCAATCTCTTCCATGTATCCCAATCCCCTCTCCCCGTGTCCCAGTCCCCTCTCCACACATCCCAATCCCCTCTCCACACATCCCAGTCCCCTCTCCACGTGTCCCAATCCCCTCTCCCCGTGTCCCTCACCCCGAGGTCCCCTCACCCCCCGTTCCCGTCCCCCCCAGACATCGACGAGTGCGAGACGCCCGGGATCTGCATGAACGGCTGGTGCATCAACACCGAGGGCTCGTTCCGCTGCGAGTGCCTGGGGGGCCTGGCCATCGGCGTGGACGGCCGGGTGTGCGTGGACACCCACATGCGCAGCACCTGCTACGGGGGCATCAAGAAGGGCACCTGTGCCCGCCCCTTCCCCGGCGCCGTCACCAAATCCGAGTGCTGCTGCGCCAACCCGGATCACGGCTTCGGAGAGCCCTGCCAGCCCTGCCCGGCCAAGAACTCCGGTGAGCCCGGCCCTGCGCGGGCCAAGCGCTCAGGGATGTCCTCAGACGGCTTGGGCAGCTTGGAGAGCCGCAGGGGTGGGGAAAGGGGTGCCAGGCAGTCAGGAATGGAGAGTGAGTCCCCAGATGTGGTGCTGGGATGCTGGAAGTGGGAGGATCGGCATTAAAATGCACAAAGTCACAGCTCCGAGGCTGCCAGAGCTCGAGGAGAGCTTGGAGAGCGCTCCCAGGGATGCACAGGGTGGGATTGTTGGGGTGTCTGGGCAGGGCTGTGGATGACCCTTGGGGTCCCTCCCAAATCAGTGACGGTGCTTATGAGCACAAACAGGCCCAGAGCTGCCATTCCGCGCCACAAGCACCAAAGCCAGCCCCGAGCAGAGGGAATGGCCCCGGGGGAAGTGTCCAGCCCCCTGACGGCTCTGTTGTGCTCTGTCCCCAGCGGAATTCCAGGCTCTCTGCAGCAGCGGCATCGGGATAACGGCGGATGGCAGAGGTAGGTGCAGGATTCCACAGGGACGTGCAGCATTCCTCAGGGATGTGCAGGATTCCACAGGCACATCCCACAGCACCCTCAGCTGCTTTCCATGGGAATGGATCCGTGGGAGGCAGTGCCAGGAGAGACCAGGATTTGTTCCCTGCTGGGATGGGAACGAGGAGCGGCACCGGCTGCACCTTCCTGGGTGTTTCCCTCCTTGGGCTGTCCCAGGGACAGGGAGGTGACAAATGGCTGATGCCAAGGGGCTGCTTTGAGTTCCAAGAGGTGCCAGTGCCAGCCCTGGAGCAGCAGGGAGAGCACAAAGCAGCCAGGCAGCCCCGGCCTTGCCAAGCCTTCCAAATGGGAAGGAGCCAGAGGCAAAGCCCTGGTGCCTCCTTGGGCTCCATCCAGGGCTCCGTGTCCTGGCCCGAGGCAGTCCCGGGGGAATGATGAGACTCTTTCTAGCAAGGCCGTGCTCTGGTCATTCCAGCCCTGCCTGGAGCCAGGACTGCACTCAGAGCTCTCCAGGCTCCATTTCCCGGGATGGAGCCGAGCTCTGAGCGCGTGGGGACAAAGGCCAGCGGTGCCTGGGCAGCCCTGGCCACCTGGCACTGCAGGGACACCGTGGTGCCAGCACAGGTCCGGGGCTTGCCAGGGGGAAATCTCTGCCTGGCACCGGGGATTTGCTCTGAAAAAGCACAGGAAGGGATGGAGCAGCAGGCAAGGGATGGTGCCCACCTGGCTGCCACCCTGCTGGGTCACTTGGTACCAAATCCAGGGATAATTAAAGCCTGACCGAGTATTGGGATAAAGGCCCTGGAAGAAGACTCAGGGATGTCCCACAAGGACCTGAGAGCCCTTGACAGAAAATTGGGCTCATCCCAGTCCCTTTTCCAGTTCTCTCCTCCTGAGCTCAGAGCCCTGGGCTGGGTCAGGACCTTCTGGGACAAATCAGGAGAGGGGGCAGGACAGGGACAAACAGTGGCTGCCCCATCCTTGGAAGTGCCCAAGGCCAGGTTGGATGGGGCTTGGAGCACCCTGGGATAGGGGAGGTGGAACAAGGTGGACTTTAAGTTCCCTCCCGGCACAAACCATTCCGGGATTCTGTGATTTCTGCAGTGACAAAGCAGGAGGTGGAAGGTTTCTATCTCTGCATTTGCTGTGATCCATCTAAGGTGACTTTTTTCCCTGTCAGACATCAATGAGTGCGCCCTGAATCCCGACATCTGCCCCAACGGGATGTGCGAGAACCTGCGGGGCAGCTACCGCTGCATCTGCAACCTGGGCTACGAGTCCGACCCCACGGGCAAGAACTGCGTGGGTGAGTCAGGGCAGCCAGGCCAGCCTGGCACAGCAACGGGGGGCTCGAGGTGTGGGAGGGGGTGCCAGGCACCTCCAGGAGCTGAGGCAGCGCCTGGTGTGCTCAAGCACCATCCAAATCCACGTAGGAGAGCACGAGGGGCCCTGAGAGCCTGCAGGGTGGGATTGAGGGCTGCATTGTTGGGAGGGTGCAGCTGCATTTCTGCAACTCTCAGGCTGCCAGGGCTGCTGTGGTGGTGGGACCCCAGCCCCTCACAGCCCCTCATGGCTCCTCACAGCCCCTCACAGCCCCTCACAGCCCCTCATGGCCCCTCATAGCCCCTCATGGCCCCTCAGAGCCCCTCATGGCCCCTCACAGCCCCTCATGGCCCCTCACAGCCCCTCACAGCCCTCACAGCCCTCACAGCCCTCACAGCCCCTCACAGCCCCTCACAATCCTCACAGTCCCCCATGGACCTCACCCACGCAGTTGACCCCGGTGTAGTCCAGGTTGTAGCCGAAGGGGCACTCGCAGCGGAAGGAGCCGTCGGTGTTGATGCAGGCGCCGTTGATGCACACGCCCAGGTTCTCCGAGCACTCGTTCACGTCTGGGACAGAGGGACACTGGGACAGTGAGGCCTCACCCAGNGGCCCCTCACAGCCCTCACAGCCCTCACAGCACCTCATGGCCCCTCAGAGCCCCTCACGGCCCCTCACGGCCCCTCACGGCCCCTCACAGCCCCTCATGGCCCCTCACAGCCCCTCATGGCTCCTCACGGCCCCTCCCAGCTCCTTGCTGCTCCCCCAGCACTGGGATGGGGACAGAGTGGGAAGGGTGAAAGCTGGAGAACTTGTGGGTTGGGATCAGGACACTTCAACAGGGAAAGGAAAACAAGGAATTCATTCCCTGCTCACCGTGGGCGGGTGTTCAGCACCTCCAGGAGAGCAGGGGACGCTCTCAAAGCTCCTTGTGGGGGAAGAGGAGGGGAAGCTCCGATCTCTGCTCTCTGGGAGCAGGGACAGCACCCAGGGAACGGCTGGGGCTGTGCCAGGGGTTTGGGATGGAGATCAGGGCAAGGTTCTTCTCCCAGAGGGTGCTGGGCACTGGCAGCGCCCTCAGGGACGGCGTGGCATTGCTGGGGTGTCTGGGCAGGGCCGCACAGATCCCTGTGGGTCCCTCCCAGCTCGGGATATTCCTGGCAGGCAGGAGCCTTTGGAGAACGCTCTGGGACAGGGTGGGGTTATTGGGGTGGATCAAGGACCCCGGTGGCTCCATTCTGGGATTGTGTGGGGACAATTAACCCTTCCCAGCCCAAAGCAGCTCACGGCTCCCCTCTGTCCCCAGACGTGGACGAGTGCAGCGTCAATCGGCTGCTGTGTGACAACGGCCTGTGCCGGAACACCCCCGGCAGCTACAGCTGCACCTGCCCCAAGGGCTTCGTGTTCCGCACCGAGACCGACACCTGTGAAGGTAACGGGGCCGGGGCAGCACCAGGAGCACAACCAGGGCTGGAACCAGCCCAGCTTTGGGATAACGGGGTCAGGGCAGCACCAAAATCTGCACAACCAGGGCTGGAACCAGCCCAGCTTTGGGTTAACGGGGCCGGGGCAGCACCAGGACCTGCAAACCCCACAGGCTGAGCTCCTGCTGGAACCAGCCCAGCTTTAACCTCCCTGCTTCCCTTCCCACCGCTCTGCTTCGGGCTGGAGCAGCTCCAGCTTTGGGGTTGGGGGGAGTTTAACCTCATTTTTAGGGTTTTTTTTCCCTGTTTTTTAGTGACATTTCACACTCGGTTCAAAGCAGTGGGCACCCAAGCCCAAAGCATCTGAGCCGGGAAGCCAGAGCGATTTCCTCCAGGCCCGCAAAATTGGAGCTTGAGGCCTGACCAAAATTGCGAGGTTTAGGGAATCTGATTGAAAGGTTGTGATTTGGAGGGGGAGAAATGACTTCCTGTGCACAGAGGCCTCCAATAATTGAGAACTGGCACCTTGCACGAAGTTTTTGGTGAAAAAAGTTGATTCTCTGTGAAGAGGGTGAAAAGTGGCCAATGCTGTGCAGCCACTTTTGTAATGCAGAGTTTTTTACAGCGCAGATTCTATTACATCACAATGTATTTCTGTATTATATCCTTTAATAGCTTTATTAAATATCAAAGTAAGTCTCATTGCTATTGAATATCAATATAGCTGCTTATGTATTAATCAATATCTATATAGAATATTAATATAAATATTAAATTAAGTATTATTTAGATTCTGTCTTTTAACATATTTTTAATATTATATATTAAGTATACATAAAATAAAATATATAAGAATATATAAATAATAGGTATAATATATATTTATGTATAATATAGAAATAATATATAATATATAAAAATAAGTAATAAATATATATTTACTATAAAGTTTTTTATACTAGAAAATATATATTATATACAATCTATGTATAATATAAAATATATATAAAAATAAATAGATATAAATATTATAATCTTTAAAACCATGTAAAAACCAACTTAACCCCAGCATTCTTCACCCTCCTTGCTCTCACCTCCTCCTGTGTGTGTCCCCCGAGGCTGTGTCCCTGTCACTGCCCCCCGTGACCGTCCCTGCGTCCCCGTGTCCCCACAGACATCAACGAGTGCACGTCCAACCCGTGCGTGAACGGGCTGTGCCGCAACAACGCCGGCTCCTTCGCCTGCGAGTGCTCCCCGGGCAGCAAACTGGACCCCAGCGGCACCATTTGCGTGGGTGAGCGGGCAATTCCACAGGGCACGCATGGGCCGGATACTGGGGAGGAATTCCTCCCTGGCGTGGATTTCCTGGAGAAGCTGTGGTTGCTCCTGGATCCCTGGAAGCGTCCAAGGCCGGGTTGGATGGGGTTTGGAGGAGCCTGGGACAGGGGGAGGTGTCCCTGCCATGGCAGGGCTGGCACTGGGTGGCACTGAAGGCTCTGGGGCCCAGCCTTGGCCCCGCATCCTGAGGGAGCAGTGGGCAGGGACAGCTCCTCCCACGCCCTGGGAATGGCGGGCCTGGAGCAGCCCCTGCGCCCCGTGTGTCCCTGCAGACAGCATGAAGGGCACCTGCTGGCTCAACATCCAGGACGGGCGCTGCGAGGTCAACATCAACGGGGCCACGCTGAAATCCGAGTGCTGTGCCACCCTGGGGGCGGCCTGGGGCAGCCCCTGCGAGCGCTGCGAGATCGGTGAGGCTCTGCCTGGCGCTGGGAAAAGGCTGGAGCTGGGCCAGGCGAGGGTTGGGATGGAGATCAGGGACAGGGCTTTTCCCCGGAGGGTGGTCGGGCACTGGCAGCGCCCTCAGGGACAGCGTGGCATTGCTGGGGTGTCTGGGCAGGGCCGGACAGATCCCTGTGGGTCCCTCCCAGCTCGGGATATTCCTGGCAGGCAGGAGGGAGCCCCTTTCCTCGCTGACATCCCTGCTTTTCCCTGCAGACACCGCCTGTCCCCGCGGCTACGCCCGGATGAAGGGAGTCACCTGTGAAGGTAAAGGGCTGCAGGACATGGACAACTTTCCTTGGGAAACGTGGGAACTTGCTTTCCTTGGGAACATGGGCATCGTTTCCTTGTTGCTTTCCTGCCTCTCCGAGTCCTGAGGGGGGATCTCCACTCTCTGACCCTTTGTCTGTCTGTCTGTCTGTCTGTGCCCGGAGCTTTTCACGGATCAGTTGCCGCTTGGAGCCTGGTGGGCAGCTCTGGGCTCCTCCCAGCTCCTCCAGGAGCCCCTGGAGGCCCCACGTCCCTGTGCCACCCCACAGCTTCCCCGCCCCTGTGCCCGCAGATGTGAACGAGTGCGAGGTGTTCCCGGGCGTGTGCCCCAACGGGCGCTGCGTCAACTCGGCCGGCTCCTTCCGCTGCGAGTGCCCCGAAGGGCTGACCCTGGATGGCACTGCCAGGACCTGTGTGGGTAAGGACACCTCCCCTCTCCCAGATCCTGGCCCCTCCCTGCCACGTGCCCCGGGAATTCTTGGGAATTGAGTCGTAGCTGAGGGAGCCCCCAAAGCTCACAGCTGAACCGGAGTTTTATGTCCCCAAGTCCGGCCAGGAACGCCGTTGTCCTGCTTGGGTGGCCTTCAGGAGTGGCCAGATAACGCCGGGGGTTAAAGCCACGGCCCCAAAGCAGCTCCTGAGCACCCGGTGCCAAACCCCTGCCCTTTGTGGGGGCCTTCCAGCACCGTGTTTAAGAAAAGCCTGGAGGTGGCACTCGGTGCCGTGGTCTGGTTGACAACGTTGTGTTGGCTCATGGCTTGGACTTGATGATCCCAAAGATCCTTTCCAACCTCGTTAATTCTGGGATCCTGTGAGGGTCCCTCCTCTGGCCCTGCCGCCCCCAGTCCACGAAATCCCTCCCAAAAAAGGCTTTTCTCACCCAACCGTGCCCCGTCCCCAGACGTGCGGGTGGAGCAGTGCTACATGCGCTGGGACGAGGACGAGTGCACGGAGCCACTGCCGGGCAAGTTCCGCATGGACATGTGCTGCTGCTCCGTGGGCTCGGCCTGGGGCTCCGACTGTGAGGAGTGTCCCCGGCCGGGCTCCAGCGAGTTCAAGGCCATCTGTCCCCGCGGGCCCGGCTTCGCCAACCGCGGCGACGTGCTCTCGGGACGGCCCTTCTACAAAGGTGAGGGGAGCCGGGGCTGCTGGGGCTGGCCTGGGCTGGGCCCGAGGGGGTTTGTGGAGACCCCCGTGCCTGACCGCCCGGGATCCCCCTCAGACGTGAACGAGTGCAAGGTGTTCTCTGGCCTGTGCACCCACGGCACCTGCAGGAACACCATCGGCAGCTTCCGGTGCATCTGCGGCAATGGCTTCGCTCTGGATGCTGAGGAGAGGAACTGCACAGGTGAGGGAGGGAGCCTCTCTGGGCTGCTGCCGCTGCCTCTGCGGCTGCTCAGCAGGACGGGCTGGTTTAGGAGCTGATTTAGGGACGTGGGGAGGAGCCAAAGGCAGGACCGTGGGCAGAAGTGTCCGTGGGCAGGGCTTGGAGCACCCTGGGGTAGGGGAAGGTGTCCCTGCCCATGGGACACCAGGGGTGGGATTTAAGCTTCCTTCCAACCCAAACCATCCTGGGATTCCATGGCTCCCCAAGGCTCCTCCTGCCTGTGGGGTGAAGGATCAGCCCTGCCCCGGGGAGCAGCATCACTGCAGCCTCTCCAGGGATGGGGAGCTCCTTGGGCTGGTGCCAGCGCGGAGCCTGGTGGGCAGTGCAGGCAGCCCGGGCTGGCTCTGGTGCTGCTGCTGGCCTGTCCTGCCCCTCGCCCTGTCCTCGTCCCCAGACATCGACGAGTGCCGCATCTCCCCCGACCTGTGCGGCCACGGCTCCTGCGTCAACACCCCGGGCAGCTTCGAGTGCGAGTGCTTTGAGGGCTACGAGAGCGGCTTCATGATGATGAAGAACTGCATGGGTGAGGCTGAGCCCTCAGGGCAGCCCCAGAGCCCCTGGCACAGGGCAGGGCATGGCCAGGGCCGGCTCCCCAAGCCCTTCCATGGATCAGGAGTTCTGGGACACCCTGTGCCCCCTCCCGTCCCGCTCAGCTCTCTTTGCCTGCCCGTTTCATCTCCCTTTATCCTCACACAATTCTCCACAGCTCCTCTCATCGGTCCAAGGCTTGTTGTTATTCTGTCAGAGTCCCATCTGTTTTCAATTGAATAATTCTTGTTTGGAGCTTAAAAAATCCCATCAGTGACCTCAGTACCTCAGTTTGTCTCCAACAGCTCAGCCAGACTCCTGCTGTCCTCTAATTCCTGGCATTCCACGTTCCTCTCCCCTGTCCAGCCAGACTCACTTGTCTCACTGACCTGCTCTTGATATTCTGCTTTGGCTTGGACTTTAAACCACTTCAAGCCATGATTCAACACCATCTATTTATTTTTCATGTTTTATTCTCTGTGCTCTTTAAAATAAATCACTGTCCCTGGCAGGGGCTTTGTCTTTTCCATGCAATTTGTAGCGTGGGTTCCCACAGCCCCCACTGCTCATCCTCCTCTTCTCGCTCCGTGTCTGGGACACTGGGAATGTCACAGCCCTCACCCATGACCTGGTGACTTCTTGCAGTAATCAGATTTCTAATCTTTATAGAAGGATATAAATTTCATTGTTCTTTTCGTTGTTCTTTTCATGGTTCTTTTTTTATTTAATGCTCACTGTTACCTGTCCAAATCCACTTTATCCTTTTTTCTGGGTGACAGGGAGCTGAGTCATCTCCCTCCAAAGGGGGTTGGTGACATTTTGTCACTGCCTGTGGTCAAGGATTAACTTCTTCCCACCCGTGCTTGGCAAAAAGAACTTGGCTTCAGCCTCCTGAGGGAGGAATTCTTTCCAGCCTGAGGCAGGGGACAACAGGAGCAGTGAAAATGCAGCCTGGAATTCCCCAGGACCAGGCTCCCATGGGTTCTGGGGGTGTTTGATAGGCACCTGTCACCCCCATTTTCAGGTGTATCCCAGCCCTCTTTACCTGGAAATCTCATCAGTGTTTCACCCCACTCAAGGAAAACATCCCATTCTCAGTTTCAAGGCTGGAATTAGAAAAATAAACACACGGGAAGAAAATGGGTTCTTTAAATACCTCCAGCCTCAGTCCCTTTCTCTGCTGCCCCCGAGGCGCTCTTGGGTTCTGCCGAGGTCCAGGCACGAGTTGTGATTTCCCAACCTCCAGACTCCAACCAGGAGACCCCTGGAGCAAGCCCTGCATTCCCTGCCCTGCTACCTTTGCGGGATTGCCCTGCTTTGGGACCTTTGGTTCGGCACCAATCCCATTTTTCCGTGCAGACATCAACGAGTGCGAGCGGGACCCGCTGCTGTGCCGGGGCGGGATCTGCATGAACACCGACGGCAGCTTCGAGTGCATCTGCCCCCCTGGGCACGAGCTGACAGCCGAGGGCAGCACCTGCATCGGTGAGGGGGCACAGCAGGGACGAGATTCCATGGGCTATCCCGCAGGGAAAGCTGCCCCTCCTGCTGGGATTGGGGGTGTCTCCTTCCCGTTCCCTGTGTCCCGTTCCTGGAAGTGCCCCAGGGCTTGGAGCAGCCTGGGCTGGGGGAAGGTGTCCCTGCCCGTGTCCCTGCCCATGGGTGATCCTTAAGGTCCCTCCCACCCAAAGCCTGCCGTGCTTCCATGATAAGTGGGTCCAGCTCATCCAGGAGGGACCAAGCTCATTCCTGGAATTTTGTTGCATCGGTGTCATTCATTCTGCTGCTCCCTTTGACCAATGGGACAGATCCAGTTTGGAGCCCCAGGGGTGCCTGAGCGTGGCCTGAGCGTGGCCTGAGCGTGGCCGGCTGCTCTTGTCCCCTCAGACATCAACGAGTGCTCCCTCAGTGACAATCTGTGCCGCAACGGGCGCTGCGTCAACGTCATCGGCACCTACCAGTGCTCCTGCGACTCGGGCTTCCAGGCCACGCTGGACAGGCAGGGCTGTGTCGGTGAGTGCTGCTCCAAACGGGCCTTGGGATGAGCCCAGAACCCTCCTGGGGCTGTGGGTTGTGGTGTTCAGAGGGTGAAGCAAAGGGGGAGTGTCCTGGCTGAGTGACAGCCGCGTTGGTGCTGCTGGCGAGGGGCTGGCCCTGGCTGTGACGGTGTGAGGGGTCTTCTCCTGGCTGGGGGAGATTCGTGTCCTCTTCTCCCACCCAGAATTCTGCCCGGGCTCCGCTCTGGGCAGGGCCAGGGGCTGGGCTGGGTGCTCCCTGCGGGTCCTCCCTTCCCAACCGTGCTTGTCCCCAGACATCGACGAGTGCACCATCACCAACGGGGGCTGTGACACGCACTGCTCCAACTCCGAGGGCAGCTACGAGTGCAGCTGCAGCGAAGGCTACGCCCTCATGCCGGACAAGAGGTCCTGCGCAGGTCAGTGACACCTTGGCTCCTGCAGGTGCTGCTCCAGGTGTGTCCTCCCCAGTTGGCTCCAGGGTGAGGAGTCTCATGTTCAAGTCCTTCCCAGAGAAGGGGTTTTCCCGGATGGGTGATTTTGCTTTGCCCGACCCCTCCTGATCTGGGATTTTCCTGCCCCCTCGTGCCCCCCATCACTCGTTCTCTGGGCTCACCTTGGCGTGGTCTCCTCTCTGCAGACATTGATGAGTGTGAGGACAATCCCGACATCTGTGACGGGGGGCAGTGCACCAACATCCCCGGCGAGTACCGCTGCCTCTGCTTCGACGGCTTCATGGCATCCCTGGACATGAAGACCTGCATTGGTGAGGGCCTGGCCGTGCCCTGGGCATTGCCAGCTCTGTGTCCTGTCCCCAGAGCCTCCCCGCGGTCCTCGGGGTGTGCCATGCTTGGTTTTGTCCTGCAGATGTGAACGAGTGCGACCTCAACCCCAACATCTGCCTGCACGGGGAATGTGAGAACACCAAGGGCTCCTTCATCTGCCACTGCCAGCTGGGATACTTTGTCAAGAAGGGAACCACGGGATGCACAGGTGGGAGCTCCCCACCACGCCTGGAGCCAGGGCTGCCCGGGGAAAACACCGGGAAACACCGGGAAACACCAGGAAACACCTCCCACAGGAGAGAGCCCTGTCCCGGGGCTGTGTGGGGATGCTGTGGGGTGTGGGGGGTAGGCACAGAGGGGCAGGGATGCTGTGGAGTGTGGGGGGCAGGCACAGAGGCTGGGAGGGCAGAAATCCACCTGGCCCCAGGTGATGGCCAAGCCAGGAGCCTGCCCTTCCTTCTGCTCCTCTGCCAGGGCTGAGCTCCTCAGCTCCAGGGCACAACCCCGGGCTGCCTCTCCCCCAAAAGCCCTGGGAGCTCCCGGGTGCCGTCGGTGCCCAAAACCCAGAGCAGGATCAGCCCTGGCTCATCCCTGCCGTGCTGGGAGAGCTGAGCTGGGCCAGCCCTGCTGTCCTCCCTCCTCAGACATCGATGAGTGTGAGATCGGGGCCCACAACTGCGACATGCACGCGTCCTGCATCAACGTCCCCGGCAGCTTCAAGTGCAAGTGCCGCTCGGGCTGGCTCGGGGACGGGCTCAAGTGCAACGGTGAGTCCTCAGCCAGGCCAGGGCGAGCCCATCTCCAGCTGCTCTGCAGGCGCCTGGGAGGGCTGGGCTGAGCTTAACTGGAGCACCAGGAGCTGGTGGGGCTCACCCTGGAGCAGAGGATGCTCAGGGGGGACCTTGTGGCTCTGCGCAGCTCCTGATGGGAGGGGACACCCAGAGAGGGTCAGGCTGTGCTCCCAGGGATATCGAGGAAAGGGCCTCAAGCTGCACCAGGGGAGGTTTGGGTCGGATATTGGGAAAAGGTCTTCATGGAAGGGGTTGTCCAGCCCCGGCCCAGTCACCATCCCTGGAGAAATTTAACTGCCATGTAGGTGTGGCACCTGGGGACATGGTCAGCGGCTTAGCAGTGTCCTGGGCATGGCCACAGAGGCTCCCAGGGATGTGCTGGAGCTTCCAAGAGCCCAGACGATCTCCTGGGCCATTTGTGCACAGCTACAGCTGCCTGGGCTCTGGGGAAAGGCAAAAAAAAAAAGTGTCCAAGGCCAGGTTGGACAGGACTTGGAGCAACCTGGGATAGTGGAAGCTGTCCCTGGAGGTGGAACTGGATAATCCTCAAGGTTCTTCCCACCCAAACCACTCTGTGGTTCCATGAGAAGCGGGCCCAGCTCATCCAGGAGCCCAAGGCCATTCCAGGTCAGCCAGGCCAGGCAGTGACACAGGGTGTTGTCCATCCCAGACCTGGACGAGTGCGCGACCGAGGAGCACAAGTGCAACCTGAACGCCAACTGTGTGAACACGCCCGGCTCCTACCGCTGCGCCTGCCGCGACGGCTTCAACGGAGACGGCTTCTCCTGCTCGGGTGAGCCCGGGGCTGGCGGCAGGAATGGGGCTGGGACATGGGATCAGCCCCTCTGAGCCACCGGCCTTGCTCGGTGCTGCCTCTGCCTGGGGTTCCCCAAAGCACAGGGCAGCCTGGCCTGCAGCTGGCACCTCCAGCAGGGATCCAGCACCTCCTCAGTGCAGGAATCCATCACATCCTCAGTGTGGGATCCAGCACATCCTCAGTGTGGGATCCACCACATCCTCACAGGGATCCATCACATCCTCAGTGTGGGATCCATCATATCCTCAGTGTGGGATCCACCACATCCTCAGTGTGGGCTCCAGCACATCCTCAGTGTGGGCTCCAGCACATCCTCAGTGTGGGCTCCAGCACATCCTCAGTGTGGGATCCATCACATCCTCAGTGTGGGCTCCAGCACATCCTCAGTGTTCGATCCACCACATCCTCACAGGGATCCAGCACCTCCTCGGCACCTCCTCCCTGAGTTTGGGGAGGATCAAGGCCATGGCAGGAGTTGCAGCCTCCCAAGCAGTGGGTGGGCACAGGCTCCTGGATCCCTGGGCTGGCTGAGGGCAGCTCCCAGCCCAGTGTGGACGCTGTCCCTCCCTGCAGACGTGGACGAATGCGCGGACAACGTGAACCTGTGTGAGAACGGGCAGTGCCTCAACGCCCCCGGCGGGTACCGCTGCGAGTGCGAGATGGGCTTCAACCCCACCGAGGACAGCAGGGCCTGCCAGGGTGAGTGCCCCGAGCTCTGACCCCTTCCTGGCCTTCTCTGTCCTCTGCTGGCACCTCCTGCTCCAGCGCTGAGCCACACCCAGCCCCTGCTGGTGCCACCTCCTCCACTGGCAGCAGTTGGTCCCCAGCCTTCAGAGAGGCTGGACCGAGCCTGGATTCCTGCAAAATGGAAAACCAGGAGAAACCGGCGTGAGGGGAGAGAGTGGGAGAGGGTGGAGGGGTCCAGCTCCCCCAGGACATTGTCTGCCATGGCACCAGCAGCACCCTGGGATGGGCTGCTCACAGCTGGGCAGGAGGTGGCAGCAGGACAGGCCTGTCCTGGCCCTCACCCTGCCAGAGCCTGGCCCCAGCTGTCCCTGTTTTGCAGACATTGACGAGTGCACCTTCCAGAACATCTGCGTCTTTGGCACCTGCCAGAACCTGCCCGGGATGTTCCGCTGCGCTTGCGACGATGGCTACGAGCTGGACAGGAGCGGGGGCAACTGCACAGGTCAGGGCTGCAGCTGAGGATCCCTGCTCCGGGCTCCGCTGGGCTGAGCTGGCCCCAACCACTGCGTCACCCCCGAGCTGGGTTGGCCAGGAGGGATGGCAGGGGTGGGAGGGCACAGGGTGAGGTGTGCTCTGGAGGGGCTTTGCCTCCTGTGAGGGGTGGGGATGCACGCTGGGCACAGAGCTCGGGCTGGGCTGGGCTCTCCTGGCTCTTCAGTGTCCATCTGTCCCTCCTTGCAGACATCAACGAGTGCGCAGACCCCGTGAACTGCATCAACGGGCTCTGTGTCAACACCCCGGGCAGTTACCTGTGCAACTGCCCCCAGGACTTCGAGCTCAACCCCACCGGCGTGGGCTGCGTGGGTGAGTGGCACCTCCCACCTCCTGGCACCTTGGGGCCCTTCTTGGTGGTCCCTCGTAGCTGCAGCTGGACACAACGAGGGTGGCTGCCCCTGGATCCCTGCGAGTGTCCGAGGCCAGGCTGGACGGGGCTTGGAGCAGCCTGGGATCAGGGGAGGTGTCCCTGCCCATGGCAGGGGTGGGGCTGGGTGGTCCTTCAGGTGCCTCAACCCAAACCATTTGGGGTTCTGTGATCCCACACAGATCCCAGCACAGAGCCCCAGTAACCCCCCATTTTTCCTTATCCCTGGAAGATTTCCCATTCCTTTGCAGCCCATGGCAGGGGGTGGAACAGGATCATCTTTAAGATCCCTTCCAACCCAAGCCACTCCACGATTCCACGATTCCATTCCTCCTGCACCCCCAAGTTTCCCAGGAGAGGCTTTGCTCAGCCAGCGCTGTCTCTGTGCAGATACCCGGGTTGGGAATTGCTTCCTGGACACGCAGGATCGGGGAGACGGGGGCATCTCCTGCAGTGCTGAAATCGGAGTGGGGGTCACCCGCGCCTCCTGCTGCTGCTCCCTGGGCCGTGCCTGGGGCAACCCCTGCGAGCTCTGCCCTCCAGCCAACACCAGTGAGTGGGGAAAGCCCGGGGGGAGCTTGGGGTGGGAAGCAGGGAAGGGAGGCAGGGATGCTTCCCGATGGATTCTCAACTCAGACTGCAGGTCCTGAGCTCAGGATTTGCTGCTCCATCCAGGGCAGGGCAGAGCTGAAGTGGGCTGGGGGAGACCAGGCTGTGGTGGCTGGGGGGATCCAGGCTGGGATCATCCATCCCCAGTCGGGTGGGCTGGGGAGGGAATGTGGGATCAGCCCCTCAAGGTGGGCAGGCTGTGGGGTGGCTCTGCAGGCGATGGGAATCGAGCAGCTCCACCTGGGCTCCTGCCACATCTTCATGGATGAATCCTGCTGGGATTCTCCTGGCTCTCCCACCCCTCCCAGTTCCTGAGAGCCCTGTCAGCTCAGCCCCCCCGATTGCCTTTTCCCACAGCCGAGTACAAGACCCTATGCCCTGGGGGAGAAGGGTTCCGGCCCAACCCCATCACCGTCATCCTGGAGGGTGAGTCTTCCCTGTTCCCATGGCCCTTCCCAAGGGACTGGGGTGTCCCCAGCCCTGTGGGACACCCAGTGCCATGGCACAGGGCCTGGTGGGTGCCCGTGGCCACCAAGTGATGGCCACAAGCCCAGCAGGGCTGGGGGTGGCGGGGTGAGCTCTCTGGAGCTGTGGGGGTGGCACAGCAGTGACAGTGTCCCGCCCCTGCTGTCCCTCCTCAGACATCGACGAGTGCCAGGAGCTGCCAGGGCTGTGCCAGGGCGGGAACTGTGTCAACACCTTCGGCAGCTTCCAGTGCGAGTGTCCCCTGGGCTACTACCTGAACGAGGACACGCGCATCTGCGAGGGTGCCATGGCAGGGGCTGGGGCAGGGCTGGCACTGGTGCCAGGGGATGGGGACAGGGGGGTGGCACTGGCACCAGGGGCTGGGCACAGCAGGGATGGCACCTCATATGTGTGCCAGGGTGGGTGGCCGCGTGTGCCAGAGCCGGGTGTGCATCCCAGCTGCCCCAGGAATGCTCGGGATCATCCCTTCCCCTTCCCCTTCCCTTTCCCTTTCCCTTTCCCTTTCTCCTTCCCCTTCCCCTTCCCCTTCCC
>VZRN01002469.1:1080862-1189443 GCA_013397935.1 Dasyornis broadbenti | reverse complement strand
CGCCATGGGGGGCGGCTGCGGCGAGCGCCGGGCGCTGTGGCTTTGGGTGCTTTGGCTGTGGGTGCCCGCGCGGTGTGGCGGCGCCATGGACGAGTGCGCGGAGGAGCGGAGCGGGCGGGCTCAGCGCTGCATGCCCGAATTCGTGAACGCGGCGTTCAACGCCACGGTGCTGGCCACGCACACGTGCGGGGCGCCGGCCGAGGAGTATTGCGTGCAGACCGGCGTCACCGGCGTCACGCAGTCCTGCCACCTCTGCGACGCCGCCCAGCCGCACCTGAGCCACGGCGCCGCCTTCCTCACCGACTACAACAGCCCGGCCGACGCGACGTGGTGGCAGAGCCGTACCATGCTGGCCGGCGTGCAGCACCCCACCGCCGTTAACCTCACCCTGCACCTGGGTAAGGACGGGGAGCGGGGAGGGAGCGAGGGCACCAGGGGAAGAGTGACCCCGGGCACCAGCCCAGGCTGGGGGTGACCTGCTGGAGAGCAGCTCTGCGGAGAAGGACCTGGGAGTCCTGGTGGACAACAAGCTGCCCATGAGCCAGCAGCGTGCCTGGGGCGCAGTGGTGTCCTCGGGTGCATTAGGGAGAACATTGACAGTTCTTGCAGGGCTGGTCCTGCCCTTGTTCTCAGGCCTAGCGAGGCACAGCAGGAATGCTGTGTCCAGGTCTGAGCTCCTCAGGAAAAGAGAGATGTGGAGCGCCTGGAGCAGGTCCAGCGGAGGCTGTGGAGACGATGGAGGGACTGGAGCATCTCTCTCACAAGGAAAGGCTGAAGGAACTGGGGCTGTTCACCTTAGAGAAGAGATGGCTGAGAGGGGACCTCATTCCTGTCTGCAGGGAGAGGTCGGAGGCTGCACTAGGCTCTTCTCCCTGGGGCCCAGCAATGGGACAAGAGGCCATGGGCAGGAGCTGATGCCCAGGAAGTTCCACCTGAACATGAGGAAGAATTTCTTTCCTGTAGAGTGACCAAGCATTGGAACAGAGACCGGAGAGGGTGTGGAGTCTGTCTCACTGGGGAGATTCCAGACTGGTCTGGACACAATCCTGTGCCATGTGCTCTGGGATGACCCTGCTTGAGAAGGGAGGTGGGACCCGATGACCCACTGTGGTCCCTTCCAACCTGCCCTGTTCTGTGATTTTGGGCTGACAGGCTGCCCGCACACCGGGCACTGCTGGGTCTGTGCCTGGGTGAGTGTCCGTAACAAGGCCCGGGTAGCCCAGGGTTTGGGGGTTGTCAGCCAATCCCTGCTCTGCAGGTCCCTGCCATGTTCACCAGATCTAAGTCAATGCTGACTGCACCCTCCGGTTGTGTTGTGATGTCTGGGCCATGAGTCTGGCCCTGTGCTGGTTCTTCACCCCTCAGCTGATGGTTTACTCACATCTGCTCAACAGTGCTTGGTAAACTTGATTTTCAGCATTCTCCAGTGAATATTGCAGGGGTTGCTCCATTGCAGTCTGTGTTGGAGGTGCTGTTGGTCTGTGAGAAGAGGCTGCTCTCCCAGAGGCAGCTGGCAGCAGAGCAGGTTGCAGTGATCATGTCCCACCCTGTGCACCAGGAATCATAGAGTCATTTAGGTTGGAAAAATACTAGGAAGAAATTCTTCCCTGTGAGGGTGGTGAAGCACTGGAACAGGTTGCCCAGAGAAGCTGTGGCTGCCCCTAGATCCCTGGAAGTGTCCAAGGTCAGGTTGAACAGGGTTTGGAGCAACGTGGTCTAGTGAAAGGTGTCTCTGCCCATGGCAGGGGGTGGAATGAGATGAGCTTAAAGTCCCTTCCAACCCAAGCTATTCTATGATTCTGTGAAGAGACCTTTAAGATCAAGTCCAACCGGTAATCCAACACTGCCAAGCCTAGGTTGAATTGTGAAGTTTTCAGACAACAGGCTTGGGATCCAGGTGGGAGATGCTGGTTTGAAAAATGTCAGGCACTGTGAGAAATCTGTGGGGCACATCTGCTGTATATCCTCTTACCCCTGGGGCTGCGTTGTCCTTTAATTGCTGGGTGGGTTAGATGTGTCAACAGGCAGCACTGCTGCTGAACTGTAACAGCCAGTCAAAAAAAGAAGGTGAATTTTCTGATCAGTTGGGAATCCTAGAGGTTCTTTTGGGATAAAGTATTTTAGCCTTCGCTTTTATTTGTGGACAAGCTTTTCTTCTGTTCATTCAGTTATTCAAGCTGTCATGACATGGAGGAAGAATAATTGTTTAGAACTGGAAGACAAGTCAGCCAACAGAAAGTTGAAACCACAACTTATATCCTCATGTCATTAAATCAAGTAAGAATTAAAGAAAGCCCCACTGCAGCCATTCACAGCTTCTAATCGAGAGCAGCTGTTGAGCACTAAGTTTAGCATCAATAACAGTGTAATTCAGGGGGAAAAAAAGGCATTAGGCCTTGGAGAGCTGGGTCTTGTGAGAGCTCCCACCTGCACCGGTGGGCTGGAGTTGATGGCACCAAGTCCTGTACGAGGGTCACCTGGTGAGCACATCCGTGTGCTGCAGTAGCCTGGAATGCCTCTCTGCCCTGAAGTGTTTCTTTGTGTTCAGAGTATCAACATAAATGTACCACATAAGCATATCTAATTGTTCCAATAAGGAGAGGTAGTTACTAAGGCCTCTTTATCTTCTTTTCTTTGTACATTGGGAATTTTTTATTCAGGACTCCTGGAAAGCTAAGATTTTATCTCAACTTCTTTTTTAATAAGAATCATTGTAATTCTCATTACCAAGGCAGAACTTACAGACCCATCTGTATTACTGCTGTCCTTGGCTTTGTGCATCCATATGTATATGGTTGTTCTTTGAAAAACAGTGTATTTCTAAAGTACTGGTAGCAGTGTGCTGTGTCCTGGGCTTTGAAGAAATGCAGACATTTCTTTTCTGAAAACAACTGCATCTTTGAAATACTGTAGCATTGCAACACTTTCACTTGGGTTCTGGATTTGTTTGCAGGCCCATAGAGCTTTGGGAATGTGCTTTGCTATGTTTTTTGAGTAGAGTACAACTTCTAAGCAGAAGCTGCCTGGCAGACTTTGATTTAATTGAGGGATTTTTTTGGTCTGATTTTTTCCTAGTTCGGTTTTTGGGTGGGATATTTTTAGTATGAAGGCTTTTAAGAATCAGAAGCTTGTTGTGGGCCTGGTGGTGGTGGTGAAGTTGGTTTTAAGATAACCGACAGTAAAGCATTAAGCTCTCTGTACACGTGCTGTGTGACTCTCTGAGTTCATGGCTGTTCGAAGAGCTGTTGGGTACTGAAGACGCCATTTTAGTCTGAAATGCCCCAAACTGCTCTTCAGCATTTCTCTTCCTTCCTTTTGTGAGGTCTTCAAACCATCATTGTTTGAGTGAGCTGCTGGGTGCTGCGTTTGGGTCCTGTGTTCCCACAGGCACCATGGTCTGTGGGACACTTAATTATCGACATCCCTAAGGGAAAGAGGCAGAGAGCTCGACAAGTATTTACATTCTCAGTAGGACATAAAGGCATTCTGGGGCACAAAGCCCTTTTATGCAGTTAGTTTTGCCTGGTCTTTGAGGATTAAGCTCTGTGCTCAGCCCCATATCCTTGTTTGATGCTACAATTGTCTTCATTTCTGAAAGCACTGGTGTCCTGAATGGTTAGTGCTGCTTTGCACCTGGTCAGGGCCAGCTGCGTGTACTCCAGGTTTCATGCACACACTGCCCTGTGCTGAGTTTTTTGGCAGTGTGAGATGTCTTGATTAGCATCCAGTGATGCTCAGTCTGTGCAGAACAGCATTAACATTACAGAGGGGCCTGTAAAAGGTCAATAAGAACTGCAGGTCTGTTGCCAACATGTGAATGTGGATTTCTTTGAATCTTCTTACAATTTGCAGTTCAAAACAAGTTTAAAAACCTTTAGTTTTGGGACTAGGTGCCAGCACAAAGCCTGATACAGAAAAATAGAGCACAGATCACTACTGAGTTAAAGGCTCTGATCCCAGGAGTGTTTGGAGATGCGATCTGTGTCCGGAAGTTAGGGTGATCCCTGGGGAGAAGGGAATTGGGGTAATTACCACTCCCTGCAGCAGGAACATCTGGAGTTATAAAAGCTGTTTCTCTTTGTATGAGAAGGTATTAAGACCCCCTAAGTAAGAGGCCTGGAGACATGAATTTGAAGCTGTAAATCAGGAGAAGGGGGAGTTGAACCTGTTCACAGGATGGTATCTGGGTAATCAGGTTAGTGAGTGAGAGGAGGGGGAAGCACTGCTGTGTCCTTTCTTCCACTTTTCTTGAAAGTATCCCTTGGCTTTCCCAATTTTCCGTTTCCTCAGAATTGTTACTGATTCAGACTTGACCCAGCCAATCTTTCTTTCTTCCAACACTGCTCTCCCGCTACGTTCCCATATATTCCCAAAATAAGGAACTTTGGGACAGCGGTGCCAGCCTTCAAATAGAAGATGGAAGCCAAGGCCTTACAGTATGTAGTTAGTTGTCTGCTTCTTTTCTGAAGCCAGGGTATCATGTTATTTTTACAGTCTGTGCTGTTTGCTTGTCCTGGGAGCATTGGGATAGTTCTGGCATCTCCCCAGCATTTTGTGTGCATACACTTGATGCAGCATTGCTGTTTGGACCCCTGACATACGGAAAGAAAGCTGTGTGTTAAACATGCTCCCTTGAACACTGGAAGAAGGGGAAAAGAGACAGCATGGAGGTACATGGAGTATTTTTGGTGCTGGGTGCTCTTGCTGGGGCAAAGGCTTGCATTTTTTCAGATGTTGTATCATTTTTCAGAGCAGATTCTCACTTTTTCCTTCTGCAGCTCTAATTTCTGTGTGCTTTCTGTTGTTCCTACGCTTTTTTTTTATCTACTTCTACATGTGCCTATGCATCCCCTTCCCAACCCACCCTGCTAGAGCCACCTTTCATTTTTCTCTACTACTTTTACTTTCTGGCCAGATCTGCTTGATTTCAGCTATTGTGATTCCAGCGTTTTGTTCCTCGGACAAAGAGGCAGCCTCCT
Source organism: Dasyornis broadbenti (assembly GCA_013397935.1). Taxonomy (NCBI): domain Eukaryota; kingdom Metazoa; phylum Chordata; class Aves; order Passeriformes; family Dasyornithidae; genus Dasyornis; species Dasyornis broadbenti. The sequence continues at coordinate 1,184,464 of VZRN01002469.1, read as the reverse complement.
CAGCATGCTGGTGGCTGTTCTGTGGTGGGGTGGCTCCATCTCCCCTGAGAGCAGCCGTGCTTTTATCAGCAGCCTGTGAGCTGAGAGCAGCCTGGCCTGGCGTTCTTGGGGCAGGTGACTGTCCGCTGCATCTCAGCGGGGATGGTGTCTAGATGTACTTGGCCAATGATGCTGGTGGTCTCAGCTATGAATTCAGGACTATCTGGAAGGCAGAAAAGACCAATTCCTACCTCTTCTGTCATTGCCTCAGAAGAGGAGACAGTTTTTGGTGCTGGAAGAAGCCCCCTAGTAAGCTACCTTTCAAGGAAAGTGATGAAATTGCTTTTTGCCTTTGTTAAAAATGTGTCGGCTACTGAAATCTTTACTGTAGACCAGCCTGGCAATTCATGTCACCAAGCTGGATGGTGTCTTGTATAGGTAAAATAAAGAAAAACTTGTGAAAGCTGTTGATTGCTAAAGAAATGGACTGCCCGTCTCCTTTGCCTCCCCCTTTTCTACCCGCTCAGTCCTTTATTTGGCTCTGAGGAGAGTGATGATGCTTGGTTATATATACTTTGCCGGCAAAGCGTGGTTTGGGGCATGACTGCCATTTGAAGGCATTTACAAGGAAACCCAGGCGAGTTGCCAGTTCTTGTGCTCAGCCCTGGCTTGATTTGCCCATTGTTTGTAGCAGAGAAGAGTTTTTTTGGAGTTAGTACAGAAAACCAGGGTTTTTTTTTTTTTTTTTTTTTTCAGATGGGAGAGCTGTAAAATGTGGCTTAAATCAAGTAGGTAGTTTATACCACTGGGATGCATTTGCTGTGTTTTATTCAGTGCAGTGATGCCCTTGATTTGCCAGTTATCCCATTAAAACTTTACGAGGCTGCGGTTCACTGCTTTGCGTAGGGAACCACCGTGGTAAAACCAAGTGCAAGCAAGCAGTGTGTGTGCATGTGAAGGTTTGCCTAGCGTAGCTGCAGTTTAAAATCTGAGAGTGGTAATTAAGGCATTGGGAGAGCATTTCCGGCTCCAAGGCTGGTGTTCAGGGTGTGTCGGGAGCTTGGGCTTCACTGTGGTATTTGCGGAGCCCTGGGGGAGACACTATTTTAGTTGGTCTTGCAAAGGCTTGGTTTACATTTTGCAGGTTTCAACATGAGGAGTGAAGAGATCAGGGCTTTTAATGGCCAGCAGTTGTTCAGTGCAGTTATATAAAGGTATCACTTCTAGCATACTCTTTAAATTCCCAGGTTTTTCTCCTATTCTGTCTCGGGATGCTGATGCCACTGCATAACGCCTTTGGGAATACTATACATGGCAGAGCACTTATTTTGGGGGATGGAGAGCGCTGGAACTGTGTGGTATTTTGCTGCAAAATCAGCTGCTATTTGTGGTGCTTGCCCTGAGTTGGTAGAAGGATTAATCGCTGGTTTTCACACACTCAGATAGTTCTTTTTGTAGGTTTAAACCTTCGAAACTGTTTGCTGCTCGGAATTGTTAGTGTGCTGAAAAGCTTCTGGCTTATTAGGTAGTGTTTCTCTTGTAGCTTGAAGCTTTGGGAGGCTCTTGCAGCCTCATCTACAAGTGAAAATCCCAGGCTGCTGCTTCCCACGGAAATGAAAAACGGGATTGCTCTGCAAACAGCACTTAGAGAAAAGAATTTCCAGTGCAGATGGATGCGATGGCAAGCTTGGATCTTGGGTTCACCGTAATTCTTAAGAACAGGGCTGTGAGCATTATCTTTAATCTTACTACCTTGGTCCAGCTGAGACCTCCCGCCTGTGTCCCGAGGCTCTAATTCAATGTGCACTGCCACTGGTGAGGCCAGGCTGAGCGGCTTCATGTTCTTCTTGTGGGTTAACCAGGATACGGGGTCTGGCATGTTGAATGTCACTTCTAAAGTCATCGTCTCTGGTCTATAAGAACTTTTGGAAGCTCAGCCTGGGCTGCTGCCCCCCACGTAAGATCCTGCCTCTGAAGAACCATTCCAGCCTTCTTTTACACATCTCTTAACCATGAGACCTGGCTTATTGGTGGCTACCACAGTGTGTTTCGATCAGCAAATAACACAAGTTGCATAATTTTTCCATAAATTGCAGAAATGTTGCTGGGTCTGTTGTCCCACCACACAGAAGGGAATATGGTTTTACCCCCGCCACATACAGCATAGCCCTGTGTGTCTCAAATCAAGCCTTTAAGTCAGGGATTACTGTGGCTGCTTGTGTTGAGGACATCACTAGCCGTGTTTGAAAGACTTTGTGATATCAGAATAATCTCTTAGCCATTTCCAAAGGATGTACTGGGGATTGCTCTTGTTGTCCACAGTATTCCATGAGTAACTTTGGGTTTTTAGCAGCGTACTGGTGATGTTGGTTGTCACATCAGCATTGATGAGAGCTTCAGGACAGCTGCTAACAAAGCAGCTGCGCCATGAGATTAGAGAGCTGCTGCTAGTGGACATGTGCAGTTGTCAAGCAGGACCAGGAATACTGAGAGGAGAAGCTGCCTTTTGTAGCCTGCCAGACTTGTAGGTGCAAGCTGCTGGTAGCCTTGGTGGGCCTTTAGGTACTTTTGAGGTAAAACATAATGGTTTCTAGGAATTTTACTCATGTAGAAGCTTGGAAAATGGTGAAAACTCATCAGTCTTAAAAGTATCTGAAATAGCAAGGTAATTTTATTTAAGTTTAAAGAAAGCCTCAGTCTTTAATCTTTCTTTCTAGCAGCCCAGCCCTCTTTGAGAGCTCTTTCACCAAAGAAAAAGCCCCAAATCCCTACCAACCCCCTCGTATATTATTCAGTGGTCTTCAGCATTCTGTTTTGAAACTGGGTGGCAAAGCATGTTTTGTTTCCATGCTTCTACTTGTTTTAGATATTCCAGTGTGATAGTCATCAAAGAGCTGTTTCCAGTGGTAATCATGCCTGCAGTTCTGACACAACACAGCTGTGTTCAGCAATGGAGAATTTAAAAATTTCCTCTTTTAGAAATAGTGTCCAAAAAGTATTATTGGACTTTTTTTCTTTTGATAGGTAAGCTAGTACCATCTTGTACATGGGAGGTACATTTCCAGGGAGCTTGAGGGCTTATTTGTACACTTGGTTTGCAGGGTTGGTGTTTTTGTGGGGGAAGGGGAAGACTTTTAAGGTGTTTGTAGAGATTATATATTGGGAACTTGAAAAGACCAGGGTTTGTGGGTTCTTGGCTCAACTTTCTGCAATGCTCTTATTTCTGCTGCAGACTTTGGTGTGCTTGGAGAACTGTTTATCTGCCTCGGCTTTGTAGTGGGTCCTGTGTGTTTTACAGGAGAACAAGGTAAATGGCTGTTTCATCCTCAGAGGCTGGAGATGCTCCTGTGGGAAGGTCAGGGTGTAGAACTGTTAAATGGCATCAGTAGTGGCACCTGGCCTGAAGTGGAAAGCAGGCAGACCTGATCCTTACATTGCTCCTAACCCTCTGTCATGGGAAGATCACCTCTTAAAAAACACCCCAAATCCCCTTAAACTACCAAATATTAAAACCTGCTCCATAGCAGAGATTGTTCAGTACATGTGCGTTCAAGTCGGCAGTGGCTGGCTGCACATGGTAGCCCTTGACTTGCCAGTGAGTTAGTTGCCTGAAATGCTCGTTCCTTTGGGTGCTGTGGAGTTCGGGTTTGGCCCCAGCCCAGTTCTAAGCACTCTGCTTTCTTGCAAGTTTTTTTTGAAGGTCTGCTTTATAGCTCAACCTACTTGGCATCAGAAAAGACCTTGTTCCTACCTCAGTGAGTAGCTGCTTGTGCAGCATGTTGCGCTTGGGCTGGTTTGGTTTATTTTGGTGGGGGAAAATACCAGGGTTGCTGAACAGGTTGTTTTTTTCATTTTTAAAAATGTATTCTTTCCCTTCTCTGTATACTTTGTTTCAAGAAGGTGAATCTTTCTTACCTTTGAATTAAAAGGTAATGTGTCTTGGAGTATTTTTAAGGAAATGGTTGCGCTGAACCTCTTCAAGAGGGATAAAAGGGGCTGTTTTCTTGGTACTTTCTTATACTGTATTTACAAGGTTGTAGAGTATAAGTCACATGCTTTAAAAAGCTCAGTTTGTGTTGGGCGTATCTCTTACTGAGATTAGTGGAATAAAAAATCAGTCCCTTCTGGAAAAAGTACCATCAAATGCTTCTTGGTACCAGTTTTAAGTGGGACTGCTTGACTGAGAGAAAAGAAAATGCTCTTGTCCTGGGACTTCTGTGGTCAGCTCTGATTATGATGATTATTTATAGTCCTTTCATCTGCAGTCCTTTGCATGCTCCCATCCGGTGGGATTTTGCAATGGGATTTTCTTCCCAGCAGCTTGCAGAGCTGGTCCCTGGGGAGCAGCCCTGGTCAGTCTGCCCTGCCTGCTGCCCTTGCCTCTCAACTTCTGAAAAAACATGGTTTATGTGTGAGGATTCAGAGTGTCTCCCTCTGTCCTGCTCCTGGCTGTGGCTGTCGAGGTGCTGGGCTTGGCCCAGCAACCTTCTTTTATTGTATGTTAGCAGCTGATGCTTCCCTTCCAGCTGCTGCTTCCTCTGCTTTCGCTGGCTGCCTTCCTGCCTCTCATGGCTCCTGCTGTCCTGGCTGGAGTTACACAGGACAAAGGATTTCTCAACTCTGGAGCTACTTGATGAACTTGTTAAGAAGCTGTTGCTTGAAGTCTGTGGTTGCTCTGAGCTTGCAGATCTTTTGTTTGATTTACTTGTGTTTTCTGTCCCCCTTCTCCCTTTCTTCTCTTTTCTGAAGCTCATTGCAGTCTTCCTGGGCTTCCCCTCCTTCCGACTCCTATTTTCCTGGTACTGAGATGTTCCTGGGCCATGCCATTTCGGAAGGGTATTTCCATCGTGGGATGAAGTTATTTAGCTGAAATCTCCCACGGTTCTGGTCCTGGCAGCAGCTGCCCTCGTACACTCACTGCTTTGTACATGCATACAGACAAGGTGCTGGTGGTTTCATTTTAGTCAGACTGAGAAATACAATGAAAGTTCAAAATCCTTAAATGCTCAATATTATTCCGTAGTTTTCTCATCTTGCGCGTGTTAGGGATTTGGGGGTATGGGACCCACTCATCAAAGGGCAGTTACAAGTTTTCCTCAACTGAAGCCTTTTTTTTCATAACAACAAATGTCTGTCACTGTAGATTCCCAACAGAGTTGTAAAGAAGATATTAAAAGCTTGTACTAAAGAGATTTGGGGCTGCAGGGATGGGGCAGCTGCTGCAGAGCCGGTGCTGCTGCCAGAGTGAAATGTGAACTCTTAACAGAGGGAGGATCCACACATCATCGTGCAGTGTCTACTTAATGAAATTGGTTTTTGCCCTGCTTCCCCTCCCAGTTCCCACCTTGCTCTTCTGGGATTGCAGGCAGAGCTGGGAGGGTTGCTGGGCACTGGGATGGCTCTTCCGTGCCCTCCATCCGCGCTCTGCAGGCATGAGTTCACTGATTAAATTACCGGCATTACACGAGTCACCGCCCTTCTGCTTTCTAAGCAGAGTGACTCTGCACACATCCGTGTGTGCGCTGCCCCTTTCCCATACCCTCCCTCCCAAGGGCTGGCCCAGGGGCAGCTAAACCCCATTTCCTTATGGAGCAAAGTATGGATTATTTTGGAAGTCATGATACAGAGATGAGCTTTTCAAAAGCTTCATAGCACTTTTAGGAAATAGAAGCCTTTTTTACTGTTAGCAACTTAAGGTGTATTTTCTCGGCCACAGATTTCCTTGTATTGTTATTTTCCTGTAGATCCATTCCTTGTAAGATCTTGGAGCTGTGTCAGGAGAAGCCCACAACTCTTTGGAAAGATGCTGGAAAGGCTTATGGGAATCATGAACTTGGGGTACCCCTTGCACCCCAGATTGGTTCTCAGAATTCCCTGGCAGACTGCCACCAGTCTTTGAGCATGGAGCACACAGTTTCATAAAAATTAATCCAAGAGGCACTCTTAGAAGATCTTTAATTTGGTATCCAGTGATACATTTAAAACTCTCTAGGAAGATGCATTTGTCTGTGACTCTGAAAGTATATGGGTAGCCCTGGGAAAGAATATCACAATATTCCCAAAGCTGGGTTTCTTGCCTTTCTGTACTTTGATTTTTCTACAAGTTAAAGCAGAAGTGTGGCAGTAACATGTTTTTTTGATGACAAGTCATGTTTTACTCATAATTCATAGCATCATGGTGTCAAAAATTGCTTGGAGCAGCTGTGGTGCGGCTCTGGCACTGGCTGCTCACGAGCACCACAGTCACAAGCAGAGATTGAGAACTTTGGGTACAGCCCTTGTAAAAACTCTTGTGTCAGGGAAGGTACTTGGGCTAGTTTTCTGGTGCACTTGAAGCGGTTGGTTCTGGTTTTGTTGTACTTATTCAGCAAATTAATGGTTAATTAATCAAGGATTTGGATATGCAGTTAGAACTGTGCTGTGGTCTGACACTGATCTCTGCCTGGACAGTGTCACTAACAATAGCTGAAATGTGGAAAAGGTTAAAAATGTTCATGGGAATCTCAGTTCTTCCTGTTGTGAAACCTTGTGCTGAATATGTCTCCTTGTTAATTTGTCTCTGAATTTATCACTTTTTTCATGTCAGCCATTCAGTCTGTTTTGCAACTTCAGGGCTGTGGTATGTTCTTTTGTGAACTGCGTGGTAGAACATTAACATGCTGCTCTGGTGGGTGGGAGGGATCCTGTCTTCCAGCCTTTCTGCCCCACAAATCCTGATTTTCTTTATTGCTATCACCCAGAATATGTCGAAGATGACTTGAAAGCAGTGGGAGGGAATGAAGTGTTTTGAAAGGGTGATCCCATCGATGGGAGTGGTATTGAATGCAGGAGTACAGAGAGGGTTTGTGGGAAGAGAGGTGATTCAGCCAAAGAGATAGAATTTGGAATTGTTAATCTACGTCATTAGTGCTGTGTACCAGAAAGTTTGAAGTGTGCCTGGCTCAATCGCGTGAAGCTTTGAAATTCACAGCAGTGCTGGCAGCCCGCCGGCGTTTTTCCTTCCTGCAAACAAACACACAGCTGCTTGGGCTGGGCATCCCTGGTGCTCAGCATCCGCGGTGCTCAGCACCCCACTGCTTCCTCTGGCCCCCTGCAGAAAGCTGCTCCTGGCTTTTGGGAAACCGCAAGAGACCAGCACGAAGAAACCTCAAGGAAATGAGTTGGTGTTGCCATTGGACCTGTGGAGGATGTGAAAGCATGGAGAATTCAATTCACATCTCTGCTCTGTGTGTGATTAGTGTAACAGGGGAAAACATTCTCTGTCACCCCTTCTGAGGAGTGACACGGGTCCCCGGGCTTGCTTAAAAAATTTGCTGATAAGAGTCCGAAATGTGAATGGGGAAATCGAGTGTGTGTTCATGTAACAGACTCTGGTCTTGCTTTGTTCAGGTATCTGTTCTCCAGAGACGCTTATTTTAAAGCGTACCATTGAAATCTATCAACTTCTGCTTTTCTCCCGCTGGCATTTTAGAGCTGACTTTTGGCAGAGGTAACTCTCCAGAAACGGTAATGGACTGCAAAAGGTTTTGGCTGGAAAGCAGACATGGAGCCTGTGAAAGGTGTCTTATGTGTAGCAGTTCCTCATCAAGTTATGTGATGTTTGGCTACCCTTGGGAAAGAAGTGGCAGTTGCTTCAGTGGTACTACAAGGTGTCTTGTCAGGTGTAAAATAAGGACAGCCACAAAAACAAATAAGAAAAAAAATCCATGGTGTCTTGCTGCCTGTCTTGCTTCCTGAGGAAGATGCTGAAACCTCTTCCTTATTCTTGCATCTGCCTGTAGAGAAGAACAAGCCTTCAGGACAAGTGATGGTGGTTTGCGGAGTGGAATATCATATGCTTTTTGTCACAGAGTTAATGGTTAATTAATGAAGTTCTAGTAGCAGAGGTTTGCTTTGAAGAATAAACAAGCATTTGTAGTTAAAAGAGTATGTAACTCCTAGGTCTGTGTGCTTTCTTTGCATCCTTTAGAAAGGCATGTTTAAAGATTTCAAAGGGGAAGATTCTTATCCTATTGGAAAAAATTACTGGTCATTCTGAATCAGTAATTAAAAAAGGATTAATGAATAATTGGTAAGGAATTCCTGTAACATCTTCATTTACCGTGCCTAAAGACCACACACCACTGTTTTCTGAAGTATGTTACCAAGACAAAACAATCAAATAATCATTAAACTTTTTTCTTTCAATACTTAATGGGAACTAATAAGAGAAATGAGGACAGAGCTTTTAACAGGGTCTGTAGTGATAGGACTAGTGATAGGACAAGGGGTGAGGTTTTTAAACTGAAGTAGGGTTGATTCAGACTAAATATAAGGAAGAAATGAGGATGGTAAAACAGTGGAACAGGTTACCCAGAGAGGTGGTGGATGCCCCATCCATGGAAATATTCAAGGCCGGGTTGGATGGGGCTCTGAGCAACCTGCTCTAGTTGCAGATGTCCCTGCTTATTGCAGGAGGTTGGACTGCGTGGCCTTTAAAGATCTCTTCCAACCCAAACCTTTCTGTAATTCTCCAGAATGAAGTATAAGCCATAAGGAAGAGCTGGCAGAAGCTTGGGTTTTCTATCAGGAGCTGCTCCATAACTTGCCACGTAGCTCTGTGCTTTATCTCCAGACCATTTTTATCCTGCACATCTGCTGCTTCCCCTTTCTCCTCTTCCACCACCCAAGGCTTTCATGCTGACAGTCATGCTTTGTGTTCGGTTGCTGTGACAACAGAGTACAAGGCAGAAGCATTTTGTGTGTGTGAATCGTGCAGTGTCCTTGCAGAATTAGCTGTCGTGGGTCTCAGCAGACTGCTTAAAATCTGGGACTCAAGGAATGAAGGTGTAGCTTCACAGTCTCTCAAGGTATACTGGTGTCTCTCAGCCCTGCCCACCTCACTGCAGTTGGGGGACCGGAACCAGGCAGCCCTTTGCTGCTTGGATCAGTTTGCTTGCTTAAGTGCCAGCAGTTAATTTGATGGAAAGATAACCTTTTGGTGGCCATGGTGTTACTGAGGTGTGCCTGGGGCCTTTTAGGTGCTGGCTGATGGGAAAGAGGCACCAGGATGCACAGCTGTGGGATGGGGGACAGACTTACACTAGTTGCAGCCAATTTTGAAAACGTCCTAAAACTTTTTTTTAGAAGGACCCTTGTCATGAGTCTTAAGGAAGAAATTCCTTCCTGTGACAGTGGTGTGGCCCTGGCACCGGCTTCCTAGAGAAGCTGTGGCTGCCTCTGGATCTCGGGAAGTGTCCAAGGCCAGGCTGCATGGAGCTTGAAGCAACCTGGGATAGTGGAAGGTGTCCCTGCCCATGGCAGGGGCGGAATGAGCTTTAAGGTCCCTTCCAACCCAAACAACTCTGCGATTCTCTGATGCTAAGATGAACTCAAAAGTGTGGACTCCGGATTATAAGAAGCTACTGTGAACTTTCAAAACTCAGACTTCTATAAAAGGAAGGGAACGAGCAATTTGAAATTTCCACTTTTATGTCTTGCACATGGAAGTAGCTCATTAGGTGAAGCAAGAGACAAGAGAAAAAGGTTGAGAGAGATCAGAGAACATTGGTGGGGGAGGGCTTTCATAGAAAAGATGTTCATGTTTGTGTTTCAGTTAAAAAACTGATTTCTTGTAGAATTTTAGTTTATGCAAAACCTCTTTATTTAGAGATTGAGCTGTCCTAGTTTTTTTAGCTGACTTTGTATAAGGAGTAATATTGAGATATATTTTTTAAAAATTAATAAGCCACTAAGGGGGCACAGTGATATTTATGCATCTGCTTGACTAGCCTGGAAGCAGATTCAAGGGCAACAGATTGATCTAGAGTGGAAAAATCACTTGCTAGACGGTCTACTTACTTATCTTTTTAAAGCTTTTCATCACAAAGAACTATTAAAAAAATAACACGATAGTAAATATTTCCCATAAATGATGCTGAAGATGGAGATGAGTATGCCTATAATTTTAATTGCACTGGAATACACTATTTAGAATTAATAACACCATAATAACTTGCTTTTCTGTTTGTGGGCTCGAAGTTCTCATGGTGATAGATGAGGTAAAGCCCGTGAAGGAGTTTTACACCTCTGATCTTCATCGCATATCTAAGAGTTAAATATAAGGAGAGAGGGAGGCTGAAGTGATTTGGGTTAATTACTAAAACAGCTCTTGCTGTTGCGTCAGCATTTCTTTCTTTTCATCTCTTAGGAAGCTTTTTAACAAAAGTTGGCATATGCGTCTCCTAGGAGGAGGTTTTCCTGCAAGTCATCTGCCGCCTGTACAGGGCTGCTCTTCAAGCAAACAGAGACAACCAGTGAATGGTGATAAATCTTTGCAGTTTATAGTTATAAAAATGGTAATGCCTTCTGGTTCTGGGGACAGGAAAAGTTTTCTTTGATCCTGCAAATGAACTGTATTTATTGGTCCTAGGGAGAAGGTTGAGGTTTTTTTATGCAACTTTCACCTACTTTCTTAATCTTCAGGTGCCTGGAGGAATGGAAAACAAGTTTAGCATACCTGAGGGCTTTTCTTGCTGAGGTCTCCCTTTTAGTTTGTGTCCTGCCCACACAGAGATAAAGATGAGCAAGAAAACCCCCAGAGCAATGCATTTTTGCATGGGTATGCAGCAGTTCCTGCCCAGTCGATTCTTGCTGGAAGGATGCAGCCCATCTGCTGGGCTGGAGCTGCCTCTACTGTGCTGGGAAGATGTACTGGGATCACCGATGGGCTGTTCCAGTTGTGGGGGTGCTTGTGTACAGCGTGCACCAAGGACATTTCTAGTTTATTGCAGCTTGGAAGCAGAGCATGTGGACAGATACTCTTGCATCAGATGAGGGAAAGCTGCTTTGCAAGGCCAGGCACAGCGTTGTAGTGCAACAACATCTTTCCTTTTTCCTGGCATTTGGAGGAAAGGTGGTGAAGAGTCACTTTCCTCCTCCCCAGATAGTGCTTGAAAGCTGTCCAGAGTGGGCTTGGTTTCAAAAGCAGTGTGAAGTCACTGGTATACGTAAGCTGCACGGTCTTGCTGAGGCTTTTGGAGTGCTAAGCCCCTTCTTTCTGCTGGGAGAGACTGAAAAACCTCTGGATCTTTTTTATTTTTGATGCTGAATGCATCATTACCTTCCAAGGCAGCGAGCTCGTGACTGCTCTGGAGCAGGTTGTTTCCAGCCCCAGCACTGAATCCTGCTGAATCCTGCCAGCAAGGCAAGCAAGGGCTTGTTGGCTAAAGATAGCGTGCACACGTGTACACAGGCCAGGGGAGTTAAAGAGCTCTGCAGGCACTCTGATTTACAGTCAACCTAGACATCCTCAGGAAAATTAAAGGGACCACATGCATCCAATAAATAACGAGCTATTTAAGGTCAGCTTTATCCTTTATGGCACCTATTCTCCATGGCAGCCATACCAGGTGACACTTACTGCATCACATAAGCATATAGAGCACCGACCTTTGCATCAGATTCAGCTCCACCATGTGCCCCCAGGTGCAGGCATCATTTTTTGGCATCTCTCTTGCCTCTGAGGCTGGTATATATTTGTAATTTAGTAATTCCTGCAACTCATTTGGGCTACCTGCAGATGTGGCTTGTCCTCATGTTAATCAAGCTGGCCTTGAAATAAGTTCTGTTTAGCTCTCTCTCTCACTCTCATTTACTTATACTTCCTTTAGATTTATTAAATAGTTGTCCTTTGCATGGATGGAAAATGTTAAAAATAGAGCACTCAAGGCAGGGCTATTGTGTTGGTGTTGACAGGTTCACTGAAAGCTGAAGCATGTCTTGTATTTTAAGAAGCACCAGCTTTTGGAAGGAGTTGTGCTTGCTGATGTCCTCTTGACCCCATACTAAGGAGCTGCTTTTCTGAGCTAGGAAGAGACTGTCTCTTGGAAAAATTGGGGTTTAGGGTGCTACCATTCACTAGGTTGTGTGATTATTGGGAGTAATTGACTGAGCTTGGGATTTCTGAAGAATTAGTTTTTTTTTTTCTTGTCAATTGCTGTGTGGGCATATATAAGGGAACAAGGCACAAGTGATGATACAGAGGAAATAATGACAGTGCATCTGTACCATGCAGAAAATAAGTTTTTGCAATTTCCCTCTCTCCAGAAGTTGTAACTGCTGTAAAACCCAAATTATTTGTTTTCAGGACCCCTACCATAGCTGAGCTTGCCCCAAACCAAAGCTGTGCGTTTCAGATGAGGAGCTAAAGCAAGGCAGGACCTTTATTTGGTGGGATTCTTTAACTGTGGAGCTGTGTCCCCAAACATAAGCCTGAACCACAAGTATCTCTGGCCATTGTGGTTGCAGAGACAAGATTCCAGATGTAAATAGTGCATGGAATGATGGAGAGCAATTTCCTGAGCTTCCCATCTCAAGCTGTTTTCTTTACAGCAGCAGTCAGCTGTTGGTATCTGTGTTTTGTCATTGTGGAAATCTTAACAGTGACCACACAGCTTTTATTGCACTGTGTCTGATGGTGTGAGCAGATACACAGGGTTATCTCAGCCTGCATGGGCACTTGCCAGGTATTGTCCTGTATCCATCTGTCTGTCTCTTGTGCAGCTGTGGAAGTCACCCGTAACTTGTGTGGAATTGCAGTTCTGCAGGAAACTGCGATGTGGGACGAACATAAGGGAAAGGTAACAAACTGTGGGATTGCACTTTTTTGTTTTTCTTTTTTGTTGGCCTTCCTAAAAAGGTAGGAATAAGGGGAGGTTTTCTGAAGCTCAGGTTTTGGCAACATAGTGATTGCTCCGTTCTTCCTTCATTTCACTGTATGGATGTCATTTTTGCCTCCTCATGTGATGAGGATTCCCCCTGATTTAGTAGGATCATCTAATCTTCCAACTCCCAGCTCAGCAGAGGAATGTGTGTTTTGATAAGGAGCAACTAATGATGCTTCCTCACCCAGCCTTGGAATGATCCCAAAATCAAATCATACATCATCAGGAGGATGCTCCTTTCCATGCAGCTTTGTGATTTGTGCAACAGATGGCCTTATAAAGAGAATTTAAAAACTGTATATGAAAAAACTAGATAAAAAGAACTGGGTTACTTTGTATCGCTTACTGGTTGTGCCTTTGTTTCAAAAGTGCCAAGGTTTATTGCTTTCTTGGCTGTGGTTGGTGTGTGGCAGTGCTGGGGCTGGAGCTGGTGGGAAGCACTGCTCCCTGACTTCACATGGGGACACAGCTAAATGTGTTCAGAATGAGTGCATACATGTACTTTCCATCTTCAGAAGTTAATTGTAAAATGATTTTAATATATCTAGAGGTTTTTAGTTGAAGAGCATTCCACTTCCTTTAAAAAAATAAGAGAAACTATAGATTTCTTTTTATGAGAAAATGCTGTTATGCTGAGGCTTTTTTTGGAGTTCAAATGAGTAGTGTGATTCTGTAAGCCTTTTTTAAAAGCTTCTATTTATCCTTGTGGTTGTAAGTTATGAAATATTCACTGTCATAGGTCACAATATTTCTGTGCTAAATTTGGGAATGTAACTGGCAGCTTGCTTTTTCCCTGGGAACTTTGTTGTCAGGTTGGTACAGCAAGCTTTAACTTCCTAGCTGTTGGGGGTAAAGAGGTTCTTAATTTCATTCTTTTTCCTTTTAATTTTTTTTCTTTTATGTTTCCAGTGCATTTCTATTCACTACCTTTTCAAAGCATAACCTTTTTTGTGAAAGACATTGAGACTTGAAGTGGTAGAGCTGTTGCAGCCACTTGGTTTTAGTGTTTGTCTTGCCTCTCGTGTCCAAGACTTCCTTTCTTCTTCATGGTTTCTCATTGTGTTTTGCCAAGCCCCTGTATTTCAGAGCTGCTTCCTGCTTGTGGCTTTATACCAGCTTGGGAATCTCCGCATAATTGCTTTTTGCTTTTAGTGTGTTATAGAAGCAAAACTGTGCAAGAGGTGAAAGTGTAGAAAGCAATGAAAATCTGTGAAAGAGATCCAGGGGTTTTCCATGTTTCTTTCCAGCTTTTTGCATATGATTATTTTGCATTTTAAAACCAATAAATAACACTATTTTGATTTTTTTTTTTCCCCCCTATGGAATTATATCTAGTCAAATTTTTAGTAAAAAAAAATAAAACTAAGAAAGGCAGAGCCAGAGATCAGTGGTCTTCACCTGGCTGCAAGTGCCTGGACTTCAGCAGCTGTGGCAAATGATGTGGCTTCTCTTGAAAAAGCACAGTAAAAAAGCCAAGCTGCTCTTCATGCCTTCCTCTTTTGTTTACTGGTGATTTCCCCAAAATGAAATGCTGCTGACAAAAGGGATTATTCAACACATTGAAGTGTGTGTCCCACTGGGTCTGTAGATGATCTGCCCTTCAGGCAGAGGCACTGCAGGACACTCAGTGACCAGTGGTTGGCTGGGCTACAGCTTCCAGCTGGGGCATGTCGGAGGTGACATGTGGTCCGAGCACAGGTGTCTTGGGATGCTCAAGCATGAGATCTTTTCAGGGGTACTCTGGTGTAAAAAGTGCAGGAATGGTACTGGACCAGCCTGAAACATCAAGACCAGGTTCATGCTGTGAGTATATGGTGAGTGGAAAACCACCATTTCAGGCTTGGTGCCCAAATTGTGTGGTGTTGGAAGTTCAAGTGTGCTGCAAAAAGTCCTTTATATGCGTTTCCTATTCTTGGGCTTTCCCAAGGTCATCTTTTGGCAGCTGCCAGCACCAGGTTGCACACCTGAACAAAAAAGCACTCAACCCCCTCCCCAAACTAGGTTCACTTTATCCATAGTGACGTAAGTGCTGTCCCTGTTAGCTGGAATACCCCTTCATCACAGCCCTCGGAGGCTTGTAGGCAATGTTCCAAGGGTCTACTCTCCAGCCCAGCTGCCCTGTGATACTCCAGCACACTGTCGGAATTTAATAGGCTTTTTCTGAGGATTTCTTAAGCACATAGGCATTAAAATTCTCTCCAAAAGCACAGGGAAACAATTAGGGATAAATTCTAGAAAAGGAACCTGGCTGATCCTATTGTTTCTGGGATCTGCAGCTTTCCTGTTTATTCAACTGGGCTTTCAAATGTTTGTCCTGCTCCTTAGAAGTAAAGTGCAACCAAAGCTAGTATTTAGCTCCTTCTATTTTTCTTTTTCTTTGTATTCTAGGGACAGCACAGCCCCTTGAGCAGAGGCTTTGCAGTGGTAGAAATTGCCAGGTGCTGATTGTTACTGTGCTTTTCTGCTGGAGACTCGCTGTCTTTGAGGTGAATTAAAATGTTTAAAAAAACTTAATTACATTAAGTCTTCTATATGTATGTATTGGGAATTGACATACAGATTCATTGCCTGATCCCGCTCTAAAAAATTTTAATGAACGATGGAGAAGTAGAAGATTAAATGGACAGATTGAATGTCCTTTAGGGCTGTCCAGTAACTGACCATCAAAATGGCCTTTGCCCCTCTGATCCACTTGGTCTGTGTGGGCAAGGAGAAGGTTGTGATTTTTTGGGAGCTAGGAGTGGCAGGCAGCTCTGAAGTTGAAGGTTTTGTCAGCAAGCCGAGATAGCTGAGGGCTCTCAGCCAGATGCTTCCTTCCTAACCTCTTCAGCAGAGCACTCTGAGCTAAATGAAGTTTTGCCAGAATAAGCATTCCTACTTATAACGGTGTATCACCAGGAACGAATCTGAGTTTAAAGCTTTAGGAAGAGAAGTTGGTCTGGACACTGTAGCAAGACAACATTTTTATGTACTTATTTTTTAAAGCACAAGCCTGGATTACAGAGACAGGGTTTCAAGTTCTTGATCTGAAGTGAAGCGATAAGGAAAATGCCAAATTATTTTTCTGGAGTGAGAAATGTTTTGGACCTCTACCCAGCCTACTCACAGGGTGATGCTCCTGGAAGGAGCAAGGTGCTGATCTCCAACTGTGATAACTCGCTACAGTTTTGTTCCTGAAAAATGTCAGGGACATTTTGTTTCTGTCCCAGAAAAAGAACAGAAACAAACTTCAAAACCTTGGAGGTTGCTATGAAACAGAAGTGTCTTCCCCTTGGCTCTACTAATAAAGCCTTTAAATATACTCAGTGCTGAGTTCCCTTGCCATTGCTGGTGGGTACAGTGTCATGTAAGGCTGGTAGGTACATAGCTTCTCTTGTCACCAAACATGTCCTTGAATGTGGATTCATTGAACTGCTTCAGGCAGAATTAGACTCGTGTGCTACTTGTCCTGTGGTACTGGTACAGAGGAGGGTGGTTTTCTGCTCCTATTTTGTGCAGGTGGAGGAAAATAATTTTGATCTTCTAATACTCAAAAATTTTTGAAAATATACTTATTTTAGAATATACAACTCTTCTACCCATAGCACTTCTGGTTATTTTTTTTTTTTTTCCTTCTAGCTTCCACATTTTCCTTGAAAGGGTTTCTGATTTCTTAGTGACTTACCTATGGAAAGCTAGATGCAGTTTGCAGGGAGGACTGTGTACCACAGACACTGCCCTGTGTATTCCCTGCAAGACCCAAGGTAGCTGACACTGCCTTTGCATCTGCTGCATGCAGACTTCCTGCAGGGGCAGGTTTGGGTTTGTAGAGCAAAGATGAGCTGAGGGTTGTGGAGCGAGCACAGAGGATGCAGCATCTGTTTCCATCTGCAGTGCTCAGCAGCAGTCCTGTTCATTTTGGATAACTTATGTAAAAATCAGACCTGAACAATCTATGCTATGAGGGACAACAGCCTAAATCAGGAAATGTCTCTGTGTGCTGCTAAGGCCTTTTGGAGTCCTGTGTGTACCTAGCCACTTGTTCTCTGCGTGGAGGGCTGTGGCAGTGAAGCATGTGGGCCAGCAGCTGTAATGTGCACTGGCTGTGTTACTTGGGCGAGATCCCCTCCCAGGAATGGGTGTCCATGTGGAGCTTAGGTGTAGCTTTTGGTCAGTGAACCCCGAGATCCCATTCAGCTGACTGTCTTAGTGTGGTTGCTCTCCAAAATCTCCTGGCTGCTTTAACTTGGGTGCCACTGACTTTCATGGAAGATCAGTCATGTATGTTCTGATGAATATACATGACTGATAGACAGATATCAGTCATGTCTGATATTCACCCTGATATTCAGGCTTTGCAGAGGTAGAAATTGCCAGGTGCTGATTGTTACTGTGCTTTTCTGCTGGAGACTCACTGCCTTTGAGGTGAATTAAATATATAAAGTCTTCTATATGTATATAGCCTTCAGCCTGGATCTTAATCCTTTTCTGCTTCTGTTCACAGAAGAGGTGAGTTTAGAAAGGATCACAAGACCTCTAGTTCAGACTTCTGCTTGGAGCAGGATCCATGTTGAATTCAGGCCAGGTTACCTGGGATTCGTCCAGTCTCATTTTGATAACTTCCAAGTTGTCTTCCTGATGTTTTTTCATGCAGTGATATAGTAACTCACATTGGTGTTGATGTCAAGGGCATCTCCCTGTGCAGTTGTGCCTCTCTGCAGCACGGTTTGTACGGTTTCTTGCTCATGATAATCATGATTTTCCAGGTAGCAATCACAAAGCAGACTGCTGAGCCCATGCTTGTTAAGCATCAATTGTAAGATGAATTTTCAGAATAGGTTGGTTTGGGTGCTTACATCTGTTTAACATGGGGATACTGCCTTAAGAGAAAACACTTAAGGGACTGGAAAGAAGAAAAAGGAGTTGTTGAATTGGTGACCTCACTTCTGGCTCACTCATTTCTGTAGCTGACTGCCTGGGAACCTCTCATTCAGTGGTTGGGCAAAGCACTTGCTGGGCAGGGTCAAGGGTTGGCTTGTTGCCCCTGCTGGTCCCTTTGGTAGGATGTGCTTACTTTGAAGGTCTCTGGACTTGATGCTTCCCTACTTGAAGACTTCCTTGTCAATTGATATTTTTTGCAAAGCTTTGTGCATTCTTTCAAGGAGCAAACACTGAACTGATGAGTTGACAAAGCCACATTAAGAAGTGAGAAGTGTTCTTCTCTTAAGGTGTTCCCGAACCTCGGTTGCAGTAACTGTAGCGGTAGGTGAAAGGTGTGAATTGTCCTGTTCTCCCCAAAGGGTTATTAAAATCAACATCTGAAAGACAACAGTAGTGTTTGGGCCCTAGAGCAAAAGACTGCTTCCGATGTGGCAGAGACTAACGTACAAGGTGAGTTGTTGCACAACTGAGTGTTCAGAAAGAGTAGATGGAGTTGACCTTCCTTACAGGTGAGTGTGATGGAGCAGCTGTTGCATCCTGCTACTGTAGCTTGGAGAGGCCCTGAGCTGTCCTGAGGTGTCTATAAAGCCTTAATTCTGAGTCTTTCTTTAGAGCTTTGAAGTTTTAAAATGTTTGAAAGTCAAAAGAGGTGGGTAGAAAAAGCCTGGAATGAGATTTCCCCTTCAGGCAGTTTAGAAGCCCTCTCCACATCACATCTCCCTGGGCTGGTTTCTACTACTGTCAGTACCAAGCTGATCTCTGAATTGGTAGAATTCTGCCGTTCTCTGAATGGTAGAAGTAACATCTCAAGAGAAGTAGGAGTTGTGCGTGACTGTTGGCCGAACAAGACGGTACTTTGTGTGTGTGTGTGTGTGAAGGTGAGGGTGATGCAAAAGGCACCTCTCCACATTGCTGGAGCCTGGTTCATAGAGCTCACCCAAGCTGGAAGGGAAGGCCAAGTAGCCCAGAGGAACAGATGGTGTTCATTTCTGAATTTACAGTGTTTCCTCCTCTGCCCCCACCCCCTGCAGACATGTGAAATTACTTACCTTATTAATTCCAGAGACTTATGTAAACAGAATGTGTAAATACATATAAACATCTGCTTGATCTGCTCTGGTTTGCATGTCTAGGAGCAGTGTTTTACAAAACCTTGCTCCCAACCTCTGGGCAGAGGAGGAGGAGTGGGAGAAGGTGCTCAGGCATGCAATTCTTATCTTTGCTCAAGTCCATCTCTAAAGCAGCCCCCTGAGCTGGTCTGGTATGGCAGCCCTTGCTACCCAGGGCAGGGTCACCCCAGCTGCTTCAGCTGGGCTGGGAGGCTTAAAGCCCATCTGCCCTATTGAAGCTTGGAACAAAAATGGTCTGTTGTGATGGAGTGGGAGTGAACTGTGGGCATGGGTTCATCTGCCTTCTTAGCAGGAAGGGTCACCATGTGCTGGTCTCCCTTTCCAGGTCACAGTCCTTGTTTTTGCTGATATTTTGATTATAGCTGGTGATGTTGAGCTCATGAAGAGTGGATGTCAGCAGTTAAATGGGTTTGTGCTGCTCAACACTGAAGGTGTTGGGAGGAGCCCCACTGGGCAGACACTGGGTCACTTTGACCATCTAGTTGGAGGCGAGACTTGGTGTAGAGCAAGTGACGCAAAAGCCTTTTCTGCTCTTTGTTGCTGAGCCTCAGGTGGTAAATTCTGCCAAATGCCAGTGTTACCAAGGGAGGGTACTCACTGTCCTAATGAGTTTAACAGGGTTTGGGTGCAGTTATCCATACTGGGACAGCAGAAACATCACCTCAAAGTTGTTGTTCCAGTGGTCTTAAGGATTCTTAAAGGGAAAGAAAAGAAAGCTTAGTCCCTTTCTAATCCTTATCTGCAGCCAGGAGGGTATTTTGGTGATCAGCAGGTTTTCTAGGAGAGAGGGAAGAGGCTCATGGCCAAGTTGGGCTGGGAGTATGGTATAGGGCAGATGAGTGCAGTGATGCTTCTAAACTCAACTTGCCCCTTTTCAGTGAAATTAAAAAAACAAGACATTATCTAAGGTGTGTTCTGGGATTTAAAAAAGTTATGAGAGTACTTGCTAGAGCATGGGGTGGGCTTGGAAAGCTTTTACACTCCAGGTTCTCCTTGTGGTGAGGAGGGAAAGACTAGTGCAGTAGCTTTGTCATTAGAGGTTAGAAATAGGCTTCTTAAGAACCTCTGTTGGCATCTGTGGTTTTTAATCTCTTTATAAAGTGAAGAGGTAATGTTTTCAGATAATGTAGCTACTGAAGTTACTGCTAATGAAGTTGGGTACGTGGTTTTTGAGGAACAAAAAAGGCTGTGGCGGGATCAGATTGTTCAGTAGCACCTCAGCAGATAAAAATACCCCATGGACATGTTTTGTATGACGTGCTGGAAAGGAAACATTGGAGTTACCCACTTCTATTTATGAGATCTGAATTAACTTGGGAGAAACACTTAGCTGTGCATTATTTTTTGTAGCTCCAAGGGCAAGTGGGATTAATGGTATCTCAGCTCTAATGTTAGTAATTCCAAGTGGGAATGGGAATGTCCAATGGCTCCAAACACCAATACCACTGTGACTGCTCCACAAGTTTTGTGTGAAATCTGTAACTCTCTCAAGAGCTCTCTGCTGGTTGGATGTGGTGATTGAATTTAAGAAGGTTATTGGGGAAGTGAGGGGGTTGACAGCATGGATTCAACTTAAAGAAGTTGAAGAAAAGGGGGAAAAATTAGAGAGATGGGAAGACCTGAGATGAAAAAGTTGGTGTAGGAAGTGACATCCACCATATAGGATGTTTTTGGGAATACCACAGTGAGGTTGGATATCACTAGAGTCTCACTGCTGAGGGTACTGGGCTCTGGTAGCATTTGGCAGACTACCTGATGCAGAATACCTTATTCCCCATGGACCGCTGGTGTAGATCATTTAAACTCTGCTAACTTCATGTGGAATATCAGTTAAAGCTCTTTGGACTGATTTTTTTCAGAGTATGTGCCTCTACAGTCTCAAAACTCCTTCCTACCTTCTTCCAAAATGGGGATGGAGTGGATGGTAACTCACTGAAAGGAGCAAAACATCTTAAAACACTGAAAAGCTCTAACTGTTAAGCCAGCAGCACAACACTCTGATTTGCTGGATTATGCCCTAATAAATATTAAACATAAAGTGCTTGAATGAATACAAAGTCTCCTATTAATGTTTTTTTAGGGGTAAAAAGGTCAACACCACTACCCCCTATAAACATTTCTCCTCAAAGGAGTTGACCGTGAGGGGAAGCACAGAAATGTCCCGTGGCTGTCCTGCCACTCCTCGTGAGGAACGTGCGAGCCTGGAGCACGCTCTGGCTATAGCACTGGCTGTTTTCCTGTCTCTGATCTGTAGCCTGAATTGGCTTCAGCTCTCTGCGTGTTTGGTAGAGGGTCTGCAAGCTGAAGCAAGAGGGAAAGGGAAGAAGCAAGCGCTTCTCATGTGCAAGGAGGGGCATGTCCTTTATGGTGACACCTCTTTCATTTAATCCCCAAATTTGAAGCACAAGTGATTTATCTGTTGCTCATGGCACTTGGCAACTGCCCTGTGAAGTGTGGTCCTGGTGCCAGGATGCGTTTTGGACCCTTGGGTGGGAAACTTTGGTTCTTAGGCTCAGTGGGGTGGGGTGAGCTGTGGATTTGGAGCCGATGCATGGGAGCAGAGATGCTGGATTTACTTTACGTGCTGTTCTGCAACTTGTGGCCCACTGGGGCTTCTGTGAGGAGGAGGAGAGACTTCCCACTGCAGCTGCAAGTTTAAGGGGTAAACAAGAGCAAAACCAAAGATACTAGTACAGTTTGTGCTGGATTGGGCTGTCCAGACTGTGAGTGATCAAAAGGGAGCAGATGTGGTGTGTCTGAGTGGATTTGGCAGCCCCTGTCATGGAGCACAGCCCTTCCTGCGCTTGCACGCTCAGCTGGATGCGGGACATGAAGCTTCTGCCTTTGAAACACACTGGAAACCTGAACTGTATTCATTTCTTCTTAATTTCTTAATATGTTCCCTTTGGAAGAATGGTGACTGTCTTGAGGAGTGGTAGTGGTTTGCCTGAGCAGACCAGAGACTAAACCAGCTCTTTGCCTGCAAGTTCCTTATCAAGCTTTTGCTGTTTTATAATTTCCTTTTACGTAGGTTTGAAGGAACATTTTTCTCCCTGAATGTTGTTTTGTTTGAGTACACTTTTAAGATCCATGGGTAGTGGTGGGTATTAGCCTTGAGAGATTATCCGGGGAGCTGTTGGAGCCCTTAATTGTTAGACTCGGAAGTGGGAACTGGGTGAATTAGTTGCTTTTTAAAGGATTTAATAGCAGTGTGGGAAAAGGGGGAGCTGTGAGTTTTGTCTGTGCTGGCACTCAGCATCTGCCCAGGCCTGGAGAACAAGCTCAGGGATCTCATAACCAGGACTTACTGAGACTTTTTTTTTTTAATTTAATGCTCATTTAAACACTATGTGGAGACTATCCTGTGCAAATAGACGTGGCACACAGCTCTGTGTTTGTTTGTTATAGAGGTAGAAATATTAAGGAAAACTTTGCGTAGCAAATCCATTTTTTTCAGTTGTGAAAGTGTGTCAAAGAGACCTTGAAAGCTCGGTATTTTTTGGAGGGAAGGAGTTGAATCTTGAGAAGAGCTGATTACAAAAACCCAATTATTTTCTGTATTGTACTGTAATATATGACTGCAGCTAGACAGCACAATGATTTTCCTCTGCATCTTCATGCTCACTGATTCACCCATTGAAGTTCATCTTATTTCCAAAGCTTATTGGTATGTCCATGAAAAGGCTGGGAACAGCCTGGCTGTGTTTTCCCAGGAGCTGTGGGAGACTGAACTGGGGGAATATAGATTACTCTTCAACGAGCAAGTCTGGGGGAGGATATGCTCATGTTGGGCAATGTGGTTTCAATTTGCAAGCTATTACTATCTGGTCACTTGGTTAATGAAGCAGTGAATAATTTATGTACTTGATGTTCCTGTGAGATTGAAATGTCCTTAAAAAGCCAACCTGTCCAATTGCCTTGCCTTTCTGCAACATAAATTAGCATAGAGAGTAACCAGACCTGGTTAGGTGACCAGCTCAGTAATACCTGAGGAAATGAGGCAGTGTGTGATCACCTTAGTGACTTATTTCTTTATCAGTGACCTTGATACAGATGAAAAATACTTTGTGTACAAATTTTTAGCTGCACTCTCTCAAAATTTAATAGTCTGTGGGTTTTTTGAATTATTCTTTTTTTTTTTTTCTCCCTACTCATATTTACTTACCTTCAGTATTTAGGGGTCTAGATAAAAGATGACTGAGAGGAGGAAGGAAATTCCACTCATGGAGCTGAAGTGAGAGGTAGGAGGGCTAAGCATGAATGCATCCTAAAACTCCCTGAAGGTCTCTTCCCATGTGTTATCCAAAGTAAGCTCTGCTCAGTCTAGCAGTATTTTACCACAGTGATACTGCACTGCGAAGTATAGGGAAAGCTGTTCTCCTATCTTCAGCAAAATCAGCTATTCTAGGAAAATGCTCCCCGCTAAATTGTCAACAGTGTCAACTTCTTGTCCAGAGTGTCCCTCATCTCCACCATCATAAGTGTCCTTCAGAAATCAGCAGCGCAGATCTGGGTTTCTTTATACGCTTGTTAAAAGAAATGTAAATTGCTGGGTTTTAACGGACTGAAAACCAACTTTTTAGTGCTATCCTTAGCTTGGCAAAAAGTAATTGAGATAAAAGTTCAAATAACTTCATGTAAAAGTACCCTAGTGTGATCTGGAAGTGATTAGATCATTGCTGGTATTGATTTAAGGCTTTCTTCTTGTCATTCGTGTGAAATCTAGCGTAGCTAACCATGGGCCCATAGCTTTTTTTTTTTTAATAGCAGTGCTTTTCTTTGCACTGGCTTGTATAGGGACACCTGAAATTAAACTACACTGTACTCTAGCCTTTTTTTGTGTGTTAAGAAAATTCAGCAAGTATCAGGTGGTACTATGTGCTGGTAGTGGAAATGTTGAATGAGCTTAAAAATTAATTTTTTTCCTGACTTGTAAAAGAAAATAAAATATTTATTTCATAAAAAGGATTTTTAAGGTAATTTTTTTTTTTAATAGTAATACAAATAATCTACAACAAATATAGGGTCATCAGACCTTGGTGGAAGGAAATCTGAGCATGTATGCAACTTGTCCATGCATTTGAAGTACTTGAAGCATTCTTTTTTGGAAATGATTCCATTTACTGAAACTGCTCTCCAAGTCTTCAGAGGAGTGAGACATCCAAGATGGTTATCACTGTCCATTTACTCATCCAGAGGGAGGCTGTTCTATCTGATATTGCTGCATAACTTTGTATGTTAAAGCTTTTTTCCTGACAGTGCCCTGAGAGGCTTCTGGAGTTTTTTGCAGTGACTCAGGCAGTCATGGCTGTTTGCTGACTCTTTGCAAACAGGAGGCAGTTGTGTTCCTCTTGCTGGAATGAATTGCCCTATGGAAGGAACATTTACCTAAGAATTTGGTCTATGCCCTGTCATGTCTTACATAGTTTCTGAACACTTTGCTCTTCTGCTTGAATGGGTAGAAGGAAGAAGCTCCCCGCAATAGTGACAGTTCTTTTTAGTGTTAGGGAAAAAGTCAGCCAAAGAGGGAGCTGGGATTCAAACATGCAGCTTCATCTCTCACAGCTTTTGGCTTCTGCAGTCAGATGTGTCTCTGAAGATATTCTTGTTGTGGAGTTGACAAGATGCAAGACTTCCCTCCTAAAACTCAACCAAGAGGCTGGCACATAGGAAGCCGTATGTTATTAATTCCTCTGCTCCCAGGGCTCCTTCTCACCCACCCCTCCTGTTTTAGCAATACCAGGAATTGAATCTTATTTTGAGTGATTGGCTGCAAATGCCTCTCTTTACCCACTTGGATCTTGGCAGTCATTAGTATTTCTTCTGCTTGTCGTGTGTCCATCTGCTGCCTTGCATTTAAGATGGACTCCGTCATAAGATTTTAATCTCTAGCAACTCTTCTTTTCAAACTGAAAAGACTGTAGAGCAAGGCTTTTCACTTCTAATTTAGTGTGAAGTTCAATGAGGAGAAGTTTGAGGGTAGAAGGCAGTGTCAGTGTTGCATGTGTTTGTGATGAGCCAAGATCCCTCCCTCACTGTTCCACTGTATTTGCAACATTGCCTTAACATGGACAAACCCTGGGTTTGACTCATCTTCTCCTTTCAGAGGCTCTTGCAACTGATGAGTTTTGTCCTGTTTTGTCTCTATGTCATTGAAGTAGACACCCAAAATGAAAAGCATTGTGCCAAAAGAAGACAGCTATTTGCTGTGGCTGATGTATGCTGCTGTTGAGGGTTTAAAATTAGGTCTTGGGGTTTTTTGCCTATGAGTGCAAATTTTGACCTGTTAATTGCTTTAAGGATAAGGACTGATATTCATTTGATATCAGAAGTTTACTGGGAAGTGGTAAACTTTAAAAAATAATTATCTGATCAGACCATCAAGGAAGCAAACCTCTGTAATTTGTACCATTTGATATCTTTTGGATTTTGCTCCATTTCTATTGCACTGTTTTACAGATCTTTTTTTGAAGTGATGCGGTGAAGACTAACTTTTGGGGTTGTGTGATGGTAGTTTCCCACGACTCCTGAGTGAGGCACCTGTCTAGGCAGGTGTAGGGGAACAGAGACATGGAATACTGTGGAACCTTGGAAGTCTGAGCTTTTGGAGAAGCCAAGCCCTCGTTGCTGAACCTCAGCGGTAGATTGAAGTACGTGATGCTCTTCAGCTTTCTTGGGGTGTCTGTCGATTGAAGGACCACAGGTAGATTAGTTTGGTTTTGACTTGTCACTAAATTTAAGGATTTAGTGAAAACAAAGCCTTGAGAGCACTGCATTGTTTCAGATTTCACAAAGGCAGAGGCTTTACAGGTGGGCCTTAGTGGCTGTTTCTTTCCCTTCCCCTAAAAGATGCTATCAAAAGTGTCAGCGTATAAACGAAGGACCCTGAAAGGAGAGGGAAAAATAATTCTCTCAACCCCTACGTTATGGGCTTCTACTGATGGGCAACAAATTACATGAAGTTTTAATGCATGCTATTTTATGTTACTGAGTCATGAGAGCTGTCACCTAACTTCAAAAAAAAGCTTTCTCATTACCCAGGGATTCAGCATTTTAAAAATGAAGGTCACTGCCTTAGCAGTGCTAATCAGAAAACGAGTTTTTAAGTTTCTCTCCTGAGAAAAATACCTTTTCTCTGGTAGAGTTCCTTTAGGCTTCACAGCAGTGTAGTGGGCCTGAAGGAAATCTCATCACCTGGCTTTCAGTGCAGATGGTTAAACTAATTTTCTGTGCAGTCACCCACTTTTGGGTAATCCTGTTACCTGAGGAAACCCCAAGATGTTCTGCTTGCAGAAGGTGTGCAGGACTGGGGAGGGTGTGGTGTGATCTAACAAGCTGTGGCGTGTGCCTCTCAGCACAGGGCTCACGGAGGGGAGGTTCGTCCTCTTGTGTGCACAATGCTCCTTGGCACTTTGGTAGGCTCTGAACCACCTGGGAATGAAATGCATTTCTTTGCATAGCTTCCCCCAGGCTGCTCAGCCTGTTCACAGCACAGCTGCCTCACTGCTCTGCTGCTAACAAGGTGAATTAATTGCACATCTGGAATTCCCAGGGTTCTGTTGCATTCCTGCCACTAGGCACCAGGCGCTAACACTTAGCTTCATACCACACTGTGTGGCCCAAGTTTCAACACCACCACATAAGCTCAGCAAATTACAAGTTCCTGTGGAAAGTCTTAAAAATACACTAATCTTTAAATTTTTTGTGTCTGCTGGGGCTGTTGTAGGAAAGCTCTTTTTCCAGGAAACTCATTTGATGTTATACTGTCTCAGCAATATCCCAGGTGGTGTTTGGTCCCACTTCAGCAACTCTGTTGATACCTTCTTCTCAATCCTTCCCTTGCAAAGGAGCAGCAAAGTAATGTTGTCTCAGTCCGGAAATCTCCCTCACACAAAACAGTAAGGAAGGACTGTGCACGTACCCATTCTTTTTCTTTTTCACAGTTTTCTCTGTTCCTGGATGGGCAGCATTTAACCTGTAGAAGGAATTTTGATCTACAGGTAACTCTCCAAATTGAGGTTTGGTGTGGATACATTGAGGTGTTTTGAAGCCTGATGTGAAGCAGATCTGGCTGTGTTCTAGTCCCTCAATTAAATCAAGAGCTGCAGATTTTGCAGCTGGAAATATCAAGAAACCTGTACTTAGCATTACCTTTGAAGAGACATCAGGAAGCATCCAATTTTATTTTCTTTGTTCATGGTGTTCCAAAATAGTCTTACTGAATGGCTTCTGTCCCTTCATGCTAAGCCATGCTACCTTCTCGAGTATGTGTGGTTTTTGACTAAACTCTTTTCTTAGAAATAGTCACTGCATTTAGTAATACTTTGTCCTTCCCGTGTCCCTGATGTGGTGTGTGGGTGAACATGAGCTCACACATCTGCGTGTTTAACACACCTTTGTGACTTCCATGAGCACCGGTAGTGTGTGCAGGTTATTCTCCAGAGGCAAAGTTGAAGGCACACGCTGGCTGTTAATTGTGAGTTGGGACCTGGATTGCAATTCCTTCTCTGCTTCAGTGAAAATTTGGAAGAGCTTTGCGTCTGACTTTCCAAAACATATTTGAAACATAACTCAGTGGCAAGCTTTGTTTTGGAAATGACTTTGCTCCAGCAATGGTTTTGTCAAGTCTGTTTATCCCGATTTCTTCCCCAGCTTAATAGGCTGAGAAAGTAAAACTGTTGTGTGTGTGGGCGGTTGAAAATGGACCGTATAGATATTGCTGCAATTTATGTTTCATAAATAATGGTAGCTTGTGCATAAGCCTGTAATTGACTGAAAATGCATTAAAAGTTAGCATGAAGGCAGGTTTAAAATCCATCTGCTGCTGCATAAAATCCATCACTGGAGTCTCTTGGGAGGAGGGGAAGATGAGGAGGCAGGAGATGTGCAAACTGTGCAGCGTTAAACAGCACAGTTCACATGTGCTCAAAGTTAGTTTTCTTAAATGTTTATGGGAGAGGGCAAAACTTAAATACTTGAGGAAAAAAAAGCTGTCGAGTCTGCATCAGGCCAGGTGATGGATGCTTGCAGCAACGGTATTATTCCCAAATAACAGTGCTGTTAATTATGGCCTGTGTCTGAAAAAAATCTGGGGCTGATGAGTGGGAGGTGAAAGGGCTGGAGGGGAGAGTAAAACATGAAAATTCCAAAGAATTTAGTGTTCTGTGCAAGAAACATTTCTGGCCTCTCCATGGCTGTACAGCCGGCAGTGTGTGAGTCAGTCTGGAGTGTCGTATTGCTCCCAGAGCTGCTGAACTTGCTGCTGCCTGGAGCACTTGTTGTATATAGACATATCACTTAATTTGTTCTTAATTAAGCTCAACAATGTGATCTGTGTGTTTTTGATATCTAATTCAGATAGGAGCAAAGCCAGGTGTTAGAGTTGTTGCAGGCTGTGAGCACATGTGGGGGAAGTGCTGCCTTTCAACAGGGCAAAAGGCTTCAAAATGTTACTTAACAGAAATTAGGGGCTGATTATCCTAAGTGATGGAGCCATTGCACTGGTGAAGCAGCAGCACTCCAGTGGGAGCTGGTGTGGCCACCTCCAGGAGTGCTGGCCCTGGAGCAGGGGGCATCTCACCCATGGGCACCATCCAAAATAATTTTCATGCTGCCTTTGGCTAGGACATCTTTGACTCCAGTTATTTGGGTTTGTTGAACTTCTGGAACTGCAGCAACACGCATGCTTTGACTTTAGGTGTGCTGGTTAAAAGAGCAGGGGGAGGGCATTGAGGGGCTGGAGGGTGAGGCTCCTGGAAGGGCATGCAGAAGGAAAACAGGCCTCAGGAAAACCTGCTGACATTCCTGCGCTGACAACATTCACTAAATGCTTTTTATTTGATCTCCCCCCCCCGAGTCGGTAAAATCTAGTTGTCCTTTAAAGAAACAGTTTTGCAATTCTCACCAGATTATCTGATACTACTTTTCTTGAAAGGTACTGCACTACAGTCCAATAAACTTACTTTCTTTTTACAAAAAAGCATGGTTTTGCCAATTGGCCAAATACCATATTTAAAGAAGCTGTGGCCTCAGTTTTCTTTAGGTATTTAAACTTTTGGAGTTTGAAAGTAGTTTTTAGTGTCTCTCTTAGTCATTTTTCCATCCCCACATCTTCACCCCTGAAAAGGTGCAGTTGGAGCTGAACATCAGGAATACTCCCTCCAACACCTCCTACTGTCACATTAAAATTTCTGAGGGGAAATAATCTGAGTTTTGCTTGTAAGGTTGAATACTGCCAGAATGACTTGAAAGTGGGTAAGATTTGTTGCTGTTTTGTGATTTCTGTGGAAATGTGGTCTTACACAAGAAACATTCATGAGAGATGCTTTTCCATGTTGCCAAGAATCAAGGATGGAAAGTGTCCAATTCGATTGAAAGCTTTTTGGTGAATCTTCTCTGGCTTACTGCTGCCACCAGCAACTCCCATTTTCCTGTGTTCCTTCAGTTGTGGGAGTGACATGTTTTCACCCATACCTATTGTGTATGGGTTATGGAGGAGTTTCTGGACCTTTGATACAAGCAAATGAACTTTCCAAGGATCCCAACCCACAGTAACCCCGATTCGGTTTGTCTTGGTGCTGATACTGGTGGCAGGAGGTAGCTTTACAGTCCAGATATGTGAATGAGACGGAGGCCTCCCCAAAATGCCCCATAGCATCCCTGATCATCTGTGATCTGCTGTGCTTGCCAAGTGAAAAGTACCTTTTTAAAATGAGCTTTTATCATTTGTGCTGAAAAAGGACTTTGAGTCTTCCTGTGCTAGATAGGACTTTCGTATTGGACATGGGATCTTCCCAGTCTCCAGTGAATAAACACAGCTGCCTGTTTTGGGAAATGGGCTTAACGTCTTCGCATCAAAGTTGTACAAATAAGGCAGCAAGCTGTACTGAATTAATGGATAAGATTTTCTGACTTTTACACTGACTTAAAAGTGATCAAATGAAAAAATGCATTTTTTTATGAGACTGCCTTCAGCCCAGAGCAGGGGGAAATAAGCCTCCCCCATTTGGAAAAACGACTACAACAAGCAGCCTCGATGACTTATCAATGTTGGATTATCATGCAATAATTTACTGGGCAGCCTTTTGCTGTCCAGAACCGCCCACGCACAGGAGTCAATGATGCCTTTGTTCGGGAGCGCTGGAAGAATGCATGATCTAATGGGGTGGTGGGAGTTCGCCTTCGTTCCAGCACGCTCCAAGCTGTGCTCATTCCCCCAGTGTCCCAAACACATTTCCTTCCTCTGTCCCTATCTTAGAATGGGCTCCCAGAAAAAGCAATCTGTGTTTGTGTCTCTGGCAGGCTTTTTTAAAACCCCAACACCCGTCTGTGGTGAAGCTCCACATGCCAGAATCTTTGGTTTGGTGGGGCATGGTTTAGGAAAAGACTGTTAAAATCCTTCAGGCCTTTCTTGTTCATGTTATATGCACAAAAATCTAGGGTCTCTTCAGTTGAGGACAAGAAAATCAACCTTAGATTTATTATTACTAGTTTGTGTTCCTGTAAAGGCCACAAGTTGGCACTTGAGAACTGTCATCTGTGCTTCTGCGTGGAGTTATTTCCCCAGTGAAATTCCTCAGAAAGTGGAAATCCTTAATTTTCTTTCTTCAGGTGCTGGATATTCCATTTGCTTGTGCAATACCAGTGCTTTCATCTTCCTCCTCCTCCACAAATTTTCTCAGAAAAGCAAGGGTGTAGTTGTAAAGGACATTTGCTCAAGAACTACAGAAATTTCTTGGTTTTGGTCATAAGTTTGGCTTTTTCATGCACATGTGATGCAAGCAACATAACTTAGCACTTACGTGTCTTGCAGGTGTTGGGCTGTTGTTGTTTAATGAAAGTACTTTATTCCAAAAGATCTAGTGTCTCAGGGTGTTTCTCATTCTCCTTCCCTCTGTATAAAATCTGTCCTGCTTTTGTAGCGTATCTACATGCTGAAAAATCCTATGCCATTCCATTAGATGGGATAACTCACTCTCCTTAAATATTGCCCTCTCATTTGCTGTCCCTGTGATCCAGGAGGGCAGGCTCTGGCAGGGTTTCTAGCATGAAAGGCTGGACAAAATACCGCAGTAGCTGGGAGCTTGGAGTGGTCGCTTGGTTCAAGATGCAGCAATTGGTTTTGAACGAGATCTTGTGAACTTGCTGACATCTGTCTTCTGACATCCAGGGTTCCGTCCCCTGCAAGGAACACATTGCTTCTGTAAGGTTCTGGGATCTGTGTGTATGGAAGCATCAGAGCCAGTCTGTTTTGCTCATGGCTGGTCCAGCATTGTGCTGGGTTTTGGGAGAGCTGGTAGTTCAAGAGGCAGAGCTAAGGCAGGAATAAGGGTGAATGGCATGGAGCATGTTTTAGTCTAGTAACTGGGAAAGCTGGCATCTCTTCCTGGGAATGATGGGGAAACAGGTCAGAAAAAGAGAGCAAAGTGAAATGCCAGTTGTAATTGATTGCTCTCTGCCCTGTCACTCCAAATTGGGAATGAAATCCCATCGAGAAGTCCTAAGTAGGCTCTACTTGTTACTGGGTTTGTTTTCAATTCTTTTAACCTTTAGTAAGACACAGATTGTCAGCAAGTACCTGTGTGAGAAAAGCTGCCTTGAAACAGGAGTCAGCCAACAGAGAAACAGTAAAGTTTAACCATTTCATTAACTACCATGGGGTTTTTGTGGCAAACAAATCTGCAAAGGTTCAGTTCTTTGCCCAGTGGAATCTTCTCAGATGGATTATTTTTTCCCTGGGCAGCAAAACTCAGTGGCTGTACTCAGGAGAGGTAGCGTCAATTCTGCCCATGAGCAGAGGATTCGAGCGGACCGATAATGAAGGAAGGCTGAGTGTCCTCTGGGCTTATCTCACCCAGGCATCTGCTCACAATTCAGCACTTGTAGTCATCATGCCAGCTGGCGGGACAGTTTTCCTGATGTAAATTATCCATCCATTCTGAAGGGCTGAATACAAGGAGGCCTTTTGTGTGTAGAACAAATTCCAAACTTGGGGGAAAAGGGAGGAGTTTCTAAAGATCTAAATGGCATTTTGCTTGCATTTTTCCAGTCTCTTTATGGGTTTTAGCGTGGCACATTTCCTGGTGGACCTTGGGATACTGAATTTGGCAATGACCCAGCTGAGGGAGGGCTGTAATTGCTGATGACAGCTGGCCAAGCCCAGCAATGTGAGCACGTTGTTTGGGGCAGCATCCCCTGAATCAAACAATGCTGAACGTCTTCAACGCCACTTCTGCCGCCTCTCCAGCCACCCAGGACTTGCTCGCTCTATTGAATCTGTAATTGCAATATGGGCTTGAAGACTTGTATGTGTGCTTGCTTACAGTAGAGAAAGGTATTAAAGGTTTTCTATGTCATCCTGAATTCTCAGAGAGAGCTGGTTATCTTGTCACCTTGTCACTTGCTGGTGAACAGCTCCATGCTTCAGAAAAGATGCCGTTTTAAAATGTATGGCTCATGATTTTGAGCTCTGGTTTCTCTAAACACATCAGGTTGCACTTGTGAAGCGCTGAGCTCATGGTCACTAATTCCAGCATCTGGAATTCTTCCTGCAAAACGGATCTGCCACTTCTCAATGCACACAGGGAAATACTACCTGACACTTGACACTATCAGACAGTTCTAAGCCAAACTGAGATCCAAGTCAGTACCAGCTTCTAGGAACAGGAGAACAATGTCTTTTTGTCTTCTAAATATAATGTTTAAAATTGCCTTTCACCTGGTTCTCTCGCTGTCTCCATTTCTCAGCATAATAGCTGTATATGTTTATTCAGCCCTGCAAGACATGAAAGCAACCTGGGCTGCTTATCTTTGCTAGAAAAAATCTCTGCAAC
Organism: Dasyornis broadbenti; assembly: GCA_013397935.1. NCBI lineage: Eukaryota > Metazoa > Chordata > Aves > Passeriformes > Dasyornithidae > Dasyornis > Dasyornis broadbenti. Next base: position 1,151,899 of record VZRN01002469.1, on the reverse strand, counting down.
CTCAAAGAACTACCAGGCTGCTAAGCACAGCATTTGTGTTCGGTGTGAACAGTGGGGAAACACATTTCTACTCTGTGTCAGCTGGTCTTGGGTAAACTCCATTGTTCCAGCAGTATTTACCCGGCAAAGCACCACACAGCCGCCCTCTGTGCATTAACTGCATTCCTCTTTAATGCCGTTAACTGGACTGCTCAAGGAGTTACACTGCCAGCTGCCATAAATGTCTTTTTCACCTGGGTTGCTCAGTTGGGAGGAATTTGAATGCGTTTTCCTTGGCCTGCCATGTAAAACTGGAGATGAAAAAGGGAAGGTCCTTGCCATTTTGCAGAAAGGGTTTCCATGGAAAACATTTCTGTGCTGCCCAGAGTGCAATTGGCATGTGCTATGCCTTCAGCTGAGCTGGGGCTTTCGCAAGGAACAATAGGAGATCTTGTTAGGAAACAGGGATCATAATCCAGTTATAGTGGAGAGGGAACAAAATAGTTCTGTTCCGGGGCAAACAGCCTGTGACCCGGCCTTTGATCTAGAGCAGAAAGTTGTGTGTGAGTGAGTGAAAGCACATGCTCAGCCCCTTCTTCATTCCCAGGATTCTTTTGAAGCATTTCCTCCCCAAAACCATCTTGGTGAAGCCTAAACGGAAGGGTTTTACTTCACCCTAGAGGAATGTAGTGCTAGTAGAAGAAAACTATCCACCCCAATTCAAAAGAGCAGCAATTCCTGACAATTCAGCTGACAGAGTTTAATGAAGTGTCCTTCATTCTGTTGTCTCTGGCTTACTTTTTATCCCCTCTTGACTCAGGGAATGGCTGCTCTTGCCTGATTTTTTTTCCTATTTTCACTTGCTGTTAAAGTTGCCAAAGAAATGCCACCAGGGCTGACTTTCAGCCTTAGATTTTGCTTTATCTTATTATGTGAGCGCAAAGAAAACTTTCCCATTAAGCTAGTGACACTTTTAATAGTGATAAAACCATGACAGTAGTTCTGTTTTTCAGTTGCTCTCCATCCAAGATGTTGGTGAATTTCTGGGATAGGCTGCCAAATTGCAGGTCAGCACACACTGGGGTATTCCTGCAGAAGACGGAGGAGATATTTGCTTCCGGGGCCCCTTGCCTTTGCCTGGAAATGATGTGAAGTATAGCCTGGATTTGTTTGCCATGGACCTGAAAAAGATGTTTGTGTGTGTCCAGCCTATTGTCTTGTGCCTATCTTGAGTTCCTGTGTGTGCATGTTGTTCACCTCAAGCGTATTTTGCCTTCAGTGACGAGCTCTCTTTGAGGAGAGCCTATGTAGCAAGAGAAACAGGAAAGCTGGGAGGGGCTGATTTGTATGTGGAATATCTGCTTCTTGCCTTCACTGAGATTCATGAGAAAAACACTCCCAAATGCATGGAAACAGCATTCATCTCTTGTACTAGGCAGCAAGGGGAGGGAATGACTGAGCTAAGGTAGTGCTGAGTGTTGATCCTTTGGAAGGAAGCAGTTTGGCATTAACGGTGTGCTTGCTTCTCACTCATCTTCTGTGTATAAGAAGATCTCATTAAATAATCAACCCCAAACCAACAGTGAGCTGGTACTGAGCAAGAGGCACGATTGTGAATGTCTGTCTCCCCGTCTGGTGCTTAGGTCATCCATAACTCGCACACACGATATAAATAGGAAAGGGTATTTTGTGGGAAGTATCGGGGGGCTTGTATCTGGACAATGCCCCAGCTGTCTTGCATGTCACACGCAAACAAAACAATTTGGTGGGTGATTTAAACAGCAGGTTGATCTTTTTCTGTTCTTGGGGCACGTAGTCTTAAGTTTTTCAGGTGCTGTATGTCTTGATTTTTACTTCATTTTTTTCTGGTGTGTTGATTTCTGGACCCTTTTCTCCGCTTCTACTGCTGCTTTGGTTTCTCCCTTGTGCCAATCAGGCTCTGGGTGTGACATGCCTAATGCAGGCTGGCCCTGGCCTAATCAGTGGGAGGCTTGCAGAGCAGAGCCATGGTTTGTGACCTGATTCATGGCTGTCAGGTTGTGCGTGTGTGCTTTGAGGGCACTCTGTTCTTGGTGCCTGGTGCCATCTGGTCTGCTCTCACTCGTGAAGGAGGGGAACACTTCAGCAAGTGCAAGGTCTCACATGAAAATTTAACATGGTACATTTAATTAATTTTACAAGTTGAGGTTAAATCTGAGTGACTTCCACAGACTGAAAAAACCTGTTTCTCAATCAACTGAAACTCTTGTAGTGGCTTTTTTTTTGGTCAATGAAAGAACTGGTGATGGCTCCAATTTCCGCCTAGAGTGCTGTTTTTCTTGGAAGTGGTGGAAGCATAAAAGAGCATGGCAAGGACTAAACACCTAAGGTTTTTTTCCAAACAAACCCCATGTTGTTTTATCAAGCTGCCTATGTGCTCCAGGGTGTCCTGATCATACACAGTCTGCTTGCTGAAGTGGAGCAAGAACAGCTGGCACACAGCTGTGTGCCTCCTCCTGGGGACCCTTGGCCAGCATGGATGGCAGATGAAGGTGGCTGAAGAGTGTTGTGGTCCTTTGCTCCTAATGGGTTCTCTCAGGGGTGTGACTCCCCTGGGCAGTGGGTTTACGTGCATGGGAGCAGATGCTCAAGTCACTGGAGAAGAGTCATGGAGGGAAGATGATGTGCTGGTTGCCACAGACCGGTTAGGAGGGGAACAGAGGGCAAGGAGGTGGATTTTCTTTCATCCTTTTAGGAGATGGAGAACATGGGTAGCTTGTAAATCTTTGCACTCTGATCTGAAAAGTGGCTTGGTGATTTTAGTCATATGGTGCAGGAGACATAAAACTTGTTTTGTTTTTCGCAGGGAATGAGTAGAAGAGAGCTGTACTTGGTAGTTCAGTGCTGGAGGAGAAGCTTTGTGAGCTGTAGAAAGAGCTTGAGGTATTGTCTATTTATGGCGGAATCAGAGGTACAAACCAGGCTCTACAGTGTGACTTGTACCTCTCTGGTTAATACTGTTTCTCCCACACATATATTTGGGAGAAGTATCATCAAATGTCATGATTAACTTGGGCCTGGCCTTAAATATACACAAACTAATCGTGGGTCTGATGTAGTCTGTCATCTGTTAGGGATATCTGCGGAAGAGAATTGCAGCTTCTGAGGTGTGTTTGGTTGCACAGAAGCTTGTAGGTCTCTATTTATCTACGTAGCCTGCCCTCAACTTCTGCTCTCGGTTCCTTCACCTTGTCTTTGCCTGGTGATACCATACTGGAGTGGAAGAGATACTTCTGGTGTTGCTGGACACGCTCATCCTTCTGGGTGCTGCTGGGAGATGTTTCTGCAGAGTGAGAGTTGCAGTGCAGCTCTTCCCATTCTTTCTCCATTTGAGTCGTTCTCACGTGCGTTTCCTCTCCCCTGCAGGAAAAGCTTTTGACATCACGTACGTGCGCCTCAAGTTCCACACCAGCCGGCCCGAGAGCTTTGCCATCTACAAGCGCACACGGGAGGACGGCCCCTGGGTGCCCTACCAGTACTACAGCGGCTCCTGCGAGAGCACCTACCGCAAAGTCAACCGCGGCTTCATCCGCACTGGGGAGGATGAGCAGCAGGCGCTCTGCACCGATGAGTTCAGCGACATTTCCCCACTCACTGGGGGCAATGTGGCGTTCTCCACGCTGGAGGGGCGTCCCAGTGCCTACAACTTTGACAACAGCCCTGTGCTGCAGGTATGTGAGCAGGACCGCGTCAGTCAGGTGCTCTGAGTCTTCCTGTTGAGTCACTGTGGGTGGTGGCTGTGTGCCGACTGGGCTGCCCTACAGCCCTTACTCGTACTGAAAGGCTCTTGCACAGCTAAGTTGGGATGGACGATCCACAGAGAGGCTTTTGAAGGAAGAGTTGAACTTTTGAGTCTATTGGTAGTAAGTTTATGGCACAAAAAAGCAAAACTGGTGGCATTAAGGGTGATTTGTCATTAGGCATCGTGGAAGTCTTCAGAAGATGAATGCAAATCTCTGCCTGCTTAGAAAGCAGCTGTGGGCATTTTACTGTTGTTTTAGATACAAGGACAGAGGAAGGTAAAGTCTCAGTCCAATTAATGTTTGAGACATCTGCATGTATATTTCAAGCAGAAAAAAGTAAGAAATGTAAGATTCTTCTAAATACACAAAGCAATACAGGAGTCCCCCCTGATCTCTGACGTGTGTTGAAGCAGAGGAGTTTGATTTTATTCTCAGTATTTTTCTCTTACAAGTGGCTTGATGAGGGGGTTTTGATGGGTTTTTTTTGTTGTTGAACATTTTTTTAATGTTTTTTGCATTCACAGCAGTGATTGGGCAGTGGTCAGGAGCATACCAGGAGCAGCAGTTTATCTGATTTACTTGCCACTTTCTATGTTTTACTTGATGACTTCTCCAGTTTGTATTGCAACAAGGAGCTAAGGCTGTGGGGTTTGCCTCCCTGGGGCTGGTTGTCTTCCTCTGGGAGCTGTAATTGCCATCACTTCCCTTTGCTCTCAGAGCAGCAGAAGCAGACTGAGGTGAGCATCCAGCAGGCTCAGGGCTTGCCCGTCTCTGAGTCACAGGCAGGAGAGCAGAATCTGGTAGGGTTGCTTCTGCAAATAAAAATAAAGATTAATGGGAAAGAGAGAAGAACTTCTGAAATGGAAAACCAGTTTGGCCACCTCGTTGGTGTAGCCAACCCTTGCAGAAATACGTGTCTTATCATTAAGGTGAACCAGGAGATTTCAAGTTAGCAATGTGTATGAAATTCTGATAAAATTCTTTATGTAAGGAATAGAGATCTGTCCGCCAGTTTCCAAAAATATGCACCAACCCCTGGTGTTGCTTTTCATACCTGAAGTAAATGTGTATTTTGTGGTTGGCATTTCCATGTGCTCGTTGTCAGTGTTTGTAATTCAGTAGATAAACACTATGTTACTGCTTGAGCAGTGAGACAGCTGCAGCACACTTGTACATACAGGGATGCTTTCTTGTGTTCTGTTGTATGGCGTTTGAAGGAAAATAGCATTGTAAAAGGCATAATATAACCACGGAGGTGCCAGTGCCAGTGGCTGGCAGAAGGTACCGTGAAATTTGGTGACAGGCTGCATTTGCTGGCTGCTACTGCAGGAGGGCAGGGCAGTGTGTTCAAGACGCTGTGTAAATATTATGAAAAACTCTTGTGTTGCAAGTCAGCTCTGTCTGTCTGTCTTCCTCAGCCTCCCCTGGCCTCACTCATTTGTCTGTCTGTGTCTTTTAGTGTGGGGCAATAAGTCTGCAGACAGATGTACTCTAAAGCTTTTCCCATTGGTGCTGCATAGCTTTGCAGGAAAACTGCAGCCAGGCAGATATGTACAATTAGCAGGCTGAAAATTGCCCACCCTGCACTTTTTACTGGAGAGGTTACTCAGTGCTTTCCAGCTGAGAGCAGTCAGGATGTGAAGAGACATTGGAAAGGGTCTCCAGAGAGATGAGCAGAGTCAGGAAAACCCATTTGAAACCAGGAGGATGTGGCATAAGGACTCTGGGGCAGGAGCCTGTGAGCTCCCGAGATGCAGAGAAGAAAATGATGAGGAAGGAATATGCTGATTGATGAATGGCTTCGTTAATAGGACTGCTAATGACTGGTACTCTCTCAAGGGGCATCTTTGGTGTTTCATCTGATGGGATTTCTCTCTGCTCTAGGAATGGGTGACGGCTACAGATATTAGAGTGACCCTCAACCGTCTCAACACATTTGGAGATGAAGTTTTCAATGACCCAAAAGTTCTCAAGTCATACTACTATGCAATTTCCGATTTTGCTGTTGGTGGTAGGTGAGTAGACGGTAAAACCCTATGCTTACTAAAATTTTTGGTCAGTTTTACTAGATTGCTTTGAAGATTTTGATTGTATTCACATGACACCATTAGGCTCTGGTCATCATTGACTGTCCTAAATTAAAAATGCGGTTAGAATGAATTTTACGTAATTTGCAAATATTGTGTGTAAGCTTTTGTGTCTATAATTCCAGGGCTGACAGAGAACTTTTTTCCTTGATTAGATGAAATATTAAGTGACTGGGGAGGGTAAATGGTAAAAAGAGTAACTAAAATTAAAAACAAAAGAAGAAAAATTTTTCTGCCCTGTGGTTTGTGTGGTTTTTAATGTGTTTTTATATTGTTCTCTGCCTGTATCTGTACTCTAGAATAGCAGTAAGTAGAAAATCTCAGTGTCTCTAGTTCACATGTATTTAGGGTGCTATTTACTTTGAAGGTCTAGAACACGGTACAACATAGTTATGGTTGTCAGTTCCTTTTGCCAAAGTCTATTGCAGAATGTTTAAACCTTAAGTAGCTGTTGATAAAATGTTTTAATAAACAGAGATGAGCCCAGTGCAGGGTTTTGAACTGTTTGCAGACAGCAGTCCTGAGACTGGGATTTGGCCACATGGGGATTTGTATTGGCTGCACCACCAGTCTGGAGGTCCCTGGGATTCTGTATTAGTCACCTTTGTGCTGTTTAATTTCCTACTGATACCACAATAGCCCACACCCAGTGAACATACCATGTTCTGGACTCTCACAAGAGGGAAGCTATGGAAAATTTTCTAATCTAAAGCCAGCTAAGTCTTTGTTTCTACTCATCTTACTCTGAAGACTGCAAAGGAGTTAGTTAACTTTCTTCCATTTCTAAATGCCTACCTGGAGCAGGCTGCATCTCTTTGTTTCGTGGAATGGTTTGGTTTGGAAGGTTCCTTTGGAGATCATCCAACCCCCATTGTGGGCAGGGACACCTTCCACTATCCCAGTTTGCTCCAAGCCCCATCCAATCTGGCCTTGGGCACTTCCAGGGGTGGGGCAGCCACAGCTTCTCTGGGCACCCTGGGTGCCAGGGTCTCACCACCCTCATTGTAGAACATTGCATCCTTATGTCCAGCCTAACCCCACCATCTTTCAGTTTAAAATTACTGCCCCTTGTTCCATCACTACAGGCCCTGCTAAAAAGGTTCTCTCCATCTTCTAATATCTAAAGAGGGTTTACAAGGCCTCCATAAAACATCCCTGAAGTCTCCTCTTCTCCAGGCTGAATGACAGCAGTTTTGTTCTCAGTTTTGTTGTGATCATCTATTTGTCTTATCTTAGATTTTCAGGTCTGGGCCCTGTTTTTTGGGGTTGCTTTGTGAGTGACCTGGAGTGCTGGCATTTTTATACCTGTTCCTTGCTTCTCCTGAACCAGGTGCAAATGCAACGGGCATGCGAGTGAGTGTGTGAAGAACGAGCTTGGGAAGCTGGTCTGCAACTGCAAGCACAACACCTTCGGGGTGGACTGTGAAAAGTGCCTTCCTTTCTTCAACGACCGCCCGTGGAGGAGAGCGACCGCAGAGAGTGCAAACGAGTGCCTGCGTAAGTGCAGCCACACCCAGGGACAGCCTGGCCAGGGCAGGGTCCCCTGCGTCTGCTGGCAACCACAATCTGGCCCTGCCTGGTTTTGACTTGTCTCAGTCGCAGTTAGCCAGCATTGAGCACAGTTCATGGGACTATTGCTCGTTCCACTCCTATCCTGTAGGAGCTTTCTGGTAGATGCCTAGGAGTGGGCATCTCCTTTCTGGAGAAGCATGGGAGCCACCCTAAGGAAAGAGGTGTGCTGCAAAAATGTTCAGGCTTGTACTTTATGGGACCCGTAGAAAAAAGTCTGTTTACAATGCTGGAGCATAATTGCCCTTTCAAAAGCTCCTCATTTAACATCAGCTGATTTTTGTGTTTGGGTTATTGGTTTTTACAGTTACTTGTTGATTATTTAATCTAATTTCTGAACCACAAATGCAGCTTTCTGTCACGAAACACCAATTTGCTTGGTGTTTTGTCCCAGACCACAGCTCCTGGTAGTTTACTTTATGGGGAAGCTTTTTCAGACAGAAAAGCGTTTTTCCTGTCTGATCTCTGTGTGTCTAGATTGGTCCCAGCTGTCTGTGGCTTCCCTCAACAAGCTGGTGAAACTGGTGTACTTGCTGTCCAGGGATTTGCAATCCAGGGGAGAAGCTCTCGTTATATCATGGAGCAGCCTCATGTTACCTTCTCACGCTTGTTTGGATGATGGAGATCAGTGTTCCTGTGTGTGAGGGCAGCATTTTGGCTGCAGGTGGCAACCTGATGTGGAAGAAGTGGGGTAGAAAATGCTGGGTTTGTTCTGGGCATTGATGAGAATGGTCTTGAGTTTTTTTCAGGTGTTGGAGTGGTTAAAAGCTCCTAGGCCAGCTCCTCTACAGCTAAACTGTGCAGGGTGGGTTTAGTGCTGCGGGGGCGGGCTGATGGTGCCCTGATGGTGCCCTGTCTTTGCAGCGTGCGACTGCAGCGGGCGCTCCCAGGAGTGCTACTTCGACCCCGAGCTTTACCGGGCCACGGGCCACGGCGGCCACTGCACCTCCTGTGCCGGCAACACGGACGGACCCCGCTGCGAGCGCTGCCGGGACAGCTTCTACCGCCTGGCCAGCGACGAGGCCTGCCTGCCCTGCAGCTGCAACCCTGTCGGTGAGCAGGGCTGCAAATGTGGCTGCTTGCAAACTCCCATGCACAAAATCACCTCTTCTTTTGGTCATGCAAACTTTGGGGTATAAAGAGGGGCATTGTTTGGATTTCTTCTAGGTTTTTTTCCCCTATATGTAGGAAATGTTTGTTGGATTGTGTTTTGGTTTAAGTTATCCTTGTATCTAAATGGGGTTGGGGTGGCAGGGGCAGATAGGTCACCTCTGCAGTACTTACTCCTTCAAATGTATTCTGAAATAGATTTTTTTTTTCCATTGTGTATGTGTTACCCTGGATGCTCCCAGTACTAAAGAACTCATTTAAATTCTTAATAACCAAGATGATGTGAGTGGGTATTTCTGGAAGTTGTTCATGCTGAGGAATTGTGGTGAACTTTAGCTGTTGCATCAGTTTCTTGTACTGAGTAGCCAAGCACTATAAATATAAACCAGTGAAACATTAAACACAAAAGGGGGTGGGGTGAGATAAGTAAGTAAAAGTAAACTCAAAATATGTAGTTAAAGACCTTTAAAAAAACACGGGGAGGGGGTTAATTCTGGCAGGAGAACAAATCTTTTGTCGTGAAGGGAATCACTTAACCTGTAAGGAGTGATCCCATAATTACACCAGCCCACAGCAAGTAAGGGGGAAGGAGGGAAAAGGGTAACACATAGTAAGATAAGATGTGAGGTTTCAAAAGAGTAGCTGGAATAAGTCATTGCTTGCAGAATGCCTGAAAAGCAGCAACAGAGAGGTCTGCCAGGGTGCATCTCCTATCTACTTTGGTCAGGGAGTCATTCACTTGTGAAATTTTTGTCCAATAAAGGACCTTTCTTTTTCTGACTGCTCTCCCGGGTCCTTGTGTCAGACCTTATTTTAAGAGGGGTGAGAGTTGGTGTCAGCTGAGATGGTCGAGAAGATGCAGGGAGGTAACTTCTCAGGTCTTTAAGGACAGCTCTCAAAGAGCTTTATAACTTAGCCTTCAGCTTGTATGCCATGGCACACAGGCACCTAGGGTGTATTTGAATCTCCTGGATATGTTTGGATTGTTATTTTTTGCCCAAGTACTCTTTTTCCTAAATAATCCTAAGTGGGACTGCAAAGGGGATTTGAACTTTGGCTGTATATGGTAAAGGTTTTGTGAGTGCTTCTGTCCCGTCCAGCCTAATCATCTTATAACTCTTCACTTTGCTATAATCTTCTGGTGTGGATTGAAGTGGAAACAAGCAACTATTTCTGTATATTAAAATATTTTTCTCCTGGTAGTTAACTCTTACAGTGCTGACACCTCTGAGGCTGCCAGCTATGTGGATGCTTGGGAGAAAGCATTTTGTGCACTGTGGATAAAAGAAACCTACTACTGCTTTTTGTGCAAGACCACTTGAACGGAGCAGTACTGAGGAAGGTGTCCTTCCAAAAATGAGGGTTTTGCTCAAGAGTTAACTAGGATTCGTAGTGGCACATACAGCCTCGCTCCAAGAAGGCAGTGTAGTCTCTAAATCCAACTTAGGAATCAAGGTAGAAAATTGGAATGTGAGAGTTCAGGGAAAGGGGAGATGGTGATGAGGGGGAACACAAGGAATTCAGGTAACAAAGTCTTGGAAATTATGTATTGCAGAGTAAAACAGACATGGAATTGGAGGCATGCAAATGTAGCCCTGAGGATGAAGCAGGAGAAGGCAATTTGAAATTAAAATTGTAGTTTATATATAAAAAGGTTGGTTTGTAGGAATAAAAGGATGAATATAGTTTAGGAAGACTAGAGAACAATTCATCTGTCTAGAGCTGCCAGGGGAAAAATCCCTGTGACCTAGACGCAGTCTTTAGGTAAGCTGTCACTCATCAGCTTGAGGCTGTGCTTCCTGCTTTCTTCTTCCTTATTTCTTGCCTGTTTTGTAAAGTTTGGATTGCTGATGGAGCTGTGTGTGGGTGCTGAGGTGCCTGCTGTCCCCACAGGCTCCCTCAGCACACAGTGCGACAACTATGGCCAGTGCAGCTGCAAACCCGGTGTGATGGGGGACAAGTGTGACCGGTGCCAGCCAGGCTTCCACTCTCTCTCTGAAGCTGGGTGCAGGTAAGGGGGATTGCAGCTCTCTGAAAGAAAAATTAGACTTTTTAAAAAGCTTTCTCTATGTGTCTCTAACTGAACTGTCTTCTCTCCTGACTCTCCCAGGCCCTGTTCTTGCAATGCTGCTGGCAGCACAGGGGAATGCAACGTTGAAACAGGGCGGTGTGCGTGCAAGGACAACGTGGAAGGATTCCACTGTGAGAGGTGAGTTTTTCTTCCTGTGGCTTTGTTTCAAGAATGAAAAACATTCAAGCGGTGACCCGGGGTTAAGCATCAGGGAAATTAATTCTCTTTCCTTCATGTTTTCAGATGCAAACCTGGATTTTTCCATCTGGATTCCTCCAGTCCAAGAGGCTGTACCCCCTGTTTCTGTTTTGGACACTCTTCAGTCTGCACCAATGCTGTGGGCTACAGTATCTATAGCATCACCTCCAACTTCCAGTTTGGTAAAACTGAGCTTTCCTTTGTATCTCCAGTTGGGCTGTAGGCTCAAGTCAGAAGCGATTAAAAAAAAGCCCAACTCCTTCCTTTCTGTTTAAGACCACAAACCTCAGGCAGGCAGGTCAAGGATCCCTCTTTTGGAAGTGCTGAAGCTACCTGGAGCTTCCATGTCTGCAGCTTGTTTGTTCAGATGGGTAGGACTGAATTCACAGCTCTGGCCTCGGGCACAGATATTGTACACTGTGCAAGTGTAAGTGGGAATTACAAATAGAAATATTTTCTAGCCTGAGAGGTGTGCTGACAAAGCAGAGTTTCCTCAGTTGTAGAACCAAATCAGGACTTTCTGATTGAGAGGATCAAAATCACTTTAGATTTGGGGTTTACATGGCTCTGAATAAAACACAGTTGTGTTTCCAGTGAGTCTGTAAGCCCAGGAAAAATCTGTTTTTTCATACAGTCAGTTTCCTGTGTATGCATGTTTTCATGCTGCGTGGTCTGAAAAGAACATCTTTTTAATTAAAATTCCACTGGAGAACAGGTCGTACAAAGGCTGCAACTCTCAGCAAGTCGTAGGGGAATGCAGGTTTTTCCATCTCTGCTTAAGCTCTTCAGAAAAGAAAGTTTTGGACAAATAGTCGTCATAGGGTTCAAAGTCCAGAGGTTTCAAGTCAGCACTCAAGTTAGGGGCTTAAATTGGGAAGATGGAATTTGCTCTCTAAATTCTTCTGCGCAGCTGCTTTCTGCAGCCTGTCAGTGCCCATGCACATTAGATTAACTAAGACACAAACAGTGTGACACAAGAAGTGTGTGCAAACTTCCATCTTCCAAGGGGATTAATTCTTGCCCATCTGATTCTTAGGAGAGGACGAGTGGCGTGCTGAGCAGCGCGATGGCTCGGAAGTCTTGCTCCAGTGGAGTGCTGAGACCCAGGATATCTCCGTCATCTCGGACACCTACTTCCCCATATACTTTGTTGCACCACGTAGGTCATTCTCAAAGGGTGGCTTTCTGTGCTGCTTGTGTCCTTTGTGTTCTGTCCCCTAATTGAAAGGATTTCTTCCCCTTTCAGGCAAGTTCTTGGGCAACCAGGTTTTGAGTTACGGGCAAAACCTGACCTTTTCCTTCCGCGTGGACAGGCGGGACACGCGCCTCTCTGCAGAGGACCTGGTGCTGGAAGGGGCTGGGCTGAGAGTGTCGGTGCCGCTCATTGCCCAGGGCAACTCCTACCCCAGTGAGAACACACAGACCTACACCTTCAGGTATGGTGGGAGCAGCTGGCACCTGACCTGGCCTGCCTTTGGCCTCTGAGCTCTTGAGGAAACAGAGATTGTTAATTTTAAGCTCATGTGGGTAATGTTGCAATAGCACAGTGCTGTTGCAAAGGGGGCTTTGAGAGGGTGCAGCTGTTAGCAGCTGGAAGTTGTGCTGATGGTGCATGGCTCTTCTCCCCAGGCTCCACGAGGCTGCAGATTACCCGTGGAGGCCTGCTCTTACGGCATTTGAGTTCCAGAAGCTTCTCCACAACTTGACTTCCATCAAGATCCGTGGGACATACAGTGAGAGGAGTAAGTCACTGAGCAGAATGTTGCAGAAGAGGGGGCAAACTCATTTGTCTACTGCTTGGGCTGCTTCATTGTAGGGCCCAGCCATAAATAGCTGTGGCAGCTTATTTGGCAAAGCTTGTGCCAATGGCTTTTCACCTGGCCTTTCTGTGTAACATTGTCCCCCAGGCCTCCTGAAGAGGATATAGGAAAGAAAAGTGCTGTCTTTGAATGTCTGGAAGTGGAACACTTATCAACTGCTGATTCTTTGCTCTAAACATGGGAATTTTGCTTTGTTGTATAGCCTCTGTCCTCCACTTGGTAGAAATACATAGTACAGGGTCCTGAAGGACATGATAGCATGTAGGAAGTTTACAACACTTGGCTTCAAGCTTTGCTACACTGGGAATGGTTACATCCCCCTTCTTTCTGGGTCTTGTCTTGACATGACAAATGGGAAGGACAAGGTCCTAAAGTGCTGCATGTGCAGAACCTGAGTGAAAGTTCCTCATAAGTAAGATTTATAAAAATGGGCATGAATTTCAAGCAAGAATATGTCCTTAGATATTTCTGTGTGATGAAGAATTTTTGTACAAAGATGCACAGCATGAATTTGCGTTTGGGAAAGGTGGGAAAACTACAAGTGTTCTCAGAAAGGTGGCCCATAATGAGGAATGTGGGGTTGTGAAATGGAGGGGAGGAAAGGTGTGGAGTAAGCAATCCCTGAGCGCTGTAGCCACTGCTAGTATGTGGGAGCTGAGGCTCTGTTCAGTGGACTGGAGCAGCTGCTCCAGTGGTACAAACACAGTGGTATAAGTTAAAAGCCAGCTAGGTTGTGTCTGGGCTCTGTTTTGCACTAGGGAAGGGGCTGGGAGTAGAAGGGAGCAAGTGCTGAAATGCCAGAGGAAGGAATGGCTTGAGAGGAATAACTGAAGAGCTTGTCCCAAGGCGTAGTTTGCAGACGGTGTATTAAAATTGCTGGAGAGATGGTCCGTTCTGTCTTGAAAGCCAGGAATTAGTTTTGGTATTTGATTTGGAAATGGAAACTGTACACATGTAAAATAGAACTTAACTTTAACTGACTGTACCTGCTTACCTGCTGTTCTCAGATTCTCCTCTGTATTGTCGTTCTCAGCTTTCCTGCCCTGCATGTTCCCTTGGTGAGCTCTAGCGCATCTTTTCTCATCTCTCTAAACCTCCCTGGAGGGTTTTGCATCTTCACCTTCCCAACTGCAAGCACCCACCTGTCTGTCACTTGTACCGTTCAGCAGTGTTTGGGGAGGCAGTGATGAGAGCCTTTGTGATTACAAAGGGTTTGCCCCTTGGTGTTTTCTAGGTGCTGGTCACCTGGATGATGTCACCATCACAAGTGCTCGTCCTGGACCCGGTGTGCCTGTGGCCTGGGTGGAGAGCTGCTCGTGTCCCATGGGATACGAGGGGCAGTTCTGTGAGCGCTGCACCTCTGGGTACCGGCGAGAGACCCCGAGCCTCGGGCCCTACAGCCCCTGCGTGCCTTGCACGTGCAACGGGCACAGCGAGACGTGCGATCCTGAGACGGGTAAGAGGGACTGACCAAACAGGGAGCAGCGAGAGGGTGGTTCTTCCTGTCTGGGCTGGACAGTGAAGCAAAACCCGTGTTCTATTGCAGGCATGTGCAATTGCAGGGATAACACGGCGGGGGCTCACTGTGAGAAGTGCAGAGATGGGTATTACGGCGATGCCACAGCTGGCACAGCCTCCGACTGCCAGCCTTGCCCGTGCCCAGGCAGCTCGAGCTGTGCCATCGTGCCCCGCACCAAGGAGGTTGTGTGCACCAGCTGCCAGGCTGGCACTACAGGTGTGTTCCTACACAAAACATCTTTTTCTCCATCCACATACTTGTGGAAATGTCTCCTGCTAGTTCTGGTTCTCTGATCCACAGTGAGCAGCTCTGAAAGCTACTGTGTCTTCTGGTTCAAATCCTTCCCCTTCCTTAGCCCTGTTTTCTGTTCTGTGTGAGGCTCAGGGCTTCCCATGTTTTTCATGCCTGTTTCTTGAGAACAAAAAGCTTAATCTGTATAAAGTCTGACCATTTCTGTGCGGTGTAGATGAGCTATGCTGGCTTCTAATAGAGCTCTGGTGATGGCATGGTGTTGGGCAGAAAATAGATTTAAAAGAGCCAGGAAGGCGGGTCAGACTGAAATAAAATTAGAAAGTGCAGTTTGCCAGCAAGAGAGACACTGCAGGATGCTTCCTAGGAAGAGCAGGAAGGCTGCAGTGACTCACAAACACTGCCCAAAAAAATACAAGGTCTAACTAGTGCTCAGCAATTTTAAGGAGAAATATGTGAACAGATATGATCTTTTTTTCTTAGCAATAAGCTGTGCAGTCCAAGCATGTGGCTGAGTTGTTAAGGAGAGACTTTTGTTCTGCCTGCAACAGCAAGAAAGCCATAGGATGGTTGGCAGCCTTCATGCTGATTTTATGCTGATTTTTATGCTTGGCATGGCAGAGTCCAAAGTACAGAATACCTGTAAATTCTTGAGTGCTTAGGAAAGCCTCTGATGAAGCACAGAGGCAGCTCGTGGGGGTTCCTGTGGGTGCCACTGCGTTGTGAACCAAAGCAGAGTCTAGGGCCCAGATGCTCAGATAGCTGCAAGATCAGCTGCTGCAGACGTGATTGCACAAGAGTTCCTCCTGTGTCACACCAACTTTTTGGGATGTGAGGGAAAAGCGGGTTTGTATGTGCAAGAACTGCCTAAGAAATGGAGCTCATAACTTGCTAGCGAGGTCAGATCTGCAGTAAGTGTAGGAAGCTGCTGAATTGCGTGCTTCAGTGGCTGCCCATGGAGGTTTGGCAGGTCTCACTGGCAGTGGAGCTTCCTGGAGCAGTGGTGCCCTACGGAGCTCTGCCTACTGGGATTCTTTAATTAACAACAAATTACAGCAGATAGGTTTGGCTTAAAGGGATAAGAGGGGAAGGAAGAGTGGAAATAATTCATAATGCAAAGTTCTGGTGAAAAATCAGCTTGAATTTAGAGATGAGGAGGGATTTGTATCTGGCCCCAACAGATGGATGGAAGGGAAGAAGCTGGAGAGTTTACTTTTCAGAAGGGACTGTGAAGGGGATCCGTGTGAGTGGCAGCAAAGGGCTTTCTGCTGCAGCACCTGTGTCTGTGTTGTGTCCCAGGCAAGAGGTGTGAGCTGTGTGATGATGCCTATTTTGGAGACCCACTGGGCGAAAATGGTGCCGTGAGGCCCTGCCGGCTGTGCCAGTGCAATGACAACATTGACCCCAACGCCGTGGGCAACTGTGACCGCCAGACCGGAGAGTGCCTCAAGTGCATCTACAACACCGCCGGCTTCTACTGTGACCGCTGCAAGGACGGCTTCTTCGGGAACCCCCTGGCTCCCGACCCTGCTGACAAGTGCAGAGGTGAGACTTGCTTCTTCTTGCATTTAAAAATAGTTTTGTCCCCAGGAGCTGCTGTCAGGCTGTTGCTTGTGCCCATCAGCAGCAGTGTGTGGCTTTACCCTGGTTTGGTGGTTCGAGCTTGCTAAAATCCTTGTGTTTGTGGGCACTTAGTGCCATTGAAGGGCTGTGTGGCCATGTGGTTTGGTTCCAGGCCTATTAGGGTGAGTACCAGCACCACAAGAGATTTCTAACTTTGTGCATGTTTCTCCATACGTTCTTATTTTTGCAGCTTGTCACTGCAATCCCTATGGCACTGTGAATCAGCAGACGATCTGCAATCAAGTGACTGGGCAGTGCGAGTGCTTGTCTCACGTCACTGGGAGGGACTGCAGTGCCTGTGAGCCTGGGTTCTTCAACCTCCAGAGTGGACGTGGCTGTGAGAGGTGAGGTTTGCCTTAGCTTGGGGCAGAGAGACCCTGGTTTTGGAGGGTCTGTGCTTACATTGTGCAGGAATGTGATGTTTGTCACAAGTAACAGGTGTGCCTCTGTGCTGCTGTGGGTGGGGAAGAGCAGTGGTCAAGGAGCAGCTACTGAGGCTGTACAAAAAGCCTGACTTATAAATAGCTTTATAAAGAGCTCTAAATCAGGGTTTTAAATAGAAAACTGCCACATGACTTTGTGATTGTAGCAGGGGCTCGTGGGTTCCTTTTTTAGTGCAGGCAGCAAGTGACCTTGCATGGTTCTAAAGCTCGGTGCCTCGCCTGCTGCATCTGCAGAGCAAGAAAAGTGACTTTTGGCAAATGCAAATGTTGAGCTGCACTCTTCAGCGAGGCACTTGCCTCATGTGTCCCTTCTGTGTCACATCTGACATGTGCCTGCCTCCCCCAGGTGCAACTGCCACGCGCTGGGCTCCACCAACGGGCAGTGTGACATCCGGACGGGGCAGTGCGAGTGCCAGCCGGGTGTCGCCGGCCAGCACTGCGACAGATGCGAGGGCAACCACTTCGGCTTCGGCTCCAAAGGCTGTAAACGTAAGTCTGAGGGGCCAGAGTGAGGCAGTTGGGAAGGATGTTGCACATCCAGCCTCGCCTTTGCTTTCCTTCTGCCTCTGGGAAGGTGCTTTGTCACCTCGCTCCTCATCACAGCAGAAGTTGTCACACTGCGTGACAAAGTTTGATTGCTGTACTGTAGCTTAACCTCTTCTTCTTTTGTTACCTTTTTCTTGTCTGACTTACTAGTTACCCACCTTAGTAGATACCTACTTCTCCTTGGTGTAGATCTATTCTCTGAGTCTTGGCCTCCAACAGCCCTATTTCCTAATGTGTTCCTGCACAGCTACTCTGCAGATGGCCTCCATATACAGATTCTGTGTTGAGGAGCAGCCAGTCTTGTAAACGTTATTGCAAAGCAGGGCGATCCAAACTTTTCTCTTTGATATCCCTGCCTGTAAAGAGCAGGAAAACTAGCTGCAGCTGGTTACAATGAAATGGGGTAGAAAGATGCTTTGTGGGAGAGGCAATAGCAACACTGAACGTACACAGTGAATGTTGGATCCTGCTTGTGAGTAGACGCACCACGATCAGGAGCGAGGCCCAGCTGCAGGTTTGTGCCCCGTAGCTTTGCAGATGTTTTAGGGTATTAAGGATATCCTCTCATCCTGTGAATTTTAGGCAATTTCTGCCTCTTCTGCAGTCTGACTGAGGTTTAACTTCCTGCAGCCTGTGACTGTGATCCTGAGGGCTCGCGCTCCCTGCAGTGCCAGGAGAACGGCCACTGCGAGTGCAAGGAAGGCTTTGTGGGGAGCCGCTGTGACCAGTGTGAGGAAAACTATTTCTACAACCGCTCATGGCCGGGCTGCCAGGAGTGTCCAGCCTGTTACAGATTAGTAAAAGATAAGGTAAGGCCAGAAACACTGCTGTCAGTACCGCTGGGAACAGTGGCACGTGTCCACTTGTGCAGCCTTTCCGCCCGTGGCTGTTGGTGATTGCTGAAGACAGAGAGGCTCACGGTGCTTTGCTGTATCGTAGCTGTGCTCTGTCCCTCTCACACAGGTGGTGGAGCAACGTGAAAGGCTGCGGGAGCTGGAAAATCTTATAGCAAACCTGGGTACCGGAGAAGAAACCGTAACTGATGAAGCTTTTGAAGAGAGGTTGAAGCAGGCAGAAAGAGAAGTTACGGAGTTGCTCCATGAAGCACAGAAGAGCAAAGGTGAGTTGACCTGGTCAGACATGGACCAGCTAAATGAGTTCTTGCCTGATGTTCCTGTTCTCTTTGGAGACAGCATGATTTATTTCAAGCCTGTGCCATGCTCCAGGACTGACATCTATTTCAGGCAGCACTGAGTCAGTGAATGTTATTATCAGAATAACAGTGCTTGTGCTTTTGTCCATGCTGTTCTACCAGTGGTCCCTGTTGTACATGGAAGTAAAGGTCTGCTTCTAGTTCTGTATAGATGCAAGTATTTGTGTTACCCTCTTCTCTAGATGCAAAGGAGGGTTTTATTTATTAAACAATCAGAAAACTTTGCAGGATACTTATTAGGCTTCAAATTTGCTCAGACAACTTAGGATCAAGTAGTTCTTATTGGGATATCATCAGCAATTAGAATGAAGGCTTCAAAATCCTGATGGCAAACTTAATTATCCCACTACAAAGTGTACAGTGTTCAGAAGAGTGCTGTTTTTCCTGTTAAGCTCTGCTTTAAATTGATTCTTGTATTGTCACCCCTACCATGGGATGTCTGGGAGCAGGATGTTTGTCGTGTCTGTGACAGTAGTTTGTCCTTAGGGTCTCTTTAATGCATAAGATGATGCGTGTTTTGGAAAAGAGAACCTTGAAGAAGATTATTGACTTCGCAGTAAAAGATGTTCCCCTGGGAGCTGGTTCAGTGATTTCAGACCACTTTGGAAAAGTTTGTCCCCTTTGTGTGAAGCTGGGAAAAAGCTCGCACTCATCTAATGCTGACATTTGCTTGGGAAGATTCCTGCCAGTGAGAATTGTTGCTTAAGCTCTTCTCAGCTTTAGCTGAGGTAGGCTTATACTGCCTGCTTGGCATCCGTGCCTAGATAATAGGCCCACATAAGGGGCTTGCAGGGTGGGGATTGGAGAAAGATGAAGTAATTTGGTTTTGTGGTGGAATTTTTGATCTCTCTTTCCGTGTCTTGGAATCGTAGAATGATTTAGTTTGGAAGGACCCTTAAGATAGGTCCAATTGTTCCCTGTCCCCCAGCACAGCCAAGGCCATCACTGACACATGTCCCCAAGTCCATACAGCTTTTAAATCCATCCAGGGATGGTGTTTCCACCATTCCCTATGGCAGCTGTACCAGGGCTGGACAGCCCTTTCAGTGAAGACGTTTTTCCCACTATCCAACTGAAACCTCCCCTGGCACAGCTTGAGGCTATTTCCTCTCATCCTTTCCCTGGGAGCACAGCCCGACCCCCCTGGCTGCCCCCTCCTGTCAGGAGTTGTGCAGAGCCAGAAGGTTCCCCCTGAGCCCCGCTAGCTCCCTCAGCTGCTCCTCATCAGACTTGTGCTCCACAGCCTTTCCCAGCTCCAATGTGCTTCTCTTATTAAGAGGGCAAGTTAAATGCAACAGAAGCTACCCTTGCAAAAATCTGTGCACACCTGTAGGAGTTATTTCTGGTTTTCTGTGGTAGTATGTTTTTGAAATGTGTTGAGTGTTGATGTTCAATACTTAAAATGTGCTACAAGGTCAAGGTATTTGGGAAAAATCTTAATTTTAGAGTTCTGCAGGCTTCTGCTTGCACTCTGGTTCTTGGTAACACTCTCAGCTTTTCAAAAGTAGCTGCCTTGGGCACGAGGCACATACCTGTGCTGTGATACCTCCGTTATTAAGCTGCTGTTTTGGGGAGTTACCTAGTCGTCTAAAAATTTGGGCAAGTTTGGGTGCCTTATAGGTCCTACATATGACAGAACCAATGCTCTATCCTGCCTGCTTTTGTCAGCCCTTTGGTTTGGGGAGAGTTTGGAGTGGGTTTGCTATTCCACACAGCTCCTAGCTGCTTGCTGTGGAGCTGCCTATGTCTGTCTTGGGACTAGCCATTGTTGCCCTAAGTGTGGAAAAATGCACATCTGCACGATTCCTCCATCTCTGCTTAATTTCTAGGAGTTAAGCTAAAAAGAATTCAAAAACCAGACATTTCATACCCATTGAGGAGCAGCTCTGTTGTCATTTTAAGCCAATGACAGAGGTAAAACATTATTCTGAACACAAAATCCCCCATCAGAGTCAGTTCCAACACCCAGCGGGATTGTCTTATTAGTAGTTAATGGCCTTTCATTTCTCCTGTTTGGTTCACATTCTGATGATGACGACTTTGATCTCAAGCTGAGTGACTTGTGAAATGGCTTTGCAGGTTCGCTTTCAGCAGGGGATTAACCTACCAACACGGTGCCTGCAGTGATAAGCTGCTGCTGCAGCTTCTCTTCCTGCTCTAATTAATTTTGCTTCCTCTCTTTTGTGTCATATGTTTCAGACGTAGATCAGGGCCTCATGGATCGTCTCAAAGACATCAACAGCACCTTAGTGAGTCAGCTCAACAGGCTGAGGAACATCCAGGGCACGGTGAGGGACACAGAGAACCTGGCGGAGCAGGCCCGGGTGCGGGTGGAGGACACTGAGGACCTGATCAGCTTGGCTTCTGATATGCTGGAGAAGGCCAAGATGGCAGCTGACAACGTGGTGAGTGTGCTGCCAAGATCCTGCACTGCTGGGAGAGGGTGAGGGCCTTTCCTTCTGTGCCTCTGGTGTGTTTCTCCACTTGCTCTCTCCTTCATACTGCAAATTTGCATCAAGATCATGGGAAATCAGGGAAGGAAGTTCGCCAGTGCCTGTCACAGATTGTATCTTAGCCCAAACCAACATAAAAAGTCCTAAACAAATATTAGCACCGTTGTTTTTCAAGGGATAACCAGTGGTGGAAACTGCATGGGCTTAAGAAAAACTTAGAGAGAAGTAGGTTAGACTAAGCATTTAGATCATGATAATAAATATTTAAAGCAAAGATGAATAAAAGATGAAAAAAGAGCTTTAGGGTTTTTTTCCTTTTTTTTTTCCTTTCCAGTCCATTACACCTCCAGAGCAAAGTGGGGACCCCAACAACATGACTCTGTTGGCAGAAGAGGCCCGTAAGCTGGCGGAAAGGTAGGCTGTGGCAAGACACACTCATTGTGGCCTACGTCAGGGTTTTGCTCTTCCCTAGAAGGGGGAAGCAGGATTTAATTTGGGTAGGAAACACACACCCTTTGCTGTGTAAGAGGCTGATGCTGTGGGATGGTGGCTGTGTAGCACGGAGGGCAAACATTAGACATGGGGATGAGGGACATGGCAACCATCTTCCACTGCAAATGTTTCGATATCTCCCATATGTAAATCTGGGGGAGGGAAGGAGGAAGGAAAAGTGAGAGAGAACATAATCAAGAACTGAGGATAAAAGCTATTGGCTGACAAATCTAATGACGTTATTTTTCCTCTGCCATCTTGTCCAGGCATAAAAAGGAAGCTGATGAGATCGTTCGCACCGCCAAGGCTGCAAATGATACTTCCACGGAAGCGTATCAACTGCTGCTGAAGACCCTGGCTGGAGAAAACCAAACTGCAATTGATATTGATGAACTCAACCAGAAGTGAGTTAGTAACAGAAAATGGTTTTTATTTCCTGACTTTAGAGCAGTGCTTAAAACTAAGACAACCCTCTCTGTGCTTTGGATTTTACAGGAGGTGATTTTCAGTTTCTTAGCGTCTCTACTCTCTTACTGAGTTCAATTTTACAAAAAAATACTGTAACATAACTGGATCCTTGGGGATTTTTTAGGTACAATCAAGCAAGGAATATTTCTCAAGACCTAGAGAAACAGGCCAACAAGGTGCTTGCGGAAGCAGAGGAAGCTGGAAACAGAGCCCTGCAGATCTATGCTAATCTCACCAGCCTGCCCACTGTGGATTCCACGGGGCTAGAGGTACATGTGGGCACCATCAGGTGCAGTATTTCCTGAAGATTGCCAGATTGCTGGCATACCTTACATGTGCTCTGCTGATGTTCTCTGCATAAGAACAGTCTGTGGGATTTTTGTCCATCTTGGCATAATCCAGCTTTTATGCAATTCCAACATTTATCCAGGCGATTTAAATGCAGAAAATCACCTACGTAAACCCCACCTCCCCCAGTCTCTGAAGGACAAAAATCTGAGTGAAATATTTGCCAAACATCTTGGCTTGAATGTACAAGTGCAAAAATTTGCCACCTGTTCAGGAATTCTTTAACATTCAGGGATCTGTGTGTGTGATTTCCAACTGCAGAATGAAGCAAATAAGATCAAGAAGGAAGCAGAGGAACTGGATCAACTAATTGCCAGAAAGCTAAAAGATTATGAGGACTTGAGAGAAGATATGAAAGGAAAGGAGCTAGAAGTAAAGAACCTCTTGGAGAAAGGGAAGACAGAGCAGCAGGTCAGTTCCACTTTGTGCAAGCTTTTGTTCCTTGGGCACAAGGAACAAGGAAGACAAGTAACTGCCCAGATGTGAAAGATTTCATCTTATTCCGTCTTCGTGTTACTTATTAATTATGAGAATGCTGGAGAATGGCCCCAGAAAGGAGATACGGAAAGCTGTTAAAAGCCGTGGCTTTGAGATTGTGTGGGAAAACAGGACACATTTGCCAGATGTGATGTCAACTTTGTGTTCAGAACAGTATTCCCAAAGTGCGTACACTCAGCTGGTCTCAGAGGAAGCACTGCTGTTCTGGGTGACGTTGTTGTTTGAGGCTGAGCAATGCTTCTTCATACATGTGCACAATTGTCCTTCAGAAGGCGGGGATGCATTGATGCATGTCATGTCTCCTCAGACCGCAGACCAGCTCTTGGCTCGAGCAGATGCAGCAAAAGCCCTGGCTGAAGAAGCTGCTCGGAAGGGCAACGGCACACTGCAGGAGGCCAATACCATTCTCAGCAACCTGAAAGGTAAAGAGGAAGCACTTGGAGTGAATCCTTCAACTCCAGTGTGACAAGTCACTTGGCAGTAGGATATTCTGGTTAAAGAGGCCCTGCTATTGCCCTTACCTGAGTGTTGGGTGTATTCTTGTAGCTTGTTTTTCTTTAAAGAAAAAAAATCTAAGTGTTTTCAAGGACTGGAAGTTTCCTTTAAGCTCCTTATTTAGCATCAGAAGATGTGAAATAGGGAGAGCTGACCCTAGTTTGCTCTTGGTCCCTCCAGTGTCACAGCAGGAAAGTCTTGGGTAGCTTGGTCAAAGCAGAATCCCAAGGCTCTTCTGGAGCACGTGCTAAGGATCTGCTTTGCCCCCTTAGACTTTGACAAGCGGGTGAATGATAACAAGACAGCGGCTGAGGAGGCGCTGAAGAAGATGCCTGCCATCAGCCAGATCATTGCAGAGGCCAACAACAAGACACGCCAGGCAGAGCTGGCGCTGGGCAACGCTGCTGCCGATGCCCGCGAGGCCAAGGCCAGAGCAGACGATGCTGAGAAAATCGCCAGCTCTGTTCAGAAGGTGAGTCTGCTGCAGCTCACCCCCTCTGAGGTGCTGTTGGGTCACTACAGAAACTCCTGCTCCAGTATTTCCTGGTGAGCCCCATGTGCTCTCTGCTGTGTTCCACACTGCAGATGTGAAATGTGGCAAGATGGGAAATCAGTGCATTTTGATGAGAAGGACTGAAGGAAGTTCTGCACCTTCACCACTTTTTTCCGTCTTCTCCCACCTATTGGCTACAGAGTGCTGCTGCTACTAGAGACGAAGCCGACAAGACCTTTGCTGACGTGACAGGACTGGCCAGGGAAGTGGATGACATGATGAAGCAGCTGCAGGATGCGGAAAAAGAGCTGAGGCGGAAGCAGGCGGATGCTGAGCAGGATATGAAGATGGCAGGCGAGGTAAGTAGTGCTGACAGGTGACAGCAGTAGCCAGGAGCAGCCTTTTCCCTGCTGTCCTGGCAATGAAGGCTTTCCTCCTGCTCTCCTCTTGCAAAGACAGTGCTGGATCCAGCCACTTCCAAGGTTTCTTGTGCAGTCTCTTCCAAGGTTTAAGTGGGACTGAAAAGGAGACAAGTTCTGGTGCGCTAGCATAGGCTCCCTGCTGGAATTTGAGAGCTAGTTTTCTTTCTTTTATTTTAGCTAAAAACTGACTGTAGCTGTATTGATTCCATTCTGGCTTCTACTGCAAAACCCTGCTCAGTTTTCAGGGATCCCTACCCTGAAATATTCAGAAAACCAATTACTTGAAGACCATCAGTCTTCTCCCCAGCCCTGTGATGAATATCTTTGTGCAGGGTTGTTATCCTGAAGTGAGGAGGCAGCGATGTGGGTAACTAACTGCAGAGGAGAGGCAACAGTTTTGTAATCCCTACACCTTTTTTGTGCTCTCACTTTTTTTTTTTTCTATCCTGCAGGCCTCACAGGCTGCCCAGGAGGCAGAAGACAATGCAAGAAAAGCAAAGAACTCTGTGAACAGCTTACTCACTGTCATTAATGACCTGTTGGATCAACTAGGTAGGATTATCTTTAATGTGCTCTATGCCTTGGAGTGTTTTCCTGATGTGTGCTGGCTTTCCTGCCAATACTGTGTGAGGAACCAGATGGATCTCTTGACCTGTTGAAATGGGGTTTGTGCAGTTTTGGCGAGGACCTTGGGTTTTTTTCTTTCCTGTGTAGCCTCAGAGCTTGTTGTGCAATGTTCAGTGTTGGTTTTCTGCAAACTGAAGGGTTTTGGAGGCAGTGGAGATGTCGCCCATGTGGTTGGTCCTGTTTCAAATGCTGTCTCTAGTGCGGAGATGGCCTGATGGAGGTCTGTGGTGGGCTCAGCTGTGTGAGCACCCAGGGTGTCGGAGCTTTAATGCACTTCACTGTTTGCTTCTGGCTTTTTAGGGCAACTGGAGACGGTGGACTTGAACAAACTGAATGAGATTGAGGGTACCCTGAACAGTGCCAAAGACCAGATGAAAGATAGCGAGCTGGACCAGAAAGTGTCTTTCCTTGAGAGAGAAGCCAAGAAGCAAGACGATGCGATACAGGCCTACAACAGGGACATTGAAGAGATCCTGAAGGACATTAGCAACCTGGAAGATATCAGGAAGACCTTGCCATCTGGCTGTTTCAACACCCCGTCCATTGAGAAACCCTAAGGGTGCACTGGGGGTGGGGGGAATCGCCCTGGTGAGCGGTGGTTCGGCCACGGAGTGCCTTAACACACATTACCTTCTCCAAATCCCCAACTCTTCACTGCTCGCAGCCACTGTTTTCTTGTCAAATCAGGATAAGTTAAAAGATTTTTTTTTAATTTTTTTTTTTAGAAGCAAATTAAATATCCGTCTTTGGGCATCAAAGGGGTTTTTTTATATAGATTGTTTTCCTGAGCACTCTGCCTTTGCCCCTTTCTCAGACACAATTTCCCTTTGATTAGTGCAAGGATGAGAGATGCTCTGGACTCTTTATACTGTGGTTCAGAAATAACCATGTGAGCTGTATACAGCAAGGCAAAACTAACCCAACTTTCTCTCCTGTCTTCTCCCTTTGACTGTAAAATCCTCGGTCCTGGAGCTCTTTGTCCCTATGAAGGAAGGGGATGGCTACCAAAGTATTACTGTAATGGCCAGTATAGCTGCACTCAATTCAGATCCTTCTTCCCCAGTGTCTAACCCTGTGAATATATTTTTTTCATCATTGCCTAGTGGCCAATCCAACAGTGTTGGTAGCCTTTGACAAAATAGCTGAAGCCTCTTTCTGAAATGCTTTCTGTGATGATGTATTGCTCTGAGAAAAAGGCAGCCTCTGATTGGAGCTCTTTGGGAAGGTGGGATACTGGTGGAGTGGTTGGTCTTGCCAGCCCCACTCCTGTTCTGTGTAGAAGTTTCAGGTCTGGTCTGAAAGCTGCTGCCTGCCGGGTGGTCCAGATTGCCAGTGTGTGGAAGCCAGGAGCTGCATTCCCATCTGATGCTACTGAATTGCCAGAGGATCTGGTTTTGTGGGCTCGGAATGTCTGACTGACAGATGAGTTTATTGAAGCAGGACGAGTTTTGCTGAAGAGGAGAGCTGCCATCCGGAGAGCTCTGACAGCTGCACTGGCCTCCACGCTGAATGTCTTTGGGTGGGGAAGAAAGGGGGCACACGAGTGGAAATGGAAAGGTCTTTCTTTCTCCCCATCTCTTTCCCAAAGGAGGACGGTGGCACTTTTCTCTCTCCTGCCACTGCTCTGGCCTTTTGCCTGTTTTCAAGCTGGCAGGAAGAGCTGGAATTTCCAGGTGCCCTCCTTTCTTTTTGCCTCCGGATTTCCCAGTCACTATAAAGCCACCGCATCACAGGGACCTCAGGCTGGGCTCAGGTGGCAGCTCTGCCTCTCCCACCGCTCCTGCCGCCTCCCCGCAGGCTCCCTCCCCAGGCAGTGCTCGCTGGGGCTGGGTGGGAGTGTCAGGGAGCCCCTTGCTCTGAGAAGAGCATCCTCTGCAGCTTCCTTCTTGCCTCCAGCCTGGCATCCCTCCCCTCTTTCCCTGAGATCCAGTATATATCTATCCTTAAACACTATGCAACTTTGTACGTTTGCGTAGCGGGGAAGAAATTATTATCTGACACACACTGGTGCTATTAATTATTTCAAATTTATATTTTTTGTGTGAATGTGATTTTGTTTTTCAGTTTTTTTTAATCATGATTATAGTGTGAGGAAGTCTCTCGTGTGTGTGTATGTGTGTGTAAATATACTCAGCCATATTTCCAGAGTGGCACAGCCTGGCCTCCTCTATGTGCTTTCCTCTGTAGCCCTGGGGGCATGTGCACCGTGTATCGCTGCTCTCCAGATCAGTCCCTTAAAGCTTGGGATTTCTCCTAGCTGGGCTCCTGCTTGCTTCCCTCTCATGTATCCCCAGCACCCATCCATAACCACTTTGCCTGTTGGGTGGATGCTCTCCAGCCCTGCCCCAGGTGCCTGCAGTTCCCCTGTTCTGTGTCCCTTGGCCCCTGGGATGCTGTGCCAGGAGTGGGACAGGGGCTGTGGCTTTGCAGCTGGGCTGTGAGGAGCAGTAGCACTGCTGAGGGACTGGACCCAGTGCTGAGGTGGTCGGAGAGCTGCATTTGGGGACATCTTGATCCTGCTGTGCAAGGCAGGAGGCTTGGTGCAGACAGTGCTGCTGGGCAGGGGCTGTTCCCAGCAAACTCCGCGTTACTCTTGTATCCCTTCCCTTAATGGTTGTGGGATTTCCTTCCTGCCTGCAAACACCTCTGGAGGAGAGAGAGCTGCCTGTGCCCGCAGGGACGTTGGGTCGCTCTGGGGAGATGGCTGTGACCGTGTCACCTCTGCCAAGGCTGTGAGAAGAGCAGATGCGAAGATGTGCGCATGCCCTGGCTGACCTCAGGCCTAAGGTTTCCTGCTTTCTTCTCCTGGGTTTTTTTTTTTTTCTTAAGCTGTTTTTAACAGAATTTTATTTTTAAATAAAAAAAAAACTTTATAAGTGATCTCTTAATCAGTACTGCATTACAGCCATTATTCATTGTATAAGTCCAGTTATTTCTTTACGTAATGTGATGACATGACAGCTGCTGGTGGAGTGCTGGGTGTCATGGACAGCACGTGACATCCCTTCATCACCTTATTCCTGACTGTGGCCCCTCAGTACGTGCCTTCACTCCAGCTTTTTTTGCCTTAATCTGTGGTCTTGCTGTCTGGGGCGGTGAACAAAATGCAACACTTGCAGTTTTTATGTATAAAACAGTATTTCTTATTTATAATAAAGTCTGAATATTTGTAACCCCTTATACCTGGGCATTCTTTTGAGTATTACCTTTTTTTTTTTGGTGGTGGGGTATTGATGGGGATGTGTCTCAGTTGCAAGATTCACCTCTTGCTCCTTAGACAGCCTGGTTTGGGATGGGAGAAAGGGAGAAGAAACTCAGAAGTGCACATGGTAGGATACAGATGGCCATAGGGATGATGGTTTTTCCTTGTGTCCACTGCTGTGCTGCCATGGCTATAATGGATTTTAAGCTGCTGGTTTGCCAGGGCTTGGAAACATTCAACTTATGTTGTTGGTGTTGATGCCATTGGAGTGGCGCTGTCTTTCTGGAAAGCCCTGAGGAATTGGGGGGTGTTTCTTTACACTGTAAGGGTAAAATCCTTTGTACTAAACACGTGGAAAACGATGGGGCTCCTGGGGAAAAAAATCCCAAAAAACAAAAACCCCAAATAAAGAAGCTGAAATTTCTCGGCTGGGAACTGCTACAACTCTGGGTGCTCTGTATTGTCCCTGGGTCCTGTCTGCCACAGCCTGGGATAAATTTTATCCCCGAATTAAGCAAGTTTTTAAGGACAGATTGCAGTGATACGAGACTAGGCTGTTCTGCATTCACACTGTCTTACAGCTCCAGCTGGATTTCTGTTATTTCTCTCAGCAGATGAAAACTCACAGGTCTCATTAACTTGCATCAGAGCTAATCCCATCTCAGCTGATAAATTCTTATTATTTTTTCATTTCAGTTTGTGTACTTTCAACCTTTCATTCTTCAGTTGACACTAATGAATTTGTTTTCTAAAGCACCTTTTTTTTTTTTTCTTGCCAGTGTTTTTGTGGAGCAAATCCCAGCTGGTAAATTCTGGCTGAGGTTTCAGCTGGAGGGTGGGGAGCAGTCAGGGAGCAGAGAATTGGCTGGTGGGAGGTTCTGACCTTGCATGGGCTGTAGGTTGACACGGAGCCTCTTAACCATCTTGAGGCTAAAATACTTAGTTTAGGAAGCAAGTCTGTCCTTTAGTTTATCTTCAGGATTTTTATTTCCTGGAGTTTTTTTGTGGGCATTGTGCAAATCTGTCTCAGAGGTGATCTTAAAAGTAGGATGAGCCGTGCATTCCTGTGGTTTGCACAGGTGATGCTTGAGGATAGTGGAGGATGACGAGATAAGAGTAACCTAAGTAAATACTCAGAAATCTTCACAAGGCGAGCAGACCCAGCTCCAAGGGACCATGATACTGCCTTCCAGGTTGCCAAAGTCTTTGACCAATGTTTTGAAGCCCAGGTAGAGATACCCTCCTCAGATATTCTCTGCTCAGTGTAGCCTGTGTCTGATGTCAAGGCAGGTGAGGAGGCACCTTGCTGAGCAGTGCTCTGGTAGCCTTTTTTCTCTTTCACTTCCCTGTGTTTCTTCCCACTGCCCAAGCTGAAGATCCATCATCTCTCATGTGCTCTCTGGAGAAGCAGGAGGCTGGCAGGGGGCAAGGGGCCTGGTGAGCAGGTGGCCATGAGGAGCGCTTGGACAGACCTGAGCCGGGTTCTCTCTCACTTCTGGGGAGGACAGGGTGTTGTTACAAGTTTAAAAATTCCTGGGGACAACTGCCTGTAAGAGACAGCTCTAGTGTGTTTGCATGGATCTGAGGAAGGAGAAGAGGACATAGAGCTGTCACATCGAGCTGGCAGCTGGCAGTGTTGTGTGCTCCCCATCTGCAGCCATAACCACATTCTGGTTAGTTATTTTTTCTAGCTGGCTGCTGACCTGATGCCTTCTGTGTGCCCCCATCCCAGAAACATCAAGAATGCCATGTAAAAGTTATCCCACAGAGACTGGTGATGGGGATAGGAGAGTGCAGTTGGATGGCAATGCCTTCTTCCCTCAGCCCTGTGTGTTTCACCCCTCGCTGGTGCGGGCAGGGCACAGGCAAAGCAAGGCCAGACATGACAGAGCTTCCTTGCTGTGCCACTGCTGCTGTCCTGCCCTGCCTTGCTTGCTCACTGCCGGTGTGATTCCTGCCTGCTCCCCGCCTGCCTCTGCCCATCCTGGCACAGCTGCTGCCTGGATGATCTCTCCTCCAGGTGCCTCTGACTGTCCAGAGGTCTCTTTCCCAGGGCAGCCAACTGGCAGAGGAGAGATTGAAGTCCAGGCTCTGTCGCTGCACCGGTGTTTGGTGATACCAGCAGGTAATGATCACTGATTTTCCACGCTGTGAGGAAATCCCAGAGGATTTCCTCCTGCAGGATGTTGCAGATCAAATGGTCACTTGCAGAAGGAGGCTTAGGGATGTGAGGGTTGCCCGGGGCTGCAAGGACACTCACGGCATCATGGTGCTCATCTGGCATGAGCCACTAAAATGGGTTTTCTCCCTTGGTTACATCAATAAAACGGTCGCTTCAGAGTTCTTACTTATCCATCATTTTTCACCAGCAACCATCAGCTAAATTTAGATTATTATGTTGTTTAAGACTGGTTTTGGAGTGGTTAATTCTGCCACAGTCACATCCTCAAGAACTGATGATCTTTTGAGCCGCAGTGGTCTGCTTTTTTGGCTCTGTTGTGAATGAACATATCTTCAGGACTTTTCTTGTGGTGCAGAGTAAAAGACAGAGGTTCTCCAGTGAAGAAAAACTGTTTCACTGCAGTGTTTGATGAGCACAACTGTTCTTTATGCCTCCCTTTGCTTACGCCTCTGCTTACTCTAAAAGGTAAGGCACCTCTGTTAACCGTGTTGGTGTGAGACCTTTTCCGAAGGGTGCTGCCGTAGCGATGCGTTGCAATGGGACATTTGCTCTGTGGAGGGTGTGGGCAGCTCTTCATTCCAGATCGGGTGTGTTTAGAAAATTCAGGCCCCAGGAAATATTTTTTTGGTAGTCTCATGGCATATGGTTTTCAGAGGTGATCTGGAAGGATGGTGGTGGATGATGAGGTGAGAGTAAGCAAAGTCAATAAGCAGAGATGACTGAGGAGCGAGCTGTCAGGGCCTTGTTTGCACAAGTGGAGTGAGGGGTGGAGTGGCAACAGTGAGATAGAAGGGATAACATGGAACAGACCGATAAGGGAAAAGCTTCCTGTAGGGGAGGGCTGGTTTTCCAAGAGAAAAGTGAGCCAAGGATGTGGTCTGGGTGAGGTCTAAGGGAACTACTGTATGGACCACACTGCTGGAGATGAGGTTCCCGAGGAGAGGGGTGTCAGTAGGTGGGAAGGACACAGCAGAGGTGTTTTGGGCAAGTGATGTACTTAAGAGCAGAAGGGATTGTGTTTCCTTAGAGGTATAAGTGGATCCTAAGAACTGCTGAATTGGTGGGAACACCATAAATAATTGTATCTCATTTAAAAAAGTAATGAAAAGCAGGTAAAACAACCTTGGATGCCAAAACCCACGATGCCACCATTGCGTTCAGGGAGCTGGATTCGTTGTGAGCTGTATTTAGATCCAGCAAGTGAAATGAAAAGGAAACCCCCTGTTTATAAAAATGAGTTGACTCAATCAGCAAAGTCAGGTAAGGTTGGCAAAGGGAGGTGCAGAGATGTGGTGAGCTCGGGCTGGCTGCGCCCATGAGATCACCAGGAGCCGCAGAGGAAAAGCCCTGTGAGTCAGCCCCAGGTGTCTGGAGTGTCTGGAGGCTGTTGAGCAGCATAAGAGGCTCAGACAGGGAGCTCAGTGTTAATCACCCTGGTCTGTCAGGCCTGAAGTGAGCAGCTGGTCAACCCTTGGGTTGAGTTTGAATCCCTAATGCAGAAGGGGACCTAAAAGGCAACTTGTATCTTTGGGGACAAACACGTTAGGTGTTTTCATTCTATTTAAAGAGAATGAATAGAATGAATAGAATTTCATTCTATTTAAATAGAATGAAAACACTCAGACCACTCGCAGCCACTCGTGACAGTGGGAGCCCCATGCCATTAGGTAGGGGCACGAGGATGCAGCACAAGGGCCCATCCTTCACTGTGCCCCTTTCGCAGGGCAGGTGGATGTGCTGGAATCCCACTTGTCCTGATGTGTGCAGGATGTGGAGGATCCCGCCTCCGGATTTCTCTCTTCTCCTATAGCAGTGGTCATGTCCTCCTGCAAGGCAAAGGCAAGGAGCGAGGTGTAACTGGCCTTCATGCCCTGTGTGGCTTGTTGGCTACCTTTGAGGAAAAAGTGCTATCGAATCTGGGGCTGTGGAGCCTGGCATTTTCCTGCTGGCTCTGCCAGCAGCCTCAGACAAGCCTTTCCCCCCTTTCTGTCTCCCCTCTTCGTTCTGTTTCTAGCATAAAAGTGATGTAGTAGTGAGGCCAAGGACCAAACTAACCTCATTTTCCATATCGGGAGCAAAGGCAGACAAATGTGTGTGATAAGTCTCACCTCCACCTCATTTCTAGGTCTGGGGATTTCCTGAACTTGATGCTTATCTGGTAAATCCCAATCGATCTGCTGAGCACTTATCCAAGCTGGCCTTCGGTCTCTTCACAATCCTAGTCCTCCTAGTCACCCAAAATGAGCCGTGCTCTTGCGGGTTGGCTGGCTGGACCTGGCTTGCGAGCAGGCAGCTCCCATCCACCCTCCCCAGGCTTCCTGTGAACTCATCCTGTTCCATTTCGTGCCCTGCAAGCCTTCGGCATGCCCGGACAGCCCGGCTCTCCCCAGCCAGCACCGCTGCCCTGCCTGCGGAGGCAGCGGCGGCTGGGGGCACGGAGCTGGGAGAGCGGGACGGGCAGGACAGGTGTCTTCAGCAGCTGCAGCTGTATTTTATTTCCCTCGGAGGGTGCACGCAGGAGGTCCTTGGGGTGTTGCACTCCGCAAGTGCCTCTCCCCCGCTGGGGCAGGGGCCTGTCTGCGCTGCCTGGGCTGGGCTCTGGCTGTGAGTCAG
Organism: Dasyornis broadbenti; assembly: GCA_013397935.1. Classification (NCBI taxonomy): domain Eukaryota; kingdom Metazoa; phylum Chordata; class Aves; order Passeriformes; family Dasyornithidae; genus Dasyornis; species Dasyornis broadbenti. Next base: position 1,119,397 of record VZRN01002469.1, on the reverse strand, counting down.
CCCCCGGCACACGCGCTCTTCCTGTTGGGAGTGACTCAGGTGGAGCAGCCGATAAAACACGCACGGAAAAAGGCACGGGGCAGCCGCTGCGGAGTCCCGCCGGAACGGGCGCCTGCTGCTCCCCGGCACGGGAGATGGCCGGCCGCTGGCTCCTGCCCCTCGCCTGCCTCGCCGCGTCCCTCCTGCCCGCAGCCCCGAGCACACGCGGCGGACAAGGTGAGGCTTCGGGAAGGGCGGCTGCTCCTGCTCTCATCCCGCCGGCAGATTGGCTCGCAGCTCTCTCTCGGCGCTGGAGAGTGCCGGTAGCCGGGAGCTGGCCTGGGTGCGCAGCACCCTGCTACGGCCCCTTTCCCTCCCGCCTTCGAGATTCGTACTGCACCTGTTGGTGCTTCGTTTTCCTCCGAAGTTAAATATCCCACGAGCCCTGGTCTTTATTTTGTGACTGGCATCCCCTTTCAATAACTTATTTATGTGCAATTCCTTTATTGCTCTCGGGATAGTGCCTTGCACCTGGGGAGGGATGCAGGTGTGAGCATCACCCAGGCTGTGGCTGATGCGCCCATCACTGCTGGAACCAAAACCTTCCCTGAGCTTGAAGAAGAGCTGGAAGCATCTGAGATCCAGGTTGCTGTAATAACATGGTGGTGGTTGGGATTTCATGTGAGTCTGGGGGACTCCCAAGGTGCCACAGCCCTGCTGCATACCATGGGAGACAGAAGTCTCCTGTGCTCCATAGACTGATGGTGAGCTTTAAAAATCCAGCAGATCCTCTTGCACGTGCAAATCTCATGTAGTGGAGAGTGTCATGGAGGGAGATTTAAACATGTTCAGCCCAGTGATAATTCAGCTATCAGGGTTTCGGTTTCATTGGCCTGGAGTCTGGAGTTGGCTAATTTTGGCCAAAATCAGGTTTTCACATGTATTTTGTAAATACTGAATGATTTAGGTTTTTTTTTTTGGTCTGCAGTAGGGGTGTTCTGAAATAAGCTTGCTGGGCTTTAAGTTGAATTTTCTCCATTTAAAGTGTGGTGCAATGGGAAATAAGTGCTGAATAAGTGTTTTGTTTTGGGGTTCTTTTCAAAAGAAAAAAAAAATACCTGCTTTGTTTTACTTTACGTGCTTAATTATTTCATCAGCCTTAATTACATACAAGCTTTAAAATACCGATATAGATTCTTCTGCTGCTTCTTCCTGGCAGTGTGGGAAACTGCTGCTTTTCCAGGGACTCTTGAACCCGATTCTGTGTGTGTGTACAAGCAATGGTCGATACCGGCCGTGTTTTTGTGCTGCAGCAGACTTCAGGTGGGTTTGGTGGTATAACCCAGTCTGCTGGCGGAGCCCCAGAAGTCCCAGGCAGGTCTTCCTGCGATGAGAAATCTGTGAGGCTGGGCAGTGGGGACACCCAGACTTTGGGGCAGCAGATGGGATGGCATGGCGAGTCATTGTCCCAAGTGTACAGAGCAGGCGATGGCTCATGTTGATGTGGAGGCTTCGTTGCATGCAAAGCTCTGTTTTTCTCCTGACGGAAGGAGGGATCTTTGCAGGTCAGCTCGTGGGTACAGGGCTGTTGGATCCTCGCAGCCCCAGGGCCACCCTTCTTTTCTGGTTTTGTGAATTTAAGAAGACAGTTTAAGAGGCCTGAAGCTGCCTGACTCCTTCTCCAAGCCTTTCTGATGTGAGAATTCATCTCGGCACAGCCATCAAGCATTTTTCATGCTTTATTTTGTGGGTGGGATCTGTGAAATGACATCCTGCTGGACATGTGCCATGGACTGCCTGCATCCTGATGAAGCACTGAAGAAATCCAGCTGCAAAGCTTCTCCTCCGTGAAACCTGCTCTTTTTCCATGGATGATCTCAGAGCAGAGCCTCAGGGCACCTGGATACAGAAATGATCCTGTCCTCGGTTGGTCCTCCTCCTCCAGCAGTTCCTCCTTGCTCCGTCTCATGATCAATTCCAGTGCCTTGCTCTTGGCAAGGGTTAGCCTGCCTGAGCTCCTGGGTTTCTGGGAGATGACCAGGAGCAGACCCACCAGCATGGTGGTGGCACTAACCTGCCACGGCATCTCAAATGGCTTTGAATCAGTGAGACAGGCATTTGTTCCAGGGCTGGAGAGCTGGTTCCTAACGTGCTGCAGCCGTAGAGCAGCACCTGAAGAAAGCTTTTCATTCCCTGGGGGAATAGTGCTCATGCCTGTAATTTAGCAACCCAGTAAATCCTCTGGATTGTGTAGACGTAGGGTGATGCATGGGTGGAGTTCAACTCAAAGATCCTTAGGGGTTCCTTGCAACTTGAGATCTAGCTGGAGTGTGGAGGGATGAGGAGTGGGATCAACCCCACTGGGATCTTTCTGCTGTGAAAGTGAGCACAAATACTTGAAGAAAATCTCACACTGCTGCTCTCCATGGGTCCTTTGTGCTGTCCATGCCCTTTGGTCACTGGTGATGTTCTCTGAGGCTGGAGTGGATTCCCACACCCTCGAGGCAGGAATTCTGTGCCCACAGGTCCCCTCCCAGCAGGTTGGGGTGGCAGATCTCCTGAGCTTGGTCTCGGTCTCCTGGCAGCCAGACTGCGAGGGAAGAGCTGTGTTTGCCGGAGCTGGAAAAATCTCTCTGTTTGCTGGTGCATGAGGTCATCTCTCCTCTTGGCAGAGGCTCTGCTGAGTGCCTCCCTCTGGAATGCGGGTGCCGATGGGTGTGTGGGAGGGCGGCGCCCAGGTGTGAGCACTGAGAGCAGGAGGCTCTGCCTGGTCCCAGGAATCACAGATGCAGAGGACAGGGTCGTTGTACCCTGGGGCTGAGCTGTGCCAGGAGACAGCTGGGAAGGAGGAGGCTCGGTGTGTAGGAGGGGGCATGCCTGGTGAGATGCCTGAGTCTGTTCTCCAGAGGGATCGTCTGTCCTGGATGTAGAGGGATGCAGACTCTCATGCCTGTTGCTCCTGCCATCCCTCATGCAGCAGTGTGGGCAGCTGCAGCTTTTCTTCACACCGAGGGAGCGTGGGGTGAGGTGACCAATCCAATCCCTCCCAAACCTTTTTTGTTAATCTCCCTCTCGGCTGGCACACTTCTGCCAAACTCCTTGGATCACAGACCCCTCCCCACCACCCTGCACCACAGACCTGGGCGAGGGACACCTGGTGGAATTTGGTTGAGCTTTTCCTACTGAACTCACTCCTGGTCAGAGGCTGGGTGAAACAACACATAACCTCAGGGATCTTTTGGAGATCAGCCTCGGAGAACAGCCCTGGCCATGTTATTGTGCGGATTGCGGCTGCTCAGCTCGGGTTTGTCCATCCTGAGCAGTGAAGTGGGGCATTGCTCCCCAGTGTGGGGGTGCAGAGCATGGTGTGGGCACCGGTGGCACTGGGGTGACTGCTGGACATAGACACAGACACAAGAACAAACGTGGAGACACGGGGAGAGATTTCTAGTTAGCCGAGTAGGCAGGAGAGGTGGGATTGCACGTCAGGGTGGGATTGCAGGTGGTGTCCTCATGTCCAGGCATCACCTGAGATGTCTCCCTGCTCTCCTCTCCCCAGTCTGTGACTGCAATGGGATGTCCAGACAGTGCATCTTCGACTGGCAGCTCCTGAGGGACACGGGGAACGGGTACCGCTGCCTCGGCTGCCTGGGCAACACGGAGGGCGCCCGCTGCGAGCGCTGCAAGGATGGCTTCTTCCGACGGCGGCGGGAGCAGTGCTGCCTGCCCTGCCACTGCCACCCCTGGGGTACGTGCATGGCTGCTGGGGGGGTTAAGGGGGCTTCAGGCACCTGCTGAGCACCTGGGCAGGTCGGGCCCTGGGTCCCTGCATGCCAGATCAGGGCTTGCAAGACCCACCTGCCCTCTGAAACAATCACAGGCTCACAGAGCGATTTGGGTTGGAGGGTTCCCATTGCAACCCCTCCCTCCTGTCTTTCTGCAGGTTCCCTCAGCTCACAGTGCGACAGCAACGGCCGGTGCAGCTGCAAACCCGGTGTGATGGGGGACAAGTGTGACCAGTGCCAGCCGGGCTTCGAGTCCCTGTCCGAGGCCGGGTGCCAGAGGAGTGGGCAGTGAGTGCTGGCTACCGCCGGTGGCATGGGGCCAGACACAGGGCCAGCCTGCAGAGCTCTCCTGGGGCCTGTGCTGGCTGAAAGCATCCCCTGCAAGGGCAGGGTTGGTTTCATGGCAGCTCACTGACAACCTTAAGCCAACCATGCTAGGACAGAGTGGGCTTGAGTGAGACTGGACCTCCATGCCGACCTGCAGGGCTTGCTGTCCTGCAACAGCATCAAAATCTGAACCACTCCCTAGGCGATAGTTTTATTATCCAGATAATGCCCAACAGGCAACAACCATGTAGAACAAAACCTGCCCGTCATGTGGGTGTCTGGTGTTGGTGTCACTCACAAGGAGATGTGCATGCAAGAATCAGCCCCTACCTTTGCATGAAGCCCTGCTTAAACACCTTTAGAAACATTTCTGATCTGAATTCCTCAGCTGTGTGCTCCCTCACCTCGCTCCATCACTGATCCTTTGGGGCTGCTGGCAGGCAACGGGTGTTGGCGAGAGAGGGCTGCCTGCAGCCCGGCTGCCATGCCTGGCCTCCAGCCCGAGTCTCCCCGGGGTGCTGCTGCTTGGTGGAGCTCAGCCAAGGTCTCTTAAATTTAGCCAGGGTTAATTAAGCTCAGCAGAGCTTCGATTTGCTCTTGTAGGCGGGTCTGATGCTCTGGGATTCCCTGGGGCAGTAGCAATGGGCACTGGCTCAACCTGGCACCCACAGTGCTGCAGATTCTGTGAAGAGGTGGCTCTGCTGCTTATTTCCCCACTTCTCGCATGGGAATAGTAGTGGGGAGGGTTTTCCGCTGTCTGGTGCAGTAGCAGGGAGCACTGAGCTGGAAATCCAGGTAGAGGCTGTGGCTGTGCCTTTGCAGGAGCCTGCAGTGCGAGTGTGACCTGGCGGGCAGCACTGGGGACTGTCACTCTGGCCGCTGCGTCTGCAAGGAGAGCGCCACCGGAGAGCGCTGCCAGAGGTGCGTGTGGGCAGGACGTGCTGGACACTGCCTGGCACGGCCTCCTTCTCTCTGCAGTTGCAACCCCGGAAGTTCACTGAGTCTCAGAATGGCTTGAGATGGGAAGGACCTTAGAGCTCATCCCATTCCACCCCCTGCCATGGGCAGGGACACCTTCACTATCCCAGGTTGTTCCGAGCCCCGTCCAACCTGGCCTTGAACAGGGATGGGGAAGCCACAGCTGCTCTGGGCAACCTGGGCCAGTCCCTCAACACCCTCATAGTACAATTTCTTCCCAGTGCCCAATCTAGCTCTGCGCTCTATCAGGTTGAAGCCATTGAACGTGCCTATCTTGCCATCCCAGCCTGGTGATGACCTCGAGCCCTGCCCACGGCTGTACCACATCAGAGGGATGGTTGTGTGGGCCAGTAAAAGGAGAAAACGACTTGAACATTGTCTGCTTGCATTTTCCCAGGTGCAAGCGGCACTTCTATAACCTGGACACCAGAAACCCTGCGGGATGCTCCCCCTGCTTCTGCTACGGGCACTCGGTCACGTGTGTCAGCGCGGACAACCACAGCGCCCACAACATCACCTCGACCTTCCAGCAAGGTGAAGCCCAAGCAGGACATCCCTATGACTCCTGGGCATGCATGCCATCCCTTCTCTTCAACGGGCTGGAGGAAACACGCGGTTCACAGCCCTGCTGGAAGTCGGCCTTGGGCTACTCTTACTCCTTGGGTGCCCGCCCAAGCTGCCTATGGCTGCAGCAACCCTGCCCTGATGGGTGGGATGGCTTGGTCAGAGGCAGAAGTAGGGTCCAAGGGTTGTGGGAAGCATAGAGTTCCTTCATGATGAATCTCCTGTCACTTGGAAGGAGGCCTCTGTGCCCAGCCTGGCTGATTTACAGTTGTGTGGGCACAGGGATACCTGTGCTGCCCTGTCAGAGGTGAGGGGTAGGGAGCTGGAAAGTTTTGATAAGACACAGATCAAGAAAATTGCTGGTGTCCTAGAAACACCTTCCCTGATCACACTGACTGCTCCTTTTTGGTGCTCTAGGTACTGAGGGCTGGCGGGGTGTCCATGAGAGCGGCTCCCCAGCCCAGCTCCAGTGGTCCCCGCGCCACCAGGACGCCTTCATAGCGGCGAGGAGGTCGGAGCCCATATACTTTGTGGCACCTGGTAGGTGTGGGCTCAGTGGTGGGCAGAGTGAACCCTTTGCTTGGTCTGATCCTGTGAACTGAGCTTTTAGGAGGAAGGCAAGATTTTAAGCCTTTAATTTTCCCTCGGCAGCGAAATTCCTTGGGAACCAGCAGCTGAGCTATGGCCAGACGCTCTCCTTTGATTATCGCCTGGACCGAGGGGGACGCCAGCCATCTCCACATGACGTGGTCCTGGAAGGACACGGCCTGAGAGTCACGGCCCCCTTCTTGCCCCAGGGAAAGGTCCTGCCCTGTGGTGTCAGCCAGACATACACATTCAGGTAAAGTGAGAAGCTGGGGTGTTTGGGGCAGGGGGAGCAAGAACAGTTGCAGCTTCAAGGAGGTCCTGGGTTCAGCTGTGATCCCTTGGAGGTGGCAAATGCCTGCCTGGTTTGGGCTGGATGCATCTCAAGTGCTTCTGTCCTGGATAAGGAGGTTACCTTGTGAGAGGAGCAGCAGAAAATGTGGCTTGAGGTTGGGTTGAGTTCTCGTTTCGGAATCAGTGGCATGGGTGGAGGTTGTTGCCCAAAGCCTTGAGCTCAGGAGGGAGATGGACAAGGGCTGCCGTGTTTCCTTGAGGAGGCACCTTATTTTCCTGAAACCAGTTCCACTTCTCCGCTTTCCCCCCCTCTCCCATGGCAGGCTGGACGAGCACCTGAGCAGCAAGTGGAGCCCGAGGCTGAATCACTTTGAATTTCGCAGGCTGCTGGGAAACCTGACAGCGCTCTGGATCCGAGCCACCTTTGGGGAGTACAGTAAGTGCAGGGAGAGCTTGCAAGCACGAGGTTGGCTGCTCCTCCTTGTTGGAGACAAGTCTTTGGATTGATACACCTTTGCTAAAATTTATTAAAAGATAAAAATAATAATAGTAAATGCTCTAAGGGGGCAAAATTAAATTGCAAGAGATTGGGTGGGATGACAACTGATTTGGCTGTTCCACTTGTCCATGAGCATTGCAATAGAATGTGTGACCTGTGCAGGTCCTGGCTGTGGGGGTCGTGCAGGCAGAGCTGCTGTCCCCCGCGGGTGACTGTCTGTCCCACCCTCCCTCCCTCCAGGCACCGGCTACATCGACAACGTGACCCTGGTGTCGGCACAGCCCGGTCCCGGTGCCCCCGCGCCGTGGGTGGAGCATTGCCAGTGCCCGGCAGCGTACGCGGGGCAGTTCTGCGAGAGCTGCGCCCCCGGCTACCGCAGAGATGCCCCCGGCCAGGGGCCCTACAGCAACTGCGTGCCCTGCAGTTGCCAGGGGGGAGGAATTTGTGATCCTGACACCGGTAAGAGAAGCCAGCGCCGCGCTGTACGCGTAGGGTGTAGGGGAATGCAGAGAAGCTGCCTGTGTCCCAAGAGCAGAGCTGGGGGGGTGTCGAGTTCACTGATTTCACAGGAATTTCTTCACGGAAGGAGTCACTCGATGTTGTAAGGGGCTGCCCAGGGAGTTGGTGGGGTCCCCATCCCTGGAGGTGTCCAGGGAAGGAGTGGGCGTAGCACTCAGTGCTCTGGGCTGGTTGAAAAGGTGGGGATCAATGATCTTGGAGGGCTTTTCCAACCTTCATGATTCTGTGATTCTGTGACTCTGTCTGTGATTCTGATTCTGTGACTTGGGTCTGAAATGCGGGGACCGTGTGAGACAAAATTCGTCAGAGACTAGAAGCATTGCAGTCAGATTCATTTGGATCAAATTGGATTTAGATGATGGAGAGAGGTAAAAACATCTGCTGCTGCCCAGATAGCAATATTTCTTCACTTCTGACTTCTTGTTTTAAAGTTAAGTGTGGCAATGTCTTCGGTCGAATAGAGCTTGAGCAAGCTGGTTTAGCTGAAGAAGTCCTTGCTTATTGCAGGGGAGTTGGACTTCATGACTTTTAAAAGTCCCTTCCAACGCTGGCCATTCCATGATTTTATGTGGTGCGTGGTATGGGCATGGTGCATGGTGGGGATCTGAAGAGATCTCATGGAGGATGCTGGATCACGGGTGCCTGTGTTGCTGTGGCTAGAGTGGTGGAGGATGTCCCACCAGGAATGTTAGTAAGCTGCCCTAAGCCCGTTCCTTGTTCCTCCAGGTGAATGCTACTCGGGAGATGAAAACGTGGGCAGCAGTGTCAGTTGCCCTTTCGGTTCCTACCACGACCCCCGGCAGCCGCACGGCTGCAGGACCTGCCCCTGCGGGCCCGGCCAGGGCTGCTCTGTGGGGCCAGGCAGCAAGGAGGTCGTCTGTGATCACTGCCCTCCTGGAGCTGCTGGTAATGCCCCTCTCCTTGCTTCTGCTCTGCCTTTTTCCCGAGCTTCTATCCTCTCTTGGAGCTGGGCAGATCCTCCCCATCCTCTCAGCCCAGCTTGCCCATGACCCTGTTGCTCCTGCCTGTGGTGGGGTGTTTGAGCGCCAAGGGCTGGGTAAACACACCTTGTCCTGCTCTGGGAAAAGTTCTCATCTAAACGTAACATGGATGGAGAAAGGATGGGTGGGAGAGGGAGAGGAACAAAAAATAGGGAAAAAACCAAATAGGAAATGGCTCGGCCAAGGTCAGTTGTGGTACCCAGCTTTTGAAAGCATGTGTAGGACACCGTGTGTTGGCTGTGGCGGTGATGACAGCAGAGCAGCCGTTGTGCCAACCCTGACGGGGCTGAACTCCCCCATTTCTGTGGGCCAGAAGAAGTGAGGCAGCCTCTGCCCCCCAGGCATGAGCGTTAACTTCTGCTCATCTCTCCTTTCGCAGGTGCCAACTGTGAGTACTGTGCCGATGGTTATTTCGGAGATCCAACAGCTTCCCAGCCCTGCCAGCTGTGCCGCTGCAATGGCAATGTGGAGCCCAACGCCGTGGGCAACTGCGACCGCCGGACTGGCGAGTGCCTCAAGTGCATCTACAACACCGCCGGCTTCTACTGTGACCGCTGCAAGGACGGCTTCTTCGGGAACCCCCTGGCTCCCGACCCTGCTGACAAGTGCAGAGGTGAGACCTGGGCACTGTCTGAGCTGGGGATGAGTAAGAAAATCCGTGACCGACTGTGGAGTGGTTTGATGGGAAGGAGGTTGCTGCAAAAGCCAAGGCTGGAAAGTGGGAGTGGTGAGCAGGAACCAAAGCACAGCGCTGAATGGTGGGAGGAAAGCAGGGAGAGATGTGCTGAGGCTTGAGGTGGGGCCAGGCTCCTCTGATCCTGTGTCGCTCTGACCTGCAGCTTGTGCCTGCGACTCAGTCGGTGCTGAGCCCCTGAAGTGCAGGAATGATGGGAGCTGTATCTGCAAACCTGGCTTTGAAGGTCCCCGCTGTGAAGAGAGTGAGTGCCCAGCTTGCTATGGCCAGGTGAAAGTGCAGGTGAGCATCTGTGCTAGCCCCAGGGCCACTGAGCAGCAAGGAGGGCAGTGATTTGCTCACCCTCGGTGTCTCCCCCTGTCTTCCTCAAGTATTGCCTCCTGGAGCAAGTGAAATGTGATTTTGAACTTTGGCTTTGTACCCAACTCAACTGATCCTTTGAGCCCCATCCTAAACTGAGCCTTCATTTTGGTCTCCATCCTCGGGCCTGACTGTGGCCCTGGTTCCCGCCCTGGTCTTTCCCCCGTGGGTTTGCTGTCCCTCTGGCTGATGGCTGGGTCTGTGGCTGCAGGTGGAGCTGTACCTGCGGCAGCTGGCGGACCTGGAGCTGCTCCTCTTGGAGGTGCAAGCTGGTGGTGGGGTCGAGAGCCAGGAGCTGGAGGGGAGGATGCAGGCAGCTGAGGAGATGCTGCGGACCATCCTCAGGGAAGCCCTGAGCCTGCAAGGTACCCCCTGCCCACCGCTCTTGGATGGGGCCATCTGGGCTCTATCGGGGAGGGTTTTTCAGCCTGGGCCTTTTTCCTCAGCAATGAGTTTCTCTTCAGCCTTTCTCTTGCCTTCTCGCCAGCCTCTGACAGGTCCCTGGAAGGCCATGTGGCCAGGATGAAGGGTCAAGGATCCAGCTCCCAGAGCCGCTTGGATGAGGTCAAGGCCACGGTGGAGAGACTGATGTCTCTGGGGAGCCAGTATGAGAGGCAGGTGCAGGAGACCCGTCAGCTGCTGGAGAGAGCCAGGCTGGACCTGGATCGCAGTGGAGCCGCTCTCCGCCGGGTGGTAAGAACGTCCTCGTGTGACTCGCTCCTTGTCTAGCCCAGGGCTGGGAAAAACTCCACAGTGAAAGCAAGACTTTAAAGAATTATAGATATTGCTTTGTGAATGTAGGTGTTCTGGTGGTGCTTTCTTTGGGATCAGGACCTTGAGAGGAGCTGGCAGGGGTCTTTGGGGGCTGTGGAGATGCCTTTTTCACTGCCAAATTAGGTGGAGAGCAGCAGGGAAGATTACTCACACCTCTCTTCCTTCCTTCCTCCTCAGACCATTCCTGTTTCAAGCTTTCCTGGGGGCTCAAATCAGTTGTTGCTGCTGGCCCAGGAGGCTCTGAGACTGGCCAACAGGTGAGTTGCTCCCACTGTTAGCCGAGAGAGAGGTGAGGGGGACTGAGATCCTGCTGGGTGCCCAGAAGGTTGTTTTTGGGAGGTCCTTGCCTAGGTTCCAACTGGCAGCTGGCACAGCCTCTGTGCCAGCTCTGGCGCACGGGAAGATATGGCTGCTGGGCTGTCTTTGCTGCCCTGTAGAGCTGTCCTCATCTGTCTTTGAGGGTGGAGTTGGATGTGATTTAGAAGCATCTTTGGGATCAGAGCTTGGCCCTTGAATGTCCTGTTGGAACAGGGAGCTCCTGCCCTCCCCAGGGCTGCTCTACCACTGGGTGATGCAGGAGGGACAAGCGAAATACGGGTCCCCTTTGCCCTGTGCTGTGTTTCCCAAGGGGGTGAGACCCCACAATCAGTGAGCACAACAGCGAAGGAAGTCGGTGGAGAAAAGCTGGGTGGGAGCCTTTTCTGACAAGCCCCCTCTGCGCTCTGCAGCCACACACAAGCAGCCAACGCCATCGATCAGGCTGCCCAGGCAGCGCAGGAGGACGCGGAGCAGGCGCTGGAGCTGCTGCGTGCCGGCAGCGCTGGAGAGGCTGCCTTGGGCTCCCTGCCAGGGCTGCTCCGGAGGTGAGCAGGGGCTGCCTTGGCCCGAGTGTCATGGGGGGAGCATGGGAGGGACGAGGGGGATGGCCAAGAATCCAGGCCCCCTTCCCCACCTCCCCACCCGAGCTGCAGAAATGTGCAGTTGGAGGCAGGAAATTCGCTGGCACATCTGAGGGGTGGAGATGAAGGGTCAGCAGCTCTGTGCAGTATTTGCTCCCCACCTCACAGCCCTCAATGCTCTTGGGGTCCTGCCTGCAGCTGGGGGAAGGGATGTAACACTGCATGTGTGAACAGGCTTCTGGGGATGATTTCCACGTGGTTGAAAATCTGGGCTGCGTTTAGTGTGAGGTTGAATTTAAGCCCGTGATGGCTCTTTTGGTTGGACTTGGCCTCTCCAGAGCCCACCATGATGGTGCTGGGACTTTGCAGACCCTGGATGTGCTGTGAGAAACAGCCCTGAGGGAAGCTAAGAAGCTGAAGAGGGATGTGCAGGGGAAAACATTCAGTGGTTGGGCAGGGATTATCAGAGCCACTGTGGAGCCTGTGAGAGTTCAGCTGTGTGAAACAGCCTTTGGTTCTGGAGCGGAAGTAAGGAGCCAGCAGATGCTCTGCTCAGTGGAGGGACTGGAATGCAGGGAGTGCTTGCAATTGGCTTTTTCTGTGTGATAAATCTGCATGGGGCCTCAGAGAATGTGAACGAGTCAATGTAGATGGCGGTGTTAGTGCTGGGGTGGGAGGCTGGCAGCTTGGCTGGTACCAGCTTCTCCAGCTTCACCTCTGTGCAGGTACGGGGAGCTCAAGTTGCTTGCTGGAGGCCTGAAGGCTGATGCTGATGGAATGGCCTCCAGGGCAGACCAGGCTTATCAGGGCAGCCTGGTGATCCTCAGCGCCCTGTCCCACCTGACAGAGATGGACATTGAATCCTTTAAGGTGAGGGCTTTCTTCAGAGCAGGAGATCCCCTTTTGCTCTTTGATGCCCTCCCTGCTACCCTACCAGCAGCTCAGCCCTTCCCAGGGCTCCATCCCTGTTGGAGAGCCACTGGATAGGCACCATCCTACCCTTTTTCCCCTTTTGCCTGTGGTTGCTGGTGGGTGCTGGGGAGATGCTGGGACCCCACTGTGTCTCTGTTTCAGGAGGAGGCCTCGCGGCTGAAGCAGGACTCCAGCGCCCTGCTTGGCCTGGTGGACACTTCCATGGCCCAGTACCGGGGGCTGCAGAGCCGTGTGGGGCGCTGGGAGGAAGAAGCCAAGCAGCTGCTGCGAGGGCGAGAGGGCGAGAGGGCGGTAAGGGCTTGACTGGGGCAGCTGCAGCCCCGAGGAGATGCCAGTGCTATCCTTGCCTGGCTGTCAGAGGCAGCTCTGCCTGCCTGGAGCAGGATTGGACCCTTCCTTGGGGCTGGTCATCAGAGTTTGGTGTGTGCAGGGAGCTGCTGGTGCAGGGTCTCACCTGCATGCCTCCCCCACGTGAGGCAGGTTGGAGACCTGCTCCTGCAGAGATGAGAGCCGAGATGACTTGGAGCTCTGGCACAAGCTTCTCATGGCAGATCGGGCTGTGCTGGCCTCGATGAAGGGGCAAGAGCGGATGTTCGGGAGTAGACTGATGGGTGTCTCCCAGGCTACTCTGGGACTGTGTGATGCTCCTGTACCGTGTCCTTCACCCACCCTTGGTGTCCCTTGGCCTGTTGCAGAAGCTGACTCAGCTGCTGTCTCGAGCCACCCTCGCCAGGAGCACAGCCCTGCAAGCCGTCAGCTCTGGCAACGCCACCTTCTATGAGGTGGAACAGATCCTCAAGAGCCTCAAGGGTAATATCCTAGGAACTCTTCCTTTCCCTTTCTACATGGGATCTCAGAAAGGCAGTGTGGCTTCATTTCCACGTGCATTTCTTCCAGAGTTCAACCTGCAAACAGGAGACAAGAGGAGGGAAGCTGCAGATGCCATGAGGAGGCTGCCCATTATCAACAGCATGGTCACCAGAGCCAGGGAGAAGACAGACCAAGCCGAAGCGATCCTGGGCAGCGCCGCTTCCGAGTCCAAGGCAGCCAGCAGCGCGGCGGAGGAGGCAAAGGAGATCACCACGGGGATCCAAGAGGTAAGGACAGGCTCCGGTGCTATTGCTGTCAGAAAAGGATTGGGAAAGGGAAAAACCTGGAAAAAGAGGAGATAGTTGGCAACTTCATGGTGGACCTGATAGGTTGATTTTGAGCTGAAGTTTCTCTACAGTGGGTCCTGCAAATACCAGCTTGGCTGTAGATGATCTCTGCAGGCAAATTTCTTCCATGAGGATCTCTGGCATATCACTGTAGCGGCCTTTCGGTGACCAAGGGGATTTTTCTACTCCTGCAGCCAGAGTCACTGGCAGGCTTGTGAGGTCCCAAAACTGGTGTTTGTAGGTTCAGCACCCAGATGTGTGTTGTAATTCCCCAGGGATTTGCTGATGTATGCAGGAGGGGTTGAGCCATGGACATAGAAAACAACTGTCTGGAGCAATTGATGGGAGAACAAGGACAGCTTGCGATACTTTTGAGCCCCTGTAGAAGGAAACAGTTTCTACCAGCTCCCCATTCCAGTGCACCCGGAATGATTTTGGCTGTGCTCTGTCCCCCTGAAAGTGCCTTTTGCCTTCCCCAGGAGATTGCCCGGCTGAAGGTGGAAGCCAACAAGACGGCTGATGGCGTCCTGGCCCTGGAGAAGGCAGTGGCCACCCTGCGGCAGGAGGCCAAGGAAGTGGATGACGAATTTGAGAGGAAACTCTCAGAGGCTGAGGCGGATGCTGCTGTGATACAGAATGTGGGTCCCCATCTCCCTTGCCTTGTCCCCTTGCCTGTTGGCTAGTGGGCTTGATTTCACCTTACGGCTGCTGCCTTTCTTCCTTCAGACAGCTCAGGAGGCTCAGAAGGCCCATGACAAGGCTGGCCAGGCAGGGGCGGCTGTGCAGGAGACACTGAGTGCCCTGGAAGAGCTGCTGCGTCTGATGAGTAGGTTTTGTGATGCTGCTGTGGGGTGTGGATGGAGACTGGCGTCTTCTGGGAGTTCAGTGGCAAGCTGAATTACATGATGCCTGTGAACAGGCTGGGCAGCAAGGTGGAGATGAAGTATCTAAAAAGATCTAGTCCTCAGTCTCCATCCGTGCTTTCCAATTCCTTGTTTTCCTTCTGTCCAACAGACCAACCTGGCAGTGTGGATGAGGATGGCCTGAGGCAGCTCGAGGCGAACTTCGGCAAAGCCAAGAGCAGAAGCAAGCAGCTGAAGGCGGAGATGTCAGAGCTGGAGCAGACGGCCGCGCTGCAGAAGGCCCGGGTGCGCACGCTGGAGAGCAGCATTGATGACATCCTGGCTGATATTAAGAACCTGGAGGATATCCAGATGAGCCTTCCTCCAGGCTGCTACAACACAAAAGCCATTGAATTGCCATGAACGAGCTCTGGAAATGCTGCAGCACCTGCCAGGCTGAAGGCAGGAGCGCCTCCCCAAACCTGGCAGAACTGGCTGCGTTCCGTTGTGTCGAACTGATCCTTGCCCTTCAAGTTCAGTGTGGCAGATGAAGTTCATGGAGTCCCGCTGGCCCTGGAGAGTCCCTGATTTTTCAAAATGCTCCGTCCCTCGCTCATGGGAGGAAGGAGACTCCTAGTTTGTGAAGGTGCTACTGCCCAAAGAACAGCCCATTCCTACTATATTTCTCTGAGGTGCAAGTGGGCCTTGGTTGGTGTCAACCTTGTGCGTTTGCACGGTTTGGAGCCTGAAGTTCATGACCAAGAGGTTCTCCATCCCCTGGGGATGGCCTGTCCTAGTCTGGCTCACAAAGAACTGAAGTCTCTGTCCTTACTTTTGACATGGTGACCACAAGCTCCTCCTGTTCTCCAGGGGCTTTTCCTCACCTTCAGCAGCTCAGGAGGCAGGGAGCAGACTGTGAGAGGCTGCGCTGTGGCACTGGTGATGCTTCATGTGGTGTCTCCTCCCAGGCTGGCAATCCTCGCCTTGCTAGGAGTGGTGCTGCCATGCTGTGGCTCTCATGCCTGAGAACCCCATCCCATCCTGCTGCAGTGCCTGTAACCCGATTTGACTAGTTTAAAAATATTGAAGGTGTCTCAAACGTGTCTCCTCCTCTGGTTTGGTGCTGCATGTCCTCCTTCCCTCCTTCCCTCCCTTCCTCGTGCTGCTGGATGTTTCTCAGAGGCTCAGGTAGTTCTGCACAGGGGTTTCCCACTGTTAATCTCAGCAAAGCTTGGAGGAGCCAAAGACTACAGCGCAGCTTTCATGTGGGTCCAGATCCATTCCGACACTGCTCTCACCTTCCTTCAGATGCTGTGCAGGGGAAAAAAGATGCCAGGGATAAAAGTGCTAGCAGATGCTGACAGCTGAAACTCTGCTGAAGCTTCTGCCCTGCGTGGTGGTGTAAGAGGATGTCCAAGATGGAGAAGGGCACTGGGGACTCACTCACCCCTCCTTCTCTCTCGAGTCTCTGACAAAGCAGCAGCTGTGCTTTTGCTTAATGATATACCAAGTATTATGACCGCTTTACACTTTTATTTAAGTGAGATATATTTTAGCCCCTGGCATGTGTCCCGTCTCCTGTTGTACAGCACAGGGACAGCTATTATGGACCTGACTATTTTTCCATGAGTTGGGTTTTTTGAAAGGTAGGAGGTCAATAAATGATGAATACTCTTGGCTAGATCTTGCCTACTGATTTATTTTTTTAGGCTCCCTGATTTGAGGGGGTTGGGGTGTGGGTTACCCCAGCAGTGCAGGCATTTGCTCTCTTAGTGCTGACTCGGTCTTGGGGCTGTTTTAAAATGACACCAGTAACATCTCTGTTTTGTTTTGTTTATTACATAATTTAAACATTTTGCTGATAAAGTACTTTTTGTCAATGACCGTTTTTTCATAAAGCAAAAAAAAAAAAAAAAAAAGAAAAAAAAAGGCTCCAAAACTTTTCACAAAGGTGAAATTGGTGGCATGGCAACTTCAACCCCTTTCCTTCCCCCCCTTTACTTTTTTTTCCCCAAAAGGTGTCTGAAGTTCATTTCACTTTCAGCAAATTGCACTGTTTAAAAGTGGAGGCTCAAAGACCAAGACCCACGAGCTTCTTCCCACCCCTCCCCTGCACCCTGGAAACCCCGATCCTCACCTCCCCAGCGGTCACATGGATCATCACAGATGATTATTTTCTTCCCATGCCCACCCAAAGACATTTTTCCAAACCAGTCCCAGAGCTGAAGGCCCCGTTACAAACACCCCATCCCTCCCCCCGTCCTGTGAGTTTTACTGAGCGGGCTCACGAAGGTAAGAGCAGTAGGACAGAACAAACTCAGCATCCCCAGCGCAGCGAAGCCTCGCTGTCCTGACCACGTGAGCCAGGAGGCCACGGCATCCCCACATCCCCTCCCGTGTACCTGAGGGAGGATCAGAGATGGCTCAGAAACGGCCCATCCCTGCTTTCTCCATCTCCTTGGTTTAATTTCCCATGTCTTTCCTTGGGGAGCACCCACTGTCTTTCCTTCCCCTTCAAAAGCATCGCTCCCCAGAAGGCTCAGTCCCTCTGTGTGCTGGAGGCCGTCACCACCATTGCTGTTTCTTCTGCTCAGAGCTAAGAAACGCAGGGGACTTGTGTCGAGGAGGGGAGGCTGCTGTCTGCGTGCTGGGGTGGAGAGGGAGGGGAGGCTGACAAACAGACAGTGTGAGAGCAGCGGGCGGAGAGGAGTCCAGCGAGCGGCTGACACATGCGGAATGTCTTGGGATGAGGTGCTGCTGCCGAGGGAGCTCAGTGGGGTGGTGGTGGTGACCAGCTCAGACTGGCTGAAGCACAGTCCCCCACACACCTGCCACCCTCTCTGCTTTGGCATCTCCGTGTCTCCTCATCCCATGGGATACGTACGCAACCACCTGGAGATGCCAGAGCTAGCACTGAGGGACTCAGCTGCTAAATTTAGAACAGTTCCCAAACTCTCCAAGCAGAGGGAAATCCCTGGCAAGGAAAGACCTCTTCTGGCTTTTGGATGAGTCACATCACTTCTGTCCCTCATTATTTCTCTTCTGGGAAGGGCTGTGCCCTCCTGAGATATCATCATCTACAGCTACTAAAATCCTGCCTGCTGCAAGGATCCTGTGGCTGTGGACTTACTCGTTTGTCCAAAGCTGCTTGCTGTTCCAAGGATGCCAGCAGCACCCAGCAGGTCACCAAATTTAGCACAAAGTCTCAGCTTTTGAGCTTACATGTGAGCTACCTGTGACCCTTTGTGGACTTCTAAGAGATAAAATAAAAGAAATTTCACATCTTTCTTTGAAACACCCTGGAGAACTCTCAGCTACAGGCAGCAGGGCTTTGCCCAAAGTGGTACAAGGTTACAGGGAGCAAAGGGAGAGGAGAAGGTGAGGGCTAAACCTTCCTCCTTGCAGCTGTGACCTTCCCCAGGAGCTGGTCCTGGTCCTTGTGCCCTAGGGATGCTCAGCAGGACAAGGGCCTGTTCCAGCAGCCCTCCTCTCCACCAGACTTCAACTGCTCCACATGACCTGTCCTGTTTTTACTGTGAGCGTCTCCACTAGGCTCCATCCCCGGCATCTGGGAGCACAGCACAGGCAGGAGCAGGAGCCTGGCATATCCCAAGGGATCTGCAAAGTAACCACGGCTGGTTTGGGAGGGGGAAATTTTCATGCATCTAATGAGCTCTTCAAGGAGAGGAAGAGAGTAGGAGTGGTGGGAGAAGATGGACCAAGCAGAAATGGAGATCTGGAGGCTAGAGGGTGGGGATGGACCTGGCCAGGTTTGGGGCAAATTCTCACCAGAGGCTTTGGCTCACCACCTGCTTCTTTCTACCTCATTTCTTGGCTCGATAAATGGCAGATTGCTTTTTCTAGGTGCTCTGGGAAGGCGCCTCTGATGCTGGGTCAGAGCAGAGCATCATCCCAACTCCACTTGCCTAGGGAGTGGCTTGAGCTCTTGCAGCCAAGGGAAGGTGAGCCATGACATTCTCTCCATAACGCTTTGTCAGCAGTGCTTGCCAAGGCCTCTGCTCCCCTTCAGAAATGCCCTCTCCATGGCTTTTCAGGGGCAGGAAGATGATTTTGTTAGCTGGGTTGTCCTACGGCCGGCCTCAGGAGGTTCCCTTGCCGTGGGGCACCAAGCTGGTTGGGTTCCAGCTGCCTGCTGCCAACAAGGGTTTGGCTGGTCACTGTGTGGAGAGGCCCAATGGGCTCACACTAAAGTTACTTAATAAAAAAAATCCACTCAGATTTATTGATCTTAAGTTGTGTAAGATGATGCGGAAGAGGCAGCCCCTGCTCTGAGCATGCTGGGAGGACAGATTGAGGGGACCATTTCCCAGGGACGTGCTGGGAGCACATGGAGCACGTCGCTCCCTGACCAGCCCCTCCTCCCTCCCCATGCACACAGGGCAGGGCAGTGCCCCAGGAAAAGAGACCAAACCATTCCCTGGACATGGCTGCACAACAGAGCGTTGGTGCCAGGGGTGAGAGGCAGACACAGGTGGGAGGCCATGGGATGGGGAGAGAGATGGAGACACAGACTGAGAGAGAGAAAAAAGAGTGATGGAGAGCTGTAGTCAGGCAGGGCTCGAGGGCTGTCTCGCTGCAAGACCTCAGGCACTTAGCCAGAGGCGTTGATGTAGAGCTGGCTCTTGAGGATGTAGTCAATGACTGGCTGGCAAAGGTAATCCACGACGTGTCCGTCCCCGTGCTGCAGGGCCAGTCTGGGGGCACGGGGGGAGGGAAAGGGGTCAGAGCCCACTTGGGTGGGTCAGGTGCCCCTGCAAAGGGAGGGGCTGGTTTGGATCACCCCACTTCCCACTCTGTAGAGGAAGAAGCCCTGCCTCACCCACCTGCTTTTGGTGGAGCTGACGACCGACATGGGGTGGTTTGAGTCATCCTTCACCACCAGGATGTTGTTCTGCAGGGGAAAGAAGAAAACAGGAGTGAAGGGATGGCTTGAAAGTGGATATCTGCCCCGCCAGCCTCCCCACCTGCTGTGCGGTGACACACTGCTCATCCCACCCAGCAGCTGGGAGCACCCGACCCTGAGATCTTTTGTGTCCCATGACAGAAGTGTCCTCCGGGTGAAGAGAGACTGCGGGTCCTCTCGCAGCCTTCCCCAGCCGCACGTGCACCCACTTACTTTGTACTTGCGGAGTATGGAGGAGTGGTTCATGATCCGCTCGGGGTCTGCTCCATCCCGGGGCACCACCACAATCCCGAACTCCCCGACAATCACCTCCATCTGGGAGAACACAAAGTGTGGAGAGCTTTATAGACACCCCACACAAAACCTGCCACTGTCTGCCAGCCCCACCCTGCCCCATGACAGCTGGACCATCGTCTAGGGGGAGAGTGATTTTGAAGCTATGCCAACAGCCTTTGGCCGAAACATGGAATTATCCAGGCAAGTGGTCAGCATTAGATGAAATAAAAGGGACAGGGTTCAGTCCTATCAGTAGAGGTTGAGGTCAGGCTTTGAGGAGAATTTGTGGTAGAAGGAGGTGACAGCAGAAGAGCTTGCCCAAGGAGAACGTGACCTCTGCCTCACTAGAAGGGTTCATGAGCAGGATGGATGTGTTGTGCCTGACAGAGATCTGGGAGGATTGTTCTCCCAAGGTTGTTTGGCCAAATTTGCTACTGCACAGGGACAGCTCACAGTCCTCACACCCATGTCAGATGAGACAAATCAGGCTCATTCAAAAGAGCTTTGGGTCAGCAAATTCAGGTAGCAGGAGCCCATGAGGAGGTGCTGCTGCAGCAGAATACCTCTTCTGCCTCTGCTTTGACATCATTTCTGCATCCTTTGTGCTGGGCTTTAGGGCTTGCCTCATCTCAGTTTTCCCAGCCTTTCAAAGGAGATGCCTGTTGCCTAAATGCTTCAAAAAGCTTAGGATTGAAGATGTGGTAACTGATTTTTGAAGGCTGAGAGGTTCAAGGAGAGAGGTTTTTGTCAACTGGCTGATTTCAGCGAGGAGCCAGAGGAGGCCCTGTAGCCAGCATGGCTCCGACTGCCGGGAGCAGCCAGTGAGTCGGTGGCCCAGCCCCTCTCCAGTGCTGGTGTTCTCCCATGAAAACATGGCTTCTTCCAGCAAAGAGCAACAGGGAAAGCTGTTGATTTGGCTCTAAATGTGTTTCACACCTAACGTCTGGACCACTTCTGTAAGTACCTTATTTCCTACCTTCACACCTCACTCTGCTGGGTTTGGCATCTACTTGGTGCTGGCTTCTTCCAAGGGACAAGGAGTGGGAGTGCAGCCTTTGGGAACCCCTTGGGACGGGCTTACCCTGCCACCCCGGGTGACATCCTCTGCGTGAACAGTGAGTGGCAACAGGACTTGGGACCATGAGCACCATGGAAACGTGTAGGGAAAATGAGAGTCAGGATTGGAATGGAGGCGGCAGTGGAGATGGTGGGCACAGCTCCTGTCCTCCCAAGGGACCTCGGAGACTCCCAGAAGCACTGGCTGTGGGAGGCAGAGGAGGAGGAGCATGGAGGGGTGCCCAGTAGTGGCGACTCACATCTGCCTCGTTCCAGAGGCCGGGGATGCAGAAGGACTCCAGCAGGTCACTGCCACAGAGCAGCAAGATGCGAAGCTCTGGAAAAGAGAGGAAGAGAAGCTCAGAGGTGGGAGCACATGGGGCTGAGCAGGCACCAGCCCCGTCCCCCACTTTGAGGGCTGGCTTTGCAGCTCAGCAAGAAAATTGTGCTGTGGGAAGGAGTTTTCTGCTCTGACAGGCCTATGAATATTAATTTATTTGCACAACTGCCAGAGAAAAGCCCCAGTAGCTGGCACCACGGTGAGATGATCCCATATCTGCCAGAGCTGCCGTGCAGATGCTCCTGAGCCATGCAGTGCTGGCCCACAGGAGCGGGAGCAATGCGGAGAGGGGCCGTGTACTCACCGATCTCCTCATATCTCATCACCGTCCCCAAGTTGGCATTTTCATCTGAGAAAGGGAAGCAAAAGAGAGGTGCTGGTGCCCAGCCTCAAAGAGGGCTTGGGAGGAAGGCTGGGGGCTGGAGCTCTAGAGGTGATACTGGACCTTTCCTCTACCTACCCACAAAGGTGAAGCGCTCCATGGGCGGGCGAACGCAGCAAATCCGGCTCAGGCTTTCTCCCACTTTTCCCAGGATCTTTGCTAAAGGGGAAGAAGGAAAATTAATGGCGGAGAGGCTGTGCAATTAACCCATCCAAGTGCTTCAATCACCCTGGATCTCCAAAATGCTCCTGTGCCTGGGTGTGGAACTCCTCCCAGCATTCCCCACCACCTTCTCTCAAGGTTTTAACTCCTTAGAGTTCTCCACTGTGCCTTGAAGAGACCAGCTAGACAGCTAAAATCACTAGGAAAATCATAAGATGTCCATTTTTATGGGATTTAAGTAATGTTTTCTCTTCTCAGCTAATACCTTCATAGTCCAAATCCTGCTGTCTCATAGGGAATCCTGCTACATCGTCCCTCCTGCCAGTTCATCCTTTGCATGCACCCTGTGAGTACCAGGTAGCCTTTCCTTTTGCTGGTCACACTGCCTAGACATCACCCAGCTGAAGTCCAGGGTGATTTCACAGCCTTTGTAAGCTGTTCTTGGCTTCTGCCCTTGCTGTGCTGGATGTTGACTCCCGCATTGCAGCCCTGCCCCACCCTGGACATGGTGCAGTGAGCCTAAGGTGACACCTGTCCAAAAATCAGGTGATGGAGCACTGTTCTAACACCCAGCAGCCCTGGCTGGGATGTGGATGATAAGGAGCCATCCCTCCCTTCCCTGCGCCGCCACCACCTACCCGCGGTGGGCTTGTTGGAGACGTTGTTGTTGTTCTGGTAGATGTTCTGCGAGGACTCGTTCTGGGGCTGGCCGATCACTGGGGTGACGGAGGGCGTGTTCACGTTGGAGAGGATGCAGCCAGTCACTCTCTGTGATCAGGGAAGGATGTCGTTGGAACAGTGCCTTCACCACAGCAACCTCCCAAAACCTTTCTGACCCTATATCAAGCCTCCGCACTCCTGGCTGGAGGTCGTCTTTCACAACAGGTACATCCAAGCTCGCTTTAGGGTCCCCAGTCCCATCTGACCCCACCAAATGGCGTGGGGCTAGCAGGACCCTGTGAATAATGACTTGTGATAAAGGTACTATCAACTTTTTTGTGTGGGCTAGCAAGGAGCAAACATGTCCTCATCGCCTCCACCCGTCCCTGCAGGAGAAGGAAGGCACCGACAGCAGCTCCTGCCTTCAGCACCACAGTCCCTGGATGTACGGGATATCCTGGGCTGAATAAAGCTGCTCCTGTGCCTCCTGTCTGGGCTGCCCGTGAGTTTCTACAATGCTCTTTCGTCCATTTCCTATCTTTGGTTTTCTTCCTATATCCAAGTGTACCAGCAGCTCTGCTACCCCTGTCCCCATTGTCACCCAACAGCAGTCACCATTCATCTTGGCTTTCAGACCTGCCTGGAACCTTTCCTACTCGGGTTTGTGCTCCCTGAGAGCTTCCCAGATGCCTAATTCTCCTGTCAAATCTCTCCGTTGCGTTCACACAGCAGTTCTGGCTCAGCTGGTGCGTGGGGAGGCCCCTTCACCCCTCCTTCTGCTCAGGAAGGAGCAAGCAGGGTGTCACTGATGATGTAGGATATGCCCACCCCTGCTTTGACTCTGCCCTCAGCCCTGCTGCTCTCGTGGTGTTCCTGGGTCCAGGACAGCTGCTGGGTCCAGCGGGAGGGCTCCATTTCCTTCCACCATCAGGGCAAGGAGCTCAAAGCAGCTGTGACAAGGTCTCACCCCTTCAAGGTCGGGATCTCGTGTTCCTGCAAGTCTTCTCTGTCAGTCTCAGGTGTGTTTTGGTTGTTGATGGCCACGTGCTGGTGGAAGAGCAGCCCCACTCCTGCACTCTCCCCATGCCCTCCCCGCAGTGCACTCACGGCACGGGGCTGCCTCACCTTCATCAGGTCACGGTGGTGCTCCAGCACGCTGCAAGTGGTCTGCCAGGTGTCCTGGTAGCACTCCCAGGGGTCCACCCTGAGGGGAGCGCAGCAACACAACAGCGTTGGCTCATGGCTACTGCCAGGACCTCCTGGCCGTGCCACCTCCTCCCCACTGGGCTGGCCAGCAGTGCCATGAGCAGCCACCTTCACTTCCCCAGCCCTGCCATGGACCATGTCCTTCCTCCAGCCCTTCCACACAGCGATCCCTGACAGCTCTGGGGACCTGAAGGTGTGCTTGGGCAGGTCTACCCGCTCGGTACCCATCTAACCAGCTTTCATTTGGCTTGGATGCAGCTATGTGTGTCACAACCCTGTTTCTGAGGGCAGCCCAAGATGCTTCTGGTGTCACCTCAGCCGCCAGATGCCACATGGCAATGCTGGGAAGGTGCAAGTCTGAAGGCTGGTGCTACTCGTGCGGAAAGGGAAGGTGCCACAGCACGAAGCTGGAGTGAGCCAAGTGACTTTGGGTCTCACCCAGACACCACAGGCTCAGTGAGGGGCTGGAATGGCTTCCCAAACCCTGAGGGCTCCCTTGGAGGGTGGTGTAACCCTCCTCATCTGTTCTCCGCTGGACTGGGAGGAGGAAGTCTCTGGTTTTTAACCAAGCTTGGGCTGGGAGAGAGAAAGTCCATCCTGGAGCCTGACTAGCTGGTGGCATCTCCACTTTACATGCACGACTTTGATACCACAGTGCAGGGAAGGGACAGGGGCTGCTGGTGGCACGGCGGGCACTGGCTCTGCCCCTCACCTGATCCAGTCGGAGGCCTGCACGGCCAGCTGGCACATGGTCAGGCGGTGCCGGCTGGAGACCAGCCCCTGCAACAGAGCGGGAGGGAAGAACAGTTACAAAGCATCGTGCTCCGGCCAGCCTGGGCTTGCAAACCTTCCTGGGGCGGAACATCGGGCTCGCTCCTGTGAGACAGGCCAGAAGGATTCCTTCCTGCCCACAGAAGTTTATCTAAGCTCCTGTTTGCTGGAGGGGAGGAGTCCCTGCAGGGATCAGTCCTGGCTACGTGCTGGGTGGTGAGATTTGCTCAGCACTACCACTCCCAGGCCAGTGCTGCAGCGGGGCCAGACCCGAGGGGGTGGTTTCTTGATGAAATTCCTGCAGCTTTCAGGAGACAAGGAAACCTGGTGCTCCTAATTTGACAAGTGCTTCTAAAGGTCACTTGTTTGCATCGCTTAGATCCTCACAAGAATAACAATATTGGCTTTGATATAATAATAATAAAAAAAAAGCCCCACCAACCCACCACCACTGTTTTGGGTGGGAATGTTTCTCTTTGCTGTCTAGTACTTTGGCTCATTTTGGGGTCTCGCTGTAGTTTTTATCTAAAGAGCAAGTGGTTTCCTCCTCTCCCTTCTCTCCGAGACTTTCCCGAGTTCAGGAGCTGCCCCAGGAAAAAAAGAGCCACGAAGGGACCACAGGTCAGGCAGTGCTGCCCAGTGCTCGCCCCTGACTTCAGAGACACCATCTCACACAGGAGGCACAGAGGGGAAATGGGGACAAACCCACCGTCTTCCCATAGGAGTCGTGCACGGGCGAGACGATGCCGCCGATGACGATGAAGCGTCCGGTCTTGTGCAGGTAATCCCGGGCTCGCTCTGGAGGGGCAGGACAAGGAAAAGGGTGCAGGGGCATTTAGCAGGACCCACTGAGCCCTGCAGCACCACGGCACCTACCAGCCATGGCCTGGCCAGCCCCTCCGCAGCTGCACGGCTCCTACACCCTCCCCACCTGTGTTAGCAGCGTGTGCTGCCCAGTTCCCACAGTGTTAAGAGATGTCCAGGCTCAGGCTGCTGTTTCCAAAAGGAAATTTGAGGATAAAAACGCTGGCGACGAATTGCCAGACTCACTTGGTCTCCTATGTACCTATCCCAGCTATTGAGACAGTAGCAGGGAAAAAGAAGATAGGGAAGGTAAAAGCAAAAAGGGAGATGAGATTGTTGAGCCACTAGAAATAGCATTATTTTCTTCAAGTGGAGGATCTATGAAATATTTTGGATTTGCAAATAAAAGGAGCGTTTCTGAAACAGAGGTGGTGCTTTCGGGATCTGTCAGCCATCCCAAGATGTCACTGTGCATCACGTCCTTCAGCCACTGTACTCTGCAGCCAGCACTGCCCCAGGGCATGGGGAGAGGTCCTTCCTGAAGGGCTGGTGCTCCCAGTGTGGCAGTGACTGCCGCATCCCCGGAAGTGTCCAAGGCCAGGTGGGACAGGGCTTGGAGCAACCTGGGACAGTGGAAGGTGTCCCTGACATGGCGGGGGGTGGAACAGGATGGGCTTTAAGGTCCCTTCCAACCCAAACCATTCCAGGATTCTTAGTCACTTGGGCAAAATTTTTTCCTCCCAATTTTGGAATTTCTGCTAGGGAATATTGTTCAGCTACTGTGTCAGTTAAAAGTCAATTAAGGAAATATAATTGCCGTGGACCGTTTTCCCCCTCAAAGGCATTGAGCAGCCCCAGGCCTCTGTGACAGCCTGCTGGAAATTTGCCAGCCTCAACACAGCTTCTTCCTCAGGCTCACCCTAAATCCTCACTCTGGCTGCCTTCCCAGCTCTTGTGCCCTGGACACACCAACCTCCAGCGAGGGAAAAGTGGGTTTAAATAATTTGATAGGTGCAGGGAGTAAAATTTGATTGCCTGAATTAGATGCACTGAAATTATTCTTCCCTGCCTTCAAAATCCCATGAGAACATATGCAGAAAAACACAGTATGCTTGGGTTTGTTTTTTGGTTTTTTGCAAGGGCAGGGAGAAGCCAAGATTGATGGATCAGCATTTACCTTTATATCATAATGCAATTTAAAATCCAAATTAAAATTAAAAGGAAATTCCCTAACAAAAAAGATGCCATTGAGTTTTAAATGAACACATCCTTGCATTCCTTCCTGATTTGTCTGGGCATTGCTTCATCAATCCTTGAGTCCTCCCCTCTGCACACGGCCAGGCAAAACTGCTTTGGTTCTTGTGAGAGACCTCGGGGGTGCTGGTGGTTTGTGGCTCACCCTGGGCTGAGGGTGCAGTGCCTCCTGCCATGGTGTGTGCTCCTGGCACAGGCAGGAGGTGTGGATCCCAGCAACAGTCATTCCTCTGGGTTTCTGGAAACAGGACGCTGGATTTGGTGGATCATTGCTTCAAACGCTAGGGCTGCTTTGATCTTGTAGTGTTTCCTCCAAGCCCCCAGGTCCATGTTCTCAGAAAAGATCTTTATTTCTTTCCCCCCACAAAATTTGTTATGCTTTTTATGCAAAACGTGGTGCTTGTGGGGATCAGGTTCGTGGTCTCCTTGCAGACATGGCTAAATCCAAAGACACTGCTGCAGTTTTGTATTCCTCTTCTCTGCCATATTCCTTATGGTCAGCTGTCTGCAGCTCCCAGTCTTCCCTCCCTTCTTGTGCAAAGAGTTTTGCTTGGGAAAAAGTAGATTTTGGGCTGAAAAGTTGTAAGTTTCTGACATCCTAGTTCCACTTCTCTGCCAGTGAGTTTGGTTTCTGGCCCATTTGTTGTCCTTAAGCTCAGCCCTCTGTCACAGCTTCCCAGCCCTTTCCCAGCCCATTTCTTGCCTGCTGAGTACCTGTGATGTCCAGAGACTGCGCCAGACCCCAGAAAAGCCCCTCCAGTATTTTCATTTTCTACGAGCACTTTCTATCCTGCCACACCAACGCAAGGATGTCAGCTTGGAAGAGAAAAGCTCTTTCCTTTTCTGGTGTACATTGTCTGTAATGCTCCAGGCAGCCTCGATGGCTTTCAAACATTGTTGACAAAAATAAACTCAGGACGACGGCCCTGCCAAGACGTGCATTAGCCCCCTGGCAGAGGTCTTGTGGGATGGGAAGCTTTCAGCCATGGCTCCGTGCCTGGCAGCTGCTGGATGACCTTAGCCTTGCTGTGTTGGGAAGGGAAGGGACAGGGGTGACACTTGGACCCACTCCAAGCACTGGTGGCACTTTCCTGCCTTCCCAGCCCAGCTTTGCTTGCCTGCCCTGCAAATGCACTCCAAGTATTTTCACCCTCTGTTGGCGGGGAAAGACCAATCAGAGGAAATGCTCCAGGGCTACAAAACTGAAAAGTGATGGTTTTGTCCAGTTTGAATCAAAAAACAGCACCCCGCTTCCCTGACGGGAAATCAGCCCTTATTTAAGAGATATTTATTTTTGGAGGTTCTCACCGAGTATATTTAATCGCAATGTGTCGGCTTCTCTGGCACTGCTCCATCACCTAAATTGATATTAATGAAATCAATCAATTCCTCGTGTTCAATTTCTCAAGGCGTAATTTCAAATTGTATTTGCTTGGCCTTTGTACCTGGTTCATCTGCAGCCCTTGGACAGGAGGTGGGACCTGGTTGTGAGGTGCTGAGGGCAAGGCAGGCACTTTCTCACTGTCCAAAATCCCTTCTCCTGCAGGGGAGAGTGACCCAGATACGCCAGCACACTTTGTTTGTTTTATTCTCAAGCTAGCAGCACTTGCAGGACCTAAAAGGTGCTTCCAGAGCCCCGTGTGGGCAAGGGGCCAGCAGTTACTCTCATGCTGATTCAATGATGTGTGTGTCTAATATATATATATATATATATATATAAATATAATATATATGTATACACCCTCTGAATGCCAAATCAGGGATGTATTCATGAGAGGTGTCCTCCTCTCAGAGCCCAGCTCTCCTGCCTGCCCCAGAGCCTTGTTCTCTGCCCCAACCAGTGTCTTTACCCACAGTCATATGTTGGAGCTGGGGGAACTATTGGCATCTCCCTTCTCTGGGCTTCCAGAAGGGACCTTTCTACCAGAGCAAGCCCTGGCTGCTCTTCCAGGGAGATTCCTCCTTCAGGAAGAGGCAGGAGAGTGATTCTTCACTGTGGGGTTGACCCTTCCCAAGGCAAGCCTGGGGAGATCCCAGTGTCCCACTGACCCAAATAGCCTGTCCTGCCTCATGCGCAGTGCCTCTTAGACAATCTCAGTCAGATTCCCAGGAGATTTCTGGTTGGAGGAAAAATCCCACTAAGCCCTCTAATGCTTAATGATTTTCGTCTCTGAGCTAATTACTCTGTTACACTTTCTCCCACTCCATTAGCTGCACTCAGGCACTGTGGAAATAACAAATTTGGGAAGGACTTCAGGTGTTGCTGTACATTTGTTTTATCAGCTTTCGATAAGCACAAAAAAAAAAGCACTGCCCACTAAATGCCTCAAGATTTGTGGTGGAAGTGGGGGCTGTGAAAGGCCCTGAGAGGTGAGGATGCAGCACCTGGCCCTCCCAGCCCACCCAGGTTCCCACCAGTGCCCAACTCAGAGCCACACAAGGAATGACTAATGAGACTCATGCTTTCACCATCTGTTGACCACTCCTGGCTTCAAGCAGAAAAGTGGAACTGGATGTTTAAAACAAACAAACTAAAAATAATAAAAGCAGGAGACTGAGTCACAGTGAGCCAACCTACAAAGAGCAGAGCATTTGCTGGAGCCCCAACTAGATGGGACCTGGCTGGTCCCAGGGGATCTGGGTGTCTTCAACGAAACAGTAGAGGGACAACCCATTTGATATCATTGGAACTGCAAGTGAAGACGCCCTATTTTTCCTTCTTTTATCAGAGGCGGAGTACTGCAATGGTCAGTGTGTCTGAGAAGTTACAGGAGCCCAGGAAGAAGAGCTCTCAGAGCCTGAGAACAAGCATCTGAGGAAGTGCTGGCAAAACAATCCAGGCCAAGACGCTTTTCCCTCCTGTAGCTGCCAGTCCTGCTGCAGTGGAACAGCAGGGAGCAGGTAATGCCTGTCAGGTGAGCAACATGGGGAGAAGCACAGGGAGCTGCTTCTTGAGTTGAAGCACCACCAGCTCCTCCAGGTGGGGACTGGACCTGCTTTTCTGTCAGGCAGGTGATCGGCACAGCGCTGCTGCTCTCCGCACTCCTACAGAGAAGCAGAGTAACTTCTTGCAGGGTGGTCTCCGGTCTGGTATCGCAGGGAGAGAGGCACGGTCCCAACACAGTGCTGGACCTCATGTGAGGGCAGGGCAGCTGAGTGGGTGGATGTGTTAAATACCTCCATTTCCAGGGCGTTCAACACCCGGGGCTGCTACCTGGGCATTTTAGAGGTCTTGGGGCTAAAGTATCTCATGAGGTAAAAGCAACTCCTAGCAGATAGCTGGATGGGGATTGGAGCAACCTGGTTCGGGAATGGTGTCCCTGCCCAATGGTGTCCCTGCCCATGGCAGGGTGTTGTAACAAGATGATCTTTAAGGTCTCTTCTAAGACATTCTGTGATTCTAAAACTGAATGAAGAAGAGGGTTTCACCTAAAATAGGTTTCTTGAGCTCTCTTCTGCAGGGCAGCACAGAAACAGCTTGCTTTGAAGCCCTCAGAGAAGGATTAAGCACCTCTAGGTAAGACGATTGTTTGTATCTGTGATACTGAAGTGGAAAGTGAAAGGTCATGTCCCTTTCCCGGTCTGCTACATTAGCTGCCACCCCACAGGTCAGCCAGAGCTGTCCATGGTGTAGCATGGTTGAAGAGAGCAGATTTTCCTCTTCCAGTGTAGTATTCTCCTTGTTTTTAGGAAGAAATGTACCAAATGTGTATCTTCCAGTGCTCAGTGTAAAATGTCCCTCTGAATGCCAGGATTTATTTAAGCACAAACCAGGGGAGCAAACATCACCGTGGCTGGGCTGGGAGAAAGCAGTCAGAGGTACTTTGGCTGAAATCTGTCTCTCCTCTGAGATTTTTGAGGCTAACAGCTCTCCAGCTGGTGTAAGGCGACATAACATGCCACCCACAGTAAAGCAACATCAATTTGTGGTGCGAATCTGGCCCGGAGATGGCATTTTGTGGTTGTATATCAACTTTGATGAGAGTCTAAATATCAGGAGCAAAAATAAACTGTTTGGCAAGCAAAGGGGAGGCTATTCCAGATAGTCCTGTCTGCTCCCCTTTGAAGTGATTTTTATTATCCTGGGACCATGGAAAGAGTCACACAGCAAAAGGGTGGCAGCAAAAGGCAATATTTTCATTATCCTGCTGTGGTTTTATTTCTCGCTTTCGTCAGAATGTGGGTGGAACATCCAAAATAGGACAGGCACCTTAATGTACATCCCTGGAGAGGTCCTAGTCCCCATCTCAGTCAGGGAAATTCGTGTCACTCAGTGTCTTGAAAAAAAAAATTGAGGGGAAATAAAACCCCAGCTGATTTCCACACTAGTTTTCCAGTGCCCTAATTTCCCTGTGGAAGCACTCTGTGTGTTTTAATTTCCAAGCGTTGTAGCACATCAAAGGCAGTGCCTTTTACATCCTGGCGTGTGTCGTGCTGCTCCTTTGGGCTGACACGTGGCAGGATCACACCCCTACCAGGAGCAAAGGATTTATGGTTCTCAGTTCCCCATGGAGGAGAGATGAGGAGCCTTTGCCCGGCAGCTCTTTTTCCAGTCTTGGGCTGACCCCCATGTGTGTCTGACCCGTGGCTTGCCTTTGCTGGCAAAGCAGCTGAAGATGCTGGTCTTGCCTGGGATCTGTGTTGGCTGAACCAGGACTGCGCAGGCAGAAAACACCCCAGGTCCAGAGAGGCAGGAAGGCTGGGGGACGCTGGGGATGGCGTGGGGTGACAGAGCCTTGGTGTGATTTCAGGCTGTGGTGACACCAAAGGGATGCCGCTTTTCGCTGTGCATCAGCGAAACCCTCTCTTTGCAGAGCCATTCCCAAGAGCCCGTTTTCCCCAAAAAGAAACATCAACGATGTCTTTGCACAAAGCAAAGGTGCCAGAAGCAAAGTTATGAGTTTAAGCATCCCCAACCCAGCTCGTGCTGGGAAAACTGGATTTTCTGCTTTCCCCTGCCAATGAACCACAGCGAAACGTCATCTCCTCAGGGAAGGCTTAAGCTCAATTAGGGGCTGTTGGATTTTCAGTGAAAATAGAAACCTTTGTGGAGCAGGGGCAGAGCAAGTTCTTCCTTGCCTGCCTCAGAGATGGGCTCTCCACCCAGCCCATGGGGAGCTCTTCTGCCTGTGCTTCCGATTCCAGCCCTGAAACAGACTTATCTCAGTTAATCTTCTCCTGGAGCAGGCCCTACAGTGGCTTTTGAAAATGCGTATGTCTGAAGAATCCAGGTTTTCCTGTTCCCAAATATTGATTAAGCAGATTGCTGCTGGTATGACCAAGACACATCCAGTGGCTCAGGTTTACTGGAGAAAATTAGTTGATGCTGGAAAGGGAGAGAAAAAAAATGTTTCTGACCCAGGTTGCTTTCTCCAGCAACAACGGTGCTTCACTGGAATGAGCATGTGCCTTGACCCTGGTTTATTTTCAGGATTGTGATGGGTGCTACTGACTTTCTCCACACAGGGCATCCCAAAAATTCAGCCCTGCTTGGCTGGGCACTGGCAGCATCATGGAAATTCTTGGATTGAGGGGTTATAAATACCAGAGAGAGCGCACTCATCTCAAAATCCAGAGGTGCCCTGCCTTTATCTCTACCTTAGGCTGATCTTTCAGTCTTTACAGGCTGTTTGGTCTTCCCACAGCTGCTTTGGGCTCCCTGGTCCCAGCTGGAGGTCGAGGCTAGGTTTAGGCTTGAGATTGGGGTTACTTGTGCTACACATTCAACACAGCTGGACTTCCTTGGCTCAAGGGACACCCTGCAGCCCCACAGCGTTGCTGCCAGAACGGATTTGGGAAGCCAGAGTTTGCAGAGGTGAGGGTGCCCATTTTGGGTACTCAGATGCACAAAGATCAGCCCAGTCATGAGCCAGTCCTGCCCCCAGTCCTCATCACTGTGTTACCCAACCCAAGAGCAGCCTGGCCAGGAAAGGTTTTGGCTCCCCCATTGTACCGCTCAAGCTGTGAAGTGAGCTGCCCGAGGTCACACGAGAGATGTGGGCTGCCGCTGCTGGTGTTTAGCATGCAGCTAATTGATACCCTTGGCATTGCATGGGCTGCTGCTAAAAAGCATCAGAGAAGACAGTGCAGGAGGTGAGAGCGTCACGGTGAGTACAAATGGGTTTTAAATAGAAGCAGAGCCCCTGCTTCTTTCGTGAATGCGGTTGTAGGACTGGATTTCTCACTGCCAGGTTTGTTTATAGTCGGTGGAAGTAAAAGAAGGTACATGGCACATTTTGGGAGGTGACATTGTCATAGAGACAATGTGATGTCTCACAGACCGTAATAAATACTGTTAAATATTTAAGAGCTTATAAATGTTTTAAAAGAATCCCTGAGTAGTTATTGATGGAGTTTAATCTCATGCTCGGGAAAACTCCCCTTTGCTTTGGCTCATGAGGAGGAGATACTTGAGATGCAGGAAGCTGATGACAAAGGCTGTGATAAACGAGTCTGCACGTGGTGCAGTGATGGGAATGTGATATTAACGGATAGACAGTGGCCCCGGAAGAGCCACGGCTGCTGCAGCCCTGCCTGTGCTGCTCTGTCCTCCCAGCACAGCACAGCACCCAAGAATCTGCAGTTTCAGCGTGCTTTGGACAGGAGCTGGGTGTGGAGGTGTCGGTGGCTCACGCAGCGCGGCACAGGGCAGGGCTGGCGGTGTCTCTGCCACGCTGAGCCCGGGGCGCTCGGCGCTGGACACAATTCGCCCTCCCAGCCCTCTTGCACCGCTGAGAGGTTTCCGCTGTTTGCTGCGATTTCGGAGGCTTGGATGCCAGCGAAAGCTCCTCCGCTGTGTTGCAGAGGGGTGAGCAGGGATGCCGTAGCTCCCCGTGTCCGACACATCACCCCGGGCGTTTTGAGTGAGGTCTGTCCCGGCTCTGCCCCGCTCCAGGCGCTCCCGCTGCGCTCTGCCGGTGCTGCGGAGCCCCAACGCCGTGCGGAGCCAGGCCGGAGCTCACTCCGGCTCTCCCTGGCCGTCACGTCCTCCCAGAGCCCCATTACACCTCCCGCTCCATCGATCGATCCCTCCAGCTAATTACTCATTCAGATTTCAGCCGGGGATGAAATGGAACCAAGAGGCAGCCTCGCAGGGGCCCGCGGTTCTTACTCATGTTGCAGACAGCAGAGCTAAGTCTCTCTCAAGCTCCAGACGAGCTCTTGTTAGAGGGAGGAGGAGGGAATTTTGCTCCTGGACATTTGCTGATGTACTCCCATTTAAGCAAAAGGGGAAAGGTTGAGCTGTCATTCCGCTCAGGCATTTCTCCCAGCTCTGTCCCAGGCAGCAACGGTCTCATTAAACTGCTCTGCAGTTCAGTCATCTCAATCAAACAAGAAAAAGTGATTCTTGAAATTCAGGATATTAAAACAACATGTCATTAACAAAAGCCTGAGCTCCTGCCTCTTCATCCCTCTTACAGAACTCCATCCCTTCATCTCAAACTCCTTGCTGTGGGATGCAGCTGCCCTCAGTGCTGCTCCTCTGCAAGGACTGCAGTAGCTAATCACAGAGCAGCCTGCTGGGATTTTTAATTGCTCAAGTTTTCTTAAGAAGCAAAGCAAGAGAGTTTTACTTTTGATGGCAGAGTCCTCTTTCATTGTTTTCCATCAGAAATGTTTTTTACCCAGCTGTTGGCTGGGATATTAACTCTCTCCAATAACAGATGCACATAGGATCTGAGGAAAATTTAATGCTACTTAGACAAAAAGGGAAGAGTAGTGGGGGTTTACGAGCAGTGTTCTTCTGTGCAAGTCTAGGTCCTGGCACTGTTTGAAATGAAGTGGGTGGGGAAACTCCATCGCCAAACAGTTTAAAATATCTGAGGTACCAAAACTCCCTATGAGAGGGCCACATCTGCATGACGTCTCACAAATCTCTTCCTCCCACAGGAGTGGACTTGGAGCAACCTGTCACCCCATAAATCCATATGCAGGAGGTGAGGCAGTCAGGATACAGGCAGATGCTACAGAGTTGATTAAAATGATCTATTTGGCATCAAATGCTTCACAGCGCCAAAAAAATAGCCATTAAAAAAGCCTGTGACTGAGTCAGATAATGTCCCAACCATTTTTCCGGGAGGGGAAGGGGGTTACCCAGCTTGCTGCCTCTGAGCCCAGCTCTGAGCATCCCCATGGAGCCCAGAGCCCACACGGCTGGACCTCATGTGCGCCATGGGCATCCAGGGGAGAAGGATGACTGAAATCTTCCTCTGCAAGAGAAGGGAGGCCCCAGTGGAGCTCTGCTACTCACAGGCTGATACGCAGAGGTGGGAAGGGGAGTGGAGGGGTGACCCAGCCCCAGGAGATGAAGCTGTTTTTAGAGCTGGGCAGAAATAAAACTGTGACTGATGAGCAAGGCTTTGTGGTTGAAGTTAGAAGTTTGCACGTGAAAAGGTGGATTGTGAAGAATTTCAGAACCTTAAAAGGGCAAGAGAAAAGTGTTGAAAGTGCCAAAATGGTGAATGTGGGCAATTCCAGGGGGGCCTTTTCTTCTACAATTTAAGAAAAATTAATAAAATAAAATAGAGGAAAAACCTCTGTATCAAAACATAGCACATTGACCAACCAGATACCATTTCTCTGCACCAAACCCCTCATTTTAGTTTAAAGAAATCATCGGAACAATTCTCCAATTCCCACATATCCACAGAGCAGTACAAGCCTTTTCCACTGCAGAAGCTACAAAGAAACTGATCTCAGCATCTTCCTTCCAAATCCAGCTATTTCTTGGCTCCCTCTCCAATCCTGAAATACCATGACAGAGAACCTGGAGCCTCTGACTTTGTTTGATGATGCCTTTAATCCCAGTATTTTGCCCAAGATCATGTTCAGAATTAACTAATTTTTTTTTAATAGAAAAATTTGCTTTCTACCTTGCTCTGCAGAGCCGCCTTTAGGTTTTCAAGCTCTGGACACAGTCGTATTAGGGCTCCCTGAGCCGGGCCCACATGGGGAAGTGAGTTAATTGTCGAATCAAGCACAAGCTCGTTGTCTGGCGGAGCGCCAGCATGGGCTTTGGCGTGTTAGCAGAGCTGCACGGATTAGGCTTTGCTTTTGACATTGGTGCCTTGGCTTTTGTCCTTTGGGTGGCATCACTTGCACAGGAAGGAAGCAGGAGGCGAGCTGTGAGGAGGCCAAGATGGAGGAGATGTCCTCTAGGCAGCAGATTCAATTATTAAGACTTTTTGCATGGGCTCTGCTTTTTCTTCTCCGTATCTCCTTAGGATATAAATGGAGATTCACTTTGGGTTAAAGGCCACCAGTGTTTGTGCCAAGCTTCAGAAATAACCTCTGCTCGCTCTGTCCTTCCATCTTCCCTCGCCGCCACAGTAACAACCTAAACTTTTTCTCATAGCCAAATACAGCCGGAAAATACAACCGAAATTTGTGACTCAGAACACCTCTGAAAGCACAGCTGATACCACAAATAACTCGGAGTGTTTTCAGGGCTATGTGGGTGTTAGTCTCAACCCCTTGGTAGGGATGGCTGTACATCACTGTGCCTCACCTACTTTTTTGTTACGTGTTACGTGTCTTATGCAAAGTATTAATATATATGCATGATATCAATTTTGTAAACACAGACGCGATTCAGCCTCTTTTGGGGACCCCAGGGAGCCAGAATTGTAGCTGGCTGGCAGAGGAAGTAGGGAGCTCTGCTGTGCTAAGTTCAGCTCCTCACAAGGGTCAGCAGTGGGATGCAGCTGCAGATTTGGGGTTGTAAGAAGAATCCCAGTTTTCTGGAATCCCAGGGACAATGATGAGGCTTAAATTCATATCACTGATTGAAAGAATAACCCAATGCAAACCTTTCCCCCTAATTCCACATAATTAACTGATCTATTCAGGCAAAAATCCTGAGGGAAACGGTCGGCTTTTGGTCTGAATAAAACATGGCAAAATCCACACTGAGAAAAATGATGGTTGGCATACAATGGCATGTCTACAGTGACATACCTGTGCAAATACTGTACTCCCTTTTGGCTTAATTAGTGCCATGTGTTAAAGAGATAAATTGTCTCTCCCTATGTTAAGCAAGAAATCCTCCTATTAGGCTCTCAAAGCCCAAATATTTGTCTGAATGATGAAGACAATATTTTTGCATAAATTCAGCTGTTTGAAATGCAACATTCACAGGATAGAGCACTGTTTTGGTAGGACTATACCGTGCAGAGCTGGAAGAGTAACACAGATTTTGGTTGAGATTCCTCTGGCTTCACAGGATTATTCTTTTAGACTTGGAGGGAGGTGTTCCTCAAACAAAAATCATCAGGGATTTAGAAGCTAAATTCTGTGTCCTTTCCTCATGGAAGTCTCATTTGCCCTTATCAGGCATCTCCTGTATTGTATTCCAGGAGGTCTACAGGATGCATGCACAGAAAATTTCCACATCGAGCCACCCCACCTGAGCTAAAACATGTCTTCCTGAAAGATGTCTGAGCGTTCATTTACAGGCTTCACGTGACAGAGAGCCCATCACACACCCAGGTACTTTCTCCTGCTGCTTGATTATCTTCACTCACACGACATTTTTGTAGCTTGAAGTGGTGTGGGTTCCACTCTTGGCACTCCAGTCCTTACTCTGCTGAATAAAGCTGCCCACTTCCATCACATATCCCATATCCCTCCCCACAGCAGATCAAGCTGCCCTTTAACATCTTTAAGCATGGATCTAGACTGAGACTCCCTAGTCTCCTGCCACAAAGCCTGGCTTCCGGAGCTAATGTAATTCTTGTCACTGCTCCTCAGAGAGGGGTTTTGCTAATGATGTACATGAAAATAATACAACCTTTCTTCTTCTGCTTGATATTCCCCTGCTCCTGTCTACAAGGATCGCATTTGCTGCTTTATTTACAGCACCACACAGAGTTTGCATTCAGTGGGCTGTGCACAATCCCCCCTCAGTCCTTGACACCGCCGCTGTTTGGCAGAAGACATTTGCCTGTTGTTTATATTTGACGTGCGTTCTTCCTCGCTGGACATATGACTTTGCATTTGACTTCGCTGTTTGAACAAGCCCTTTTCATCAAACAACCCGAGCCAGGCAGCACAACTGACTCATTACAGCATGAATTGCTATTCTGCCCACTTTGGGGTCATGGCCACTTTTTGCTGTCAGGGATTATATATTTTCTTTCACGTCTTTGATAAAGATACTGGACAGTACTGTGCAAACAAAAAATAATCTCATTGCGAGTCTAAGAACACACACTGCATACTAATGTCTCACTGATCCTTATTTTCTAAAATACATCTTGTTACTTGTTGTTAGTCCACTGAATATGGGCTGCACCGATATCTTTAGTATTACTTAATCAAAATAGGACTAAATGCGAATTACAGAAATCTTTTTCATCAGTGCTTGCTTCTATCAACCGAGTCCCTGTGATTTAATTTAATTTAATTTTTGTTTTTATTTTTGAATAGTTCCTCTTAATCCTCATTAGTAATTTCTTTTATCTTAGGGAATAAGATTTTTTTTTTTTAAATTACAAGTATATTGTTGCCCAGGACTATATTTTGCTGGCACTTATGAAATGGAATGTGATCATTTGTATCTCGAAGGCCATCATTTTCTAGCCTGCTGCCCAACTCTACAAAAACAAGGTCTGACGCAGAAATTCCCCAAGCTGATTTCAATTATTTTTGTATAGTTTATATACTTAGAAACTTATATAGAGCTTTTAGAAACCCCAGGGATGCTTCTCCACTGGCAGCACAAGACATTCAGTATCTGCTCCCCAGCCTTAAATCTCCTCTCAGACAAAAAGGACGAATGCTGTCTCTGCACTCAAAGAAGGGATGTTAGAGGAGCTGATCTTTCTATTCCCATTTTTCCAGTGGTCTGCAGTGGACACATCGTCCTCACAGGGCTCCTCCCCAGCCAAGTGAGTCGCTGTTTGCATAGGGATCTCCAAGCATTTCGAGCTTTACCCAAACCGTCAGTATTTATGGCATGTCAGACTGCCTTTGATGGAGACTGCCCTTTCTCCCTCCCTCCTCCTCTCCCTCCCTCCCTCTTGTCTTGCCTGAGCAGGCTGAAGCAGTGATTCTAGCATCCCCAGCATCTGTATAATCCCACGGATGCTCGGTAATATCCATCATCTCACGCATACATTTCCCGTTCCTTTGACCTACTATCAATCTAACGGTTGGCTCCTCCAATACCTCCATTAAGTGCCTGTATTTTTGTTGACTTTTGTACCTGACTGTGTCTGCCTGGCTCTGTCTCCTCCCTGGCCAGAGGAGATGAAAGTGCTGCAGCGGCCGCAGACTCGCAGAGCCGAGGGCCGAGCGGCAGGGGACAAACAGCGCCAGAACCGAGCGCGGGGGCTGCGGGGTCGGGAGCCTGACAAGGTGAGTGCAGAGCGGGGAACCCCATCATCCGAGGGGGACAACCCCAGGGGACTGGGGACAGCCGCCAGGGGTGGCGGCCGGGTTCCGGAGGCCCGGGCGGTCCCCGCCCGCGGCGCTTTCAGCACCCGCAGCCGCGGACAGCGCCCCGGCCCC